>DF239336.1:159112-226400 GCA_000507305.1 Breviolum minutum Mf 1.05b.01 | reverse complement strand
TTGCCTTTGAAGAGGAGTTCGGGGAGAACCGGGCTATTTCTGCGCTGGCCGTGTTGGTGGAGGATCCGGTGGTTGGCAAGAAGAGAATCATACACGATGGCTCGCATGAGGTCCAGGTCAATCACAGGATTAAGATCAGGGACAAGATCCGGATGCCTGGAGCCCGTGAGAAGCGCTACATCCTGGAGAAGCTGAAGGTGAGGAAGGAGATTGCATTCTCCCTCATTGGAGACTTTGGCAAGGCTCACCGGAGGTTCAAGTACCAGAGGAGCGAGCAGGGCTTTCTTGGAGTCAATAAGGTGGGGACCTTTGGGATCACATCTACACCCTATTGGTGGACCCGACTAAGTGGAGCACTTCTGAGGTTGGTGCACTACTTCATGGTGCCAGGCACCATCATAGAGCTCCTCCTCTACGCAGATGACTTGGAAGGAATAGGAGTAGGCCAGAGGGGCAGGATGTCTCTGGTGTTGGCCTATTGCTATATGGCAGCTCTGGGAGCACCTTTCAAGTGGGCCAAGCAACGTGGTGGCACTGCTACGGAGTGGGTCGGTCTAACCACGGACTATGGACAGTACTCCTTTGGGTTGTCTGAGAAGAGAGCGGCCTGGGTGAGAGCGTGGATAGATGGGCTTTTGGAGGAAGGCCTTGTGGAACCTAACGTCTTTGTGGCAGGACTTGGGAGGCTGAGCTTTGCTTCATTGGCATTGCCCTGGGAAAGGCCTTTCTTGGGACCGCTGTTTGCATGGGCGGCGGCAATCGTCAAGCAGAGAGGCAGATTGGTTATCCCCTGGGCCGTGGCGTTCATCCTGAAGTGGATATCCTCAAGGCTTGGGGAAGGAGGAAGATTGGAGGAGGTGAGGCCCCCAGGGGCGAATGATGAGTATGGCCCCGTTATTTGGACGGATGCAAAGGCTACTGATGATAAGGCTTGGATTGGCGGCTATTTGCAGACGTCAGAGAGGTCGGAGGAGTGTGAATGGTTCTCCTTGGAAGTGGGGGAGACTTTGGACCCCTGGTTGAAGTGTCGTGCAAATTCACCCAAGAGGGTCATCGCGGCCTTGGAGATGCTAGCAACGTTGGTGGCTGTTAAGATATGGGCCCCTCATATCAAGATGAGGATGCAGGCCAAGATAGCAGCAAAGACGGATAACCAGGGGAACGGATTCGCCTTGAAGAAGTTCATGACATCCAAGTACCCTGGGACGGTCCTGTTGATGGAGATGGCAGAGGAGCTCAGGTTTCATGATCTGGGCTTGGACCTGCAATGGGTCTGGAGGGATGGTAACCAGCTTGCAGATGATCTCACGAACTTGGAGTTTGGCCACTTCTCTATGGACAAGAGAATTGCCATGGAAGAGAAGGATGTGAAGTGGCGAGTCTTCGAGAAACTGGATCGTGAGAGCAGGGTCCTATATGACTCAATAGTGAAGATCAAGGAGAAGACCAAGACGAAGAATCAGAGCAGTAAGGGCGCCAGACCCCAAA
Organism: Breviolum minutum Mf 1.05b.01; assembly: GCA_000507305.1. Taxonomy (NCBI): domain Eukaryota; class Dinophyceae; order Suessiales; family Symbiodiniaceae; genus Breviolum; species Breviolum minutum. Next base: position 224,912 of record DF239336.1, on the reverse strand, counting down.
GGGGGAAGGGACGCAAGATCTTGACAAAGTGGTAAAACAAGAAGAGTTTTGACCGAGGGATGACGGGAAAAGGGATATCTGAAGGGGTCGCACCCCTTTAGTATATAAAACCAGAAGGTAGCACCTTCTGGGAGGAAATATAGGGGAAGCTCCCCTTTAAGACTGCATCCAGGGAGATCTCGGTCAAAATATGCGTCCGCGTGTTTCCAACTACCTAACATGAACTCACTCGTGACGTGTTACGATAGAGTTTTAATGTGTATGGTTGGTAGTTGGGCTCAAAATTGGGTAGGTGACTTCTTTTCGTCCCTATCCCACCCTCCCCGAAAAGATTTGCAGGGGATATCTGAAGGGGTCGCACCCCTTTAGTATATAAAACCAGAAGGTAGCACCTTCTGGGAGGAAATATAGGGGAAGCTCCCCTTTAAGACTGCATCCAGGGAGATCTCGGTCAAAATATGCGTCCGCGTGTTTCCAACTACCTAACATGAACATATACAATTTGTTTGGAAATTATTACCTTTTCAAATCTACCGTTTTTGTTGGTCAAGATTCTGCACACTACCATGAAAGTTCAGCAGTGGTTCCATAGAGATTGCTCAATGACGTGTGGTATTGGAATGCAAAAATTGGAATTTAAACCCAATTTCTTTTCGCCCGAGATAGTTTACCTTTGGCAAAAAAACGCTTTGGAATGCAATCATTTCACTATGGGTTTCTTGTGGTGATGGGCACCATCAAAGAAGACCAGCATTTTTCCACATCATCCTATTTTCTTTGTGTTTGGTGATGAATTTTATATTATGACATATATCTACACACAGTATACATAATAATACAGACAAATCAGCCACAAACCGAGAACCAATTTGCATGTTTCAGCACCAAGCTGAGGAGTGAACAAACTGGTGTGAGTGCATGATATAGCTGGTGTAATTTTATGACTGTATTAATATCATAATTATTTATATATAATATATAGTTTCATAGGTTTCTTATTTGGGGAAGCCTCAACATTTGGAAACTTCCAAACAACTTCCAAACAACCAAAAAATGTTTGACTGCACTTGTGGAAATCAAGACAATTTGGTGGGGCATTTCATGTTTGTTTCGCCGCACCCCATGCGTAGACACTGTAGTGATACTGTTTATTGGGCAAAGTACGACGATCTCACCTGACCTCACCCATGGGATCTCGGTTAATAGATGAACCATAGATTCTCCATAGATGTATGTATGCAAATGCAAAATACACAGTATTTGTATATACACACATGCCTACGCAACAAGAAATGATCAAAAGCATTGACAAAAAGTTTCGGGTTGGGTTTAGTTGAAACATCACAGACAGCCTAAGGTTATCGCAACAGTCCAGTGATGCATCCGACGGTACCAGAGACCTTCAAACCCATGCTTTTTGCACTTTGGACGCAGAAATTTAGGCATGGTTAGATGGTTGGTAGCTTATGGGAATGAAAGAAGGTTAGGGCTAGGGCCGAAATCAACCAGTATGAGTACAGTAATTACTGTGGGTGTCCTTCATTGAAGAGATATCCACAAAGAAGCCTAGGAACGTTGCAAGACAATCCTCGTACTAGCAGTAAGTACAAAGATGGGGTTCGTCCTCCTCCCAGTAGATATTCTACCCAAATTGCTTTTCAAAAATGACGAGTATAGTGCTGGTGAGTGGAGTTATGATCGAAGCAATTTGGAATGGTGCGTCATTTGCAAACAGTAACAGGGTCACTCTTAAGAAGCTCCGTTTAGCAAACCATGATTTCTGTTGATTCATCACTCTAAGCCACCATGTGCAAACAGGCATGGCCGATCCTTGTTAGGTTGTGGTTTCAAGGATGTTTTATGTTTCGCCATTACTTGGGCACATGAGGATATGATCTATACTTATATCTCCAGCTCCTATGTTTTATTTGCAGCAAAGTCTCCATGAAGGAATTTCTACTTCTGCGGCGGATGTGTCCTTTTCCAAGCTATATTTGATTTTTAATTTCTATATCAACCACATATGAGTTTGAAGAGGTAGTGTTGGTGGTTTACAATTCTTCACATTTCTACATGGGGAGGCACTCCTTTATGATGGGGATTTTTTTTTGCTGCATTCTTGCAAGGTCAATGGAGAGCAAGTGGCTTTTCCTGTGCCTTGGTTGTTGGACTTGGTAGATCCGGGGTCCATGCGAGTTGAGGTTGAGAAGAAGTGTGTGTGAGATGGTGGGTGGTGGGTCTTCCCGTTTAAACAGTTTTTGTATATGTTCATCAAACAATCCTTGGGGGAAGATTTGCAATTTGACAAATAGTGTATCTTTCAATTGGAATGTTGGTTGGCTAAGTTGTTTTGTCACCTGGGATAACAGAATATGAGAGGTAAAACACTTCACAGCTACTATTGTAACCGTTGTTGGCCATCACCTCACACATTGTTCAAGTATAGGTGAATCATCCCAACCAACATGGAAAATTGTGGAATTCTATTCGAATTGGATGTGTTTGCAGTGATTGTTTACTTCTTACCCTCTTAAATCAACATTTGGTGAAGGTTATTTGTTTCTTTTCCTTCAACTGTTCAGATCCACCCGAAATAGTTCTGTAGATGTGTAGAATGTATATGCTGACATTCATAGTAAATCTATAACTCAGGGGAACAATGTTGTTCACGCCAGGTGAATTCCATCAGCAGCGAAAACGCGATGGCTGGTGTACAGGGACTATCAAAAGCCATCACATAATGATCCCTATAGACCTACCAGTTTAATACAATGGGATAAGGGCCTTTTTTCGTTAGCTCACGTGGATTGGTATGGAACCCACTTTCTCAAATGAGCAATGAAAAAGAACCTGGTTGTTTAGGGTATTTAGGGGATTATACTACCCAGCTATGTGGGATTATGATAACCCATTAGGAGGATCGTTATTAACCAACCAGTATACTGGAAAGTATGCTGGGTGGTGGTTTCAAATATTTTTTATTTTCACCCCTATTTGGGGAAGATTTCCAATTTTAATAATATCTTTCAAAGGGGTTGAAACCACCAACCAGTATTAGGTTCTTTTTTCGTGGCTCACATGTTTGTATCAGACCTTCATGGACCAATCCATTCCAACTGAGGCTCCAACAAAGACCATCCGACCACCTCGCTTGCGTAAGAAGCAACAGTAGTGGAACTCCCCAGTTCCACTGGGAGTGTTGGATTTTCATGATCCGGATTTTTGTATTCGGGGAAAAATCCTCAAAGTCCAAATCAGGAACAACTGGACCCCCAAAAAAAACAACAGTTGACTATTGCTTGAAAGATGGCACTCAGATTGTTGGGACTATTTAAGATTTCATCAGCATACGGAATGAGAAGTCTCAACAACCCAGCTAGACCATATTTTAGATATATTTGCACTTTTTCGTTTGTACAGCTAGGAATCTAGGCATGGGTTTTGCCATATATTTACGGGACGGCGTATCAAGATTCCGCCATTCCATTTTTTTCGACCAACCGGAAAGAATTAGAAGCGTTTGAGAAGCTACAGTAGCTGGTGGTGATTCCCTAAATGGACATAGGAAGCTCACCAAAATAATTCTGTAGCCAAAGGGTGGTAGATGATATCAAACCCCATGCCCTGTGAATAATGATTGAGAAATGATGGACTCACTGAATCTTCACCCAAAATGAGGCAAAAGATCCATCATTCCCATTCTCTAAAGGCGAAAACTGTGAAAACGGCTTTATGCAGAAGAAGTAGTTTACTAGGAGTATCCTTGAACAAAACAATGATCAAAGAATTCCGGTTTGAGAATTGACTAAAGAACTTGTCAGGTTGATTCAAGTTGAAATACGTTCTGTTATGCAACTATATGTAAGAAACTTATAGATATACAATATATATAGTGTATTTCTTTTATCCGATGTAAAAAACACACATAATTCACATAATACATAACGTACTGGTAATTTCCAGTTGGGTGGTTTTTTTATCCTTGGAGGTGTTGGTTGTTTTTTCAGGTGTCGGGATTTGATGCCTCACAAGTGAGCCGACTTGATGTACAAAGATTTGGCGACCTGACAAAACCGTGGCACCGTTTCAATGTCTTGGCGTTTTGCCGGTGAAACTGAAGACCTGCGGTTCAGTTTTTACCTGGCCTTTTTGTTGGGGAGACGGGGGGTACTACGTATGTTCAACAGCTATGCTTTTTCAAGAATGTGGATGTTTCAAATTTTTCAAATGAAGAAAATGGATATCAGCAAGACATCCAGCAGATTTGGATCCAGTTGGAGTTTGACCGTCAACATCACCGGCTGTTTGGGTGAAAGTGCCATAGTCGAAAGCAGATTTTTGACGGCTGAATTGAAATGTGCCACAGAATGTGCCAGGATTCATGGAAGTCGGTGAATTTGAGAATCCGGAATGCATGTAGCAGTGTCCATATGAGAAAGTGGTGAATGGTGTGACTGTCATGTCAAAAAAGGGCCAAAAATGAGAGTTTTATGGATCGAAAATGATGGGAAAACATTGCCAAGAGCCAAGAGTGGAGAAAAAACACAAATACACAATGCATATCAAGAGGAGGTATCCTAGTTTGGAGAAACTGCCAAATCTGTTCTTTGCCACCATGTTGTTGTACGCTGCAGTTGTTCTTTAGATCTAAAGTAGGCTTTCCCAAAAGGAAAGTAGTCTCCCAACTATCATTCTTCAGGGACTATGTTAGTTTCAGGCAGTGTACCCAAAAGGAAAGGATCCGATCATCCTGTGTCCAAATACCCTCTGAAATATGCTTCAGGTGTGATTTTGGAGCGTAAATGGTTGAGATGCATTGTCAGGAAGGTGCTGTATCTATAAGGCATCTGGAATCATTTGCAAACCTCTACAATTTTGGTGTTCCTGCCATTCGTTTTTGAGGGTGCATCCCTTTTTCAATCAACGTGGATGGAGAATTCCACCCTTTCAAAGTGGGTGTGCTCATTTGATATCTCTTATTTGCATCGAGTGTCCATGCTCAACAGAATTGACATGAATTGACCACTTTGACCAGCCCTATCCATTCCATTTGTGCGTATTGGTTTACAGTTGCATGGCCTGTTGCTTAACTAACAGTACCAGGAAGAAAGCCCCTAGCAGCCGTTAGCGATGACACGAGATGGTGGTTTGAAATGGAGTTTCTTTTTGCATTCCTTATATTGAAGAGGGAGTGGTATCAAGGGATACCGCAGCACACAGGGGTTGTCGTAAGCTTTGACGACGACCACAACAACAACAACAACAACAACAACAACAACAACAACAGCCGCAATCCTTGAACAATTCCATGGTGTTGCTAGTTCCAACCTTTCCTGTTTTTTTTGATTGGTGTAAAGAGCCTTCAGGAAATTCAGGCAACTTTCTCTCGGAGCTCAGTAGATCGAGGTCTTCGTGAAGACTGGCTCGCCAAATGGCAGCAGTCCTTAGATCAGGATCGGATATCTTTGGAGATGAAGCTGGAACTTTGGTAATCCTGGTATTTTGTTGGGGCCCTAAAAGAAACACATTGCAAATAGTGATATATATAATATGTTGGAGAAAGTCTTCCTGACTTGTTCCAAAGAATTGATGTGTTCAACTTTTCTTGTTGGCAAAAATGTGGCATTGGTAGCTTCTCTGCAAAAAGTTGACAACTTGAAGGTGGGAATATAGTTCAAGGAAATCCCGGTTTTTGATATGTTATTTGATTTTGAGATTTCATGTATCTAGATTCATGTTGGTACATGACGACATGTTGACACACTGAAAAACTTCAACTCCTTTACTGCACCTATCCGCTGTGATTCTGCCGGCGCAAGCTGACCCATTAAGAGGTCATGGATGATATGGTGCCTTAAATCTGCGCCACCAAAAAGTGCCGTGCTTTTTTTAGGGAAATGAGGGAAGATACCAACGTAAGTAGAACAGAAGACCACCCATTATGATGTATATGTCACGCTTTCATAGGCTCCTGCAAGGGTCCCTGTAGATCTTGTAGACTTCCACCTTCCCTCGGGTGCGGGAGTACCCTACGAAAATCTACGAAATGTGTTGTTGGTTTTGCTGGCCTTGCAATCTGATGTCATCATATCTCATGCAGGACAAGATGCAATGCCAACCCAAACACGTACTGTACCCAGGGAAAGAATGGAAGGAAATACAGAAACATTATTATCTATTATATATAATTGTACTTATAATTATATTTCATTTGTATGGATGGGTATATCTTGTGCCCAACTTGATATTAGATATAATTGCACTCACACACAAACACACGGATGAGGAAGAAACAGACATATATTTGCATGGCGATGTATAGTCTACTTCTAGTTTCTTTGGGAGAGTACATGTTTCAATAGTTCCTCTTGGATTTTCCATCCATTTTCATTCCATCCTGGGCCGGTTGCAACGGTCGCCAGTTAGTCTTACGGAAGTTGGCTTCAACCATGGCCTCCGTATGTGCTTCTGCCGATGAGGCCAGAGGGGTCTGGGAGAGAATCTACCATGGAATTTGACCGAAATCCAAGAGAATCTGGAAAAAGTCATACTGTTGATGGCAGAAATCCTGCACCACTTGGCAGTATAAAATCCTTGATATTTACATAAATTTACCACAACAACTGTATATATAGCCGGATTTCTGAACCATCAACAGTAGTGACTCAAGTATACTTGTTGAGTCTGTGTGTTCCCAACCCGGAAGAAAATTGAGTCCCAGGGTCCCAGCTTGGTTTCAATTTTTGTTCCGCCAGGGACAGCTTCCTTCGCAGAACGCAAGCATGCAAGACTCTTGCCTCCAACCTCCAACGGAATGGAGGGATGACGAAGGCCTTGGGCGAATAATATGACTCAAATATGTTTTATTTTCACCCCGAAAATTGGGGATTATGAACCCATTTTGACTTTAATATTTTGCAAGTGGGTTGGTTCAACGACCAACTAGATGAGTAAATTATTTTGAAAAAGTAGAGACCATTTGGGTTGTTGAGCCCTTGATATTGAAACATACCTAATATGTTTTGTTTCATATATTTTCGAGAAACACTAACTTCAATGAAAAGGGAGGAAACGAAAGGGGAATGAAGAATATGTGTGGTCCGGAAATAGCCAAACAGTTCAGGAATTTGGCGATTGGTGAAATGTTTTTGCACTTATACACCTCGTTGCACTTCGACTCAGACACCTCAAAGTATGGCAATCTTTGTCCACTTGCTTTCATTTTGTGGATGAAGTTTTGCTATAGGCTTAGGCTTAGACGTTGCCATCAGTGGCACCCCCCATTTCTCCCTGAACTTTCTGTTGAACAGTCACATTTCTTGTTAGTTGGTTCCTTCTTGGGAAGTTGGGCCTCATTCAGGGGATTCTTGAGTGGTATAGTGACCATCCCCTCAGTGATCTCCGGGCCTATAGAAACCAGTTTATTGTTCAGATGGGCCCGTTGAAAGTAACAGTTGAATATAGATGGCCCATGTCGACCAATATCCATACTTGTAGTCAACATGTATTTGCATCATCTCGATCTTGTGTATCATAAAGTTTGAGACTGTAACAGTACTTAAGAAATGATGTTGTGCTTATATTAAAACATATTCTAAATTTAGGCAGGGCAGTGAAATAGACCCCAAAACCTACTTAAAATCGAAATGGGTTTTTGAGCTGAGCTCATTTAATGCATGTTGTGCCTCCAATTCATCAGTTACAGCATAGCCCAGTTTCAACCAGCTGCCGCGGTCCGTCGTTACCGAGGGAGCTTTCTACACGACCATCCGTTTACTCACGCGCATGGCGCCCTTCTTGCACGAGGCACAACTCACAAGCAAAAGGGGATCCCAATTATAGACAAAAGCTACACTCCCGTAAACTAACATAATTAGCAATGGAAAATGGACCCTTTGAAGATGTATTTGCTATTGAAAATGGGGATATTCCAGTCAGCTATGTTAGTTTACGAAAGGGTACCACAAAAAAAATCTACATCCCGAAGTGCAGCGCCGCAAGGTTTGAGAAAGTCACTAGTACCTGGACAATATGCATTGGGGTGATAAGATTGCTGCAATTTGGCACCCAAGATGCTAGTGTGCAGAGCTTTGTGTTTGCTCAGTTGTTTCTTGTTTTGTTTCAGTCTTGGTGATATTAAGAAGCGGATGATAAAAAGCAGCATTTTAAACAAATCCAGGTTGGTGCATTCTTCTTTAGACAATCTAACATGGAAATGGCTGGAAACGGGAAATTCGAGATAACAGTTGCGTTGCCAACCATGAGTAACTCGCTCCGCTCACTAGTTTATTGGTCGACAATTCCATCCAGGGTCATCCGGCAAGCTTTGGCGATGTATATATGAATGTTTCCGAAAATAGTGGTACCCCCAAATCATTCATCTTAATAGGGTTTTCCATTACACACAATCCATTTTGGGGGCCCACCCCTATTTTTGGAAACGCCTATATATATGATGGCGGCCTCCGGCCTCCCAGTCCCCCCCCCCCCCGAATGGGTTGGGTCCAAAACCTACGTTTTAGCTACATTTTCATGGAACCCGCCAAAACACATGGTATTTACACTGTTTTGACAAGCTCGGCCTCCGAAACCGTGGTATTTGCAGCGTTTTGTAATACTACATNCAGGGGGGGCTGGATCATATATATATATATATATGTATATCAGGCCAGCTATGTTTTCCGGGGATGGTGAGTTGACCAACAAACAATTGCGACCTTCCAATCTCTACAGCAAGACAGCACTTTTGTGAAAGTGGAACTGTTTTTGAACCATTGACTTACTGCATGGTTCAGAAACCCAAGTGTGTAATGGGGTTTATCCATAATCATTGGATAATCTATGAATATCATTTGCAGGTGGGAGGTGACATTGTGAGATGATGACGATGATGATGATGATGTTGATGATGTTGAATGACTATAGACTATATGGTATAACAGTGACAGTATAGCCGTGCTAATCACATTGACATGTTCAACCACATCTCACTTTCACTTCCACCGCAGGCCTTGGAGAATTCAGCAGTTCATGATATTTTGTTGGGGTAGCCCAGGCTCTGGGATTGGAGACTGATCAGTTCACCGGGGTTGGTTGGGGTATATACGGAGATGAAAACTACCCAGTTAAGGATCGCAGTAAGCCATTATAATAGGATCCCGGATCGTAACTAACCAGGATTCCATGGTCTAAATGTCAAGGGTCGGTTTCGATCAAACAATCTTTGAATCTTGATTTTTATTTGGGACTGTCCACACCCTGGTAAACTAACATAGCAATGGAACATGGGCCAGTTGAAGATGTATTTCCTATTGAAAATGGGGATATTCCATTGCCATGTTAGTTTACCCGAGGGTACCACACATTAGTTATCTAGTAACCCTACGAACCATGAAAGGGGTCCCACAACCTTACTTTGGTAACTTAGTTACTATGGTTATTAGCCACTTACATCCACCGGGAGCCCATCCTCCAAGTATGCAACTCAGGTGGCGACCTGGTGGTCTTAGTGAGGTGGGTTTGTTCGACCTTTTTGTTTTGGGGTGGGTCAGTTTTACAGGGAGAAAAATGGGGTGACAAACATGGACAATGGACAATCAGTATAGAATTTTTGTGAAATGATATGACATGATATGAAATCTTATTTAAGATGGCATGGATTGTTTTTTAGAAGCACCCTCCTCGCGGTGCTCGCTTCTTTTGGTGGGGTGATTCAGGTTTGGAACTCACCGGGAAGATCCTGGAGTTACCTTTGATGGGGGATGATGTTCGTGATCACTGTTGGTGGAGAGTGGAGAGATATTCAAATCCGCCATTTTTTTGCGGGGGGTCCTTTGGTGATGATGATTTATTACGTGAATGCATCTCAAACAAGCAAGTAACACATGCATACAGTATGTTTGTGCTGCAGCAGAGTATATACTACAGTCTCCAGGACAGGGGCTGAATTCTGCATTGCTCAGAACGTATGAATCTATTTTTCTTCAGAACATGCATCTTTGTGTGTATCTTTCCCTTTCAAGGGCTGCTTAATTGTAGAAACTCAAATCATCTAAAGCGGATCCAACTGGTATGTCAACTGTAGACTCTTGCGGAAGGAAGAACTAAAAAACATGATCTCTCCATTTCAGCGGATTCATCACGTGATCTCTGCTCATGTTTAAGACATGGAAAACTCACCAGTTGTTTGAGGTCTTGCACAAGACGTGGGCAAACACCCATGTCCCACGTGCCTCTTGGGGTTGCTCCTGGTTGCTCCTGGTTACGCTCGTTCCACCGCAGTGTTCGGGCTCCGCGTCCTGCAACAGTCTGCAACGAAGCGACGAACCCGCTCCGATCTCTCAACGAAGCGAATCACAGTCCCTCCCGAGGCGGTGTTTGTTCGATGTGTTTGTGTGTTTTTTGTGTTTAAGGAAGGGTTAGGATGGCAAGGAGGAACAATAGCAGTATCTTTTTACACACTATTTGTGTACTTGATTATATAAGATAGAACATGCACATGTGTCAATATGCACATTTGTGTATATGCATATAATATATACATATATCATATGTCATATATATATATATGTACATGTTTAATTCTACACATTGAAACTAAGATATTGTAAGTAATGTCATGGAAATCATGTTTGTTGTAGATGATATTTGTGAGGTCTTGGTTCTTGCTTTGATCTGCAGCACACGGTTTACTGGTTGAATCGTCGAAATAAGCATGTCCTGACAAGGAGGAAGATTCAGTCTGCTGCCTCGGGTACACTGAACTGTAAAAGGATCACTAATACGTTGATACACTCAGCCACGGACAGCTGACAAGGTCAGTCGCTACCGATGTATTGTGTACTAGCAAAAGATATATGTTGCATGATTCTTTGCTCCTGCTCTCCATTGTTCAGGTGTGCTCATGTTTCCTTGCCGTTTGTGTCGACTGGGCCATCATCACGTTTTTCCAGTGGTCCTCCAAACCAAAGGCATTGGTGATTCTTTCAGCCCATGACAAGTGAAACCCTGCTTGATCCAAGTTGTATCAGTGTAAATGAGGAACAACAAAAACACCTAGAAATCGAGGTCTTCTCTAACACCCCCCAAACCCTGCTGATAATATGACACCAAAAAAAACATCCAAATTTGCGGGCAAAAAACCACCAGAGGTCGCCATGGAAGTGGTGTGCAAGGGGAGTTTGAAGGTGGCCAAAAACGGTGGGTTGGTACCTTTGAGGTGAACTAACAACAAATCCGCTCCAAAAATAGTTCCCATACCATCCATGAGACTGGTATATTTTATCTAGATTTGGTTGATTTGTTTGGTAAATGTGGGGAAATTATACCATGCATGGGAAGAATTATTATGGGAAGTTTTTATATCCTAACCACTCAATGGGGTATCCATAGGTATCTACACTTGGGTGGTTGGAAAACAACACAGATTCCCATAAATCACAAGTGGGGGATACACTTGTTCCCTGGAGTGCTGTTGTGCATTGGTGCTTGTCAGGATATTTGTCAAAAACATGTACATAGCACATGTGTTGTTTTCTGACTGTGAATTAGTTCATGTTATGATTTCTTGGAATGTGTTCTGCATCAACATTCAAATCTTGCAGGTCTCTGATATGATCAAATGTCGTATTAAACGAAACGACTTCCTTAGATTCCATAAAGGTAGAACCACCTTTGTCCGTTGCGCCATCCTTCAGGAAAAGAAGCATTCACTGCTTTGGTGCCACCAAACTGACAAGTGAAGTTGGTTCCTTTGGATCTAACTTGTCACCCATATAAGATGTGACAAAACGTTAGCTCCAACCGATTTCGGGACTCTGTAGTTCTATAACATATGATTGGATCTTTTGTGTTTTAAAGGAATAGTCAACCAATATAACATACATAAAACATGTACTGAAAACATTTCACTTCCCTTGGTGTTTTTGTTGTTGCCTTTTCCCTCCACCTCTCAACACCCCAGTTTTTCCTCAAAATTCGTCTCCAGGCCAACTTGTACGACAGTCGGATTATATCGCCAACTCCATCCAGTGGGGAATGCTCAGATTCTCCACTCTTCCAAGTGAAGAGGATTCTGTTTTCTCAAAACCCACCCGGACCCGTGACATGAACTAAGCATAACCAATATAGGTTAACCAGGAATCAATGGCCACTGAGTTTGGAACTGTCAAAAACCTATGTGACAAAATTGAAAGGCAATGGGTTTTTATTCAAATGTCATTGATTGCACGCAGTTTTTTCAGCATGTGTGGGATTTCTCCCACGAGACGGAAAACCTTGTGGCAGTTGTTGAGGCCTGTGCCCTACCGAATCTACTGCAGTAGGCCTGGTGCCCAATCGAATCGCAAGCAGAAGATCCCCTAAAAAAAGGGCCAAACAAAAAAACACGGGGTTTATATACAAAATAGTGGTACCCCCAAAGGATCATCGGGTAAACCTCCAGTTATGTACAGTTAGTCATTCCTGCATTTGAAATTTGTGAACTCTCAAGGGTTTTCTCTTTAGAAAAGTCCATGACGAAATGGCGATGATGTAAGATATTGTTGAGGATTCGAAGTGACTAGAGATTCCTCAGTTTTGTAGTATCTTTCTTGTAATTCTTCTGTTGATGGTCTATGATGGTCTACCAATTCCTCATTCAAGCCCCTTCACCAAAAAAACACCAAATACCTTGGAAAGCCCTGTTCACGGCATTCTTCGTAGCATGGACGGCAGGCTGTGCTGAGTTGTACGATGTTGAAGAGGAAGAAGAAAGTCGGCCTACGTCCAGGCAGTGAATTAGTCGGGTGAGTCCTCAACGGATATGGGGAAAGCTTGATGCAATCAGCTTTTTCGAGGCTTGTTGGCTTGTTGCAATTTATAAGCCTAAAAACATCCCAAACATAGAAAATCCAACGAAAATTGAAAATCAAAATTTCTTTTCCTGCTCAAAAAACTCCCCCTCACTACATATATACATTTTGATTCACTTCTACAATCACCCCATCATCTCTGAAGCAACTCCTCCCACTCTTAATTTTCAAGATGAAGTGTTACATTGAGGGAAGTATATATTCCCTAGTATGTTTACTTCCATTTTTTATGGAATGTAGAAGATATTTTTACAACTTCCAAGGCATTTTGCAGGTTTTCCAAGGTTAATTTACAACTCCAGGTTTTTTTTCGGAGCACTTCCCAGGGGATCATTTCCCCACCATTTCCAAAGGTGCACCGGTGAGGTAAGGAGCTGGACGCAGGTCAGTCTGGATCTCAATGGTCAGCAATACAGTAATTTGATGAGAAAATTCTCTCTACCAGGTGATTCAAAGTGACCTTTTTAATCCTTTTTATCCCTTAGTTGGAGGTCACTTAACCTTTGATATGGTCACTTAACCATCCCAAAAAGGGCAAAAAGAATCACCTGGTAGATGTTTGTTTCTTGTTGCACCATAGTTCCAAAGTTTGATGAATGTTTCTTTCCTTTTTCTGGAAATATCACCCTCAAAAACATGGTGTAATGTGATGATGCTTTTGTTTGACCGTTTTTGCGTGTTGAAATCAGGGGAACATATAGCAAACCCTGCAATATGTTGTATGCATGTGGGAGGAAAAGCTAGACAAATGAGTGGATAACCGTGGTAGGTTCCCCTGAAAAGGTATTGATTCACAAGAGGGAACCCGTTTTAGTTCAAGCACATCCGGGTTGGTGATACTGTGGAAGACATCCATCCAGCGGAAATCCATGGAAATCCCGTAGATAGCATTGTACAGCACGCGGTCCAGATTTTCTTCCATCATCATCACAGTATACTGTATACCCTCAAGCTTGACAAATACCGTCAGAACCAACTGGCCAAGAATTATATATATAGACCCTTGCAGTCAGATATCATCAATATTATCGAGCCAGACCTTGGGCTTTGAAGATTTGGAATTATCTATATAGATATTATCCACTTCCCCGGAATATGCAAGTCGATGTACCCAAAGAATCAAAGGCTAGTGTCAATCGAAGTATCAAAAAATGGCGTTCTTTTCATACATTTACCCCGAGTCTTGATTTCAGAGGCAAGTGACCTTGTTGTAATCCTACTTGATTTTTGAAATACATACACGGTAGCCATACTGGAGTAGTAGATCTCCAACTGCACCATCCCAAAAAAAAGAAGCCCAAGGTTCAAATTGAAGGGATATTCCATATTCCATCTCCAGAAAGGAGATGGGTTTGAGGTCAGGATATAAGCACCATGTTTCATTCCATTGTACATATTGCAAATATGTGTGTATATGGGTGTTTCCTAAAATGGTGGTACCTCCAAAACACCCCAAAAATGGTCATTTTTAGTAGGAAAACCAATAGTTGTTGGGTACCACCATTTTAGGAAACCCCCATATATATAATATATATATATAGATATAAGGCCCAACCCAAACCCAGCCAATGAAAACCCCTCAGCCTCAGAATATGACTTAAAAACCAACCATCTGTAAGTGGTTTATCCGAGGTGAGCGCCTGCGTGGTTTGTTCCACGACCTTACCGAAGAAGATCTGGAGGACAGAAAATGAGGTTGTTTTGTTTTGTTTTGTTTGTTCATTTCTTTGTTTGCTTGGTTGGCTAGTTGGTTGCTATTCTTGTTGCTTTCCCGGGCTCCTCAGGGCCCGTGTTGTTTTACGTGTTGTTGTTTTGTTTGTTGATATTTGTTCAGTTCTGTTACTGGGTTGGGGATCACATCAAGTTACTTCAGATACTTTTTGCGCCAACCTTGACTCGAAACTTGTCACTGCGGGAAGACCAATGTGGATGTTTGGATGCCCTTAGCCTGTGGGAAATGTGTTTGCCAGATATCTTCCAGCAAGTTACAGCTGATGTCAGGTGAATTTCATCAGTACCATGATAAAGTCTAAATAGGGATTTCTATCGAATTCCTCTAATTTCAATCTTGAACTTAATATTACATGGATGTATGATTTGAAGCTTTCGAAGTGGAGCAGATTTCTACCTGAAACGAGACATGTTTCAGACTCATTGCTCCCCCACCGCATTAAAAGACGGAGTTCTGAAGACTTCTCAGTGGTTTAGACACATTGCTGATGAATCACTGATCAGTGGAATTATCCATCTTCCACTACCTGAGCAGCGATCATTTTAAAGAAGTGTTTGAACATAAAACTAACCACCAGGTGATTCAAAGTGACCTTTTTATCCCTTAGTTGAATTATTTAGTTGGAGGTTACTTAACCTTTGAAATGGTCACTTAACCATCCCAAAAAGGACAAAAAGAATCACCTGGTACTGATATTCTGATTTTTGGAATCTTTCTTTTCACGACATAATTCTTGTTGGATCTGTCATTCAGAAATCAGTCTCATTGAACTGTTTCCTTGAGGACTCCGATGAGGACGGCAGGGTGAAGGATGGCAGAATGGTATTATTCTGCCAGTTTCTGGTTTGGGTTTGGGTGAGACAACTGGTGTTTTTTGTCGTTGCTGAAGATGTATGTCTTTTGTGTAACCCTCTACGGAACGATCACATATCCCACCAAACGGGACATGGAAAATCATTATCTTCAAAAGGTGTTTTGGGAAGAGATATGTTATTTGGGTGGTGGCAACTCAAACATTTTTTTATTTTCACCCCGATCCCTGGGGAAATGATCCAAATTGACTAGTATTTTTCAGATGGATTGGTTCAACCACCACCTAGTTATGTTTGCTTCCCAGGAAGGTTACACAAAGATTGATGTAAACAAACACCACCTCCCTGAAACATCCACCTTTCAAGGAGAGGAATCAGAGTTGCCAACCACAAATTTCAACTTTGCAGGTATAAAAATTCGCTGATTCCCATGGAACCTCATAAGCCATAGGTATGGCATGTATGGTATATATTTACCTACATTTGGTTGATTGTTTTATGGTAAATGTAGAACGATGAACCATTCATTTGCATGGATAAGTTGTTCACATTATGGGTAAGTTGCCTCCTACTTCCTGAAACTATATGAAAATCAATGGTTGGAAGATGGATTTCCTTTTGGGATGGCCCATTTCTGTTAATTTCAGGGAGTGTGCCATCCATGGATTTTTATAGAATACATTGTGCATACACTCCGGGCAAGAAAACATAGCTGGCTGGAAAATTCCACCCATTTCTAGACGTATTTCGTATTGGAATTTCGGTGAATTTCCAGCTACAGCTATGTGAGTTTCCCGGGAGGGTATGCTAAATACATGGATCCTATGGGCAAGTTGTAACCCTTGACGCCCCGGCCCGACGCCGGAAGGAAGGTGCCTCGCCTGCATTTGGCAGTATCTTGGCGGAGGATATCGAGGTGCCGTGCCTTGAAAGGGTTTTGGGAGGGAAGTGAAGCATTTAGAAAGTGAGAGAGAACATGGTGCAGGTTATACACTCCCGAAAAAAACATCTAAAACTAACATAGCCTATTGAACATAGGCCATCCCACTTTAAACTAATATTCCAACCATCCATTTTCAGGTGCTATGTTAGTTTCAGGGAGGGCGTACAGATATTGTTTGAGATATATATATATAACGTATTAATGATGATGGAGTAAATATATGGTAGAAAAAACATTCTTTAAATTTCATCTTGATTTGGATGAGATTGCGAATGTTACATGGGAAGATGTTTGGTCTACACATCTCATTGCATGTATATTCTAGATACACATCATTTGGCCAATCTATATATCAACTTTGGCTGACCGCACTTCCAAAAACTGGCTTCATAACACGATCCTCTCAAATTGCCTTGGGGTAGCTTTTCGAAATTCGATTGCTACTTTTTGTTCAAGGTAATTTATAGAAGGTTATAAGCAGGATCATGATGAACAAAATTGCCTCGTATTGTTTATATATGGAGATAACATATGCAGCTGTATGACTTTTAAGTTCCACTTGGATGGGTCCCTCCTTTGATGGTCGGTCCACCCCGAAATGTCGCAACAGGTGACCGAAAGAGAAAATGACAAGGCCATGGATCATCTGCCTGGGGCCGTTGAAACGTCATGGGTTTTTCCAGCAGCTTGTCCCACTGGTTTCGGCTTCAAGATGCCCAGCATATGGGCATATATGCCAAGCTAATTCAGAATTCGCCATTTTGGTGGGTAGAAACCCCCAACTTTTTGGTGACAGGCTAACTTTCTGGGAAAACTTTCAAGTCTTAATTCACCTTTCTTGAGACCTTTAAAGGAAGCCTGTGGAAATTTGCACACCCGAACAAACATGCCTGGAGCATCTTGAAGGTCCCACCTTTCTGGATATTTCTTGCTGGCTGTCATCAGTCTTGAAACACCCAGCGGTTCTTCCAAGCCATGTTTATTTATGGTTGTTTTGTTTGGATGTTTTCTTGTTCACCTTTGGAATGTGGAATTTTACCTTTTCATTTTTGTCACATACCCATATGATGATTTTTAAAGTCGCCAATTAGGTTCTAACACTACTAGTTGTTGGTAGACATGTGACACCTTGACATGGTCAGATGTTGCTGTGGAATGTTTGCTTGCATGCAAGCACTGCACATTTGTTTTCCTTGACTTACGTTGGGAAGGGCCAATGCATTATGCAAAGGGAAACATGATTTTTGTCCAACTCTCATCACAATTAAATTACAGTATTCAATGGTAACCCTGTTGCTTTATTTGACTGGAAGCACACCAGTTTGAGAACTACCTTCTTCATGTACCCCAAACATCTTCATCAAATATTGGTGTGCAATCCATGCCCATAGATGTGCCCAAATTTAAGGAGGTCAGATAGCATCCAACAAAGCCACCCAAATGCAAATAAGAGATTACACAAGGGCACACATCGGGGGGGTTGTTTGGGGGAACTTATGCATCTTTGATTTGTTAAATGGAAATTTTCACACAATGGATGGAATTGAAGACAGGCAACCATCCGTTTGTACATGACTCGCAAGGAAAACAATCAATCAATGCTATTGTGAAGCATCCAACCCCGTTTATGCTTGGTATATGGGTTAATTTGTCTTCCTGGCAAAGTAGCATTAAAGAAGCATGTGGATGAATATGCGCACTTTACTTACTCTTACCAAAAACTGTTGGTCTTTCAAGACACCTATCCAAGTAATGCAGCAGGTTGGTACCCTTAAAAGTTGTAGAACCATAACATGGTAAATGCAGGTGAATATACCATACATGGATGGTTCCTGGCTATGTATTTTTGTTGATACTCCAATATTCGCCAATATTGATTTCGCAGCTTCATCTACCGGATTGCTTTGAACCTCCAGGTTCAGGATGAGCAGTGCGACATGTCAAGGAACTCAGTTAAAGCCCTGTGCCAGGACGTGGATGGTGAGATGTGTGCTGCGTGGATGGAGATATGATCTCTCAGGATAGTTCAAAATACATTTTTTTTTAGGTGTTCAAAGCACAGAAAGATCCTCTTGAAGGGAATGTATCTTATTTTTTTATATATTCCAGGACTAGTGATTATGTATCATTATATTTAGTATTACTTTGGTACTTAATTGCAAGACACACATAACTTCACTGAAGACACAGATATTGTACACATTTGACATGTTTCATCATTGGAGAAAGATACTGTCTTGGTTCCTTCTGATTCTTTATATATGACCGGTGACATGTGTCCGAAGTTGAGCCTACACCCAGGTCAAGCATTAAAAAACAGAGTAACAGCAATTATTTAGTACGTACATATATATGTATATATGTGATAGTAAAATGGAGAAATCATCCATATCAATCTGATATTTTTTGATATGAGTGCATTGAAAATGGTTTCATAAGGTTTCTATTCCAAAACTTGACATTGCACTCCACTGGCCTTAGGCCAGAAGTGGAAAACGTCTCCTGGAAGGACTGGCAAGCCGTAGGCCCTCGGCAATGTTGCAGGGGAGGGAGTTTGGGTGTGCCAGATATCACCCTACAAGGGCGCAGACTGAAAAATGTGGGTTGTGTTCCAGCTTAGGATGTGTTGAAACTAGATCAAGGGTGTCATCCTCATTGATTCCTACAGTAGGTTGTATCAACTTCCATCAAGGTGCACTTCACGACTCACAACTCAGATTTCCAAAATATCAGGAATGTAAGCTGTTAGAAATGTTTTGCAATGTTTGATACAACTGTTCTAGGCATTTTTGTAGTTTAAGCTTCAAGAACTTTCCAGGGTGCAACGGGCCTACCCCTTAGAAAAAAGGAAGGACCGGACCAGCGTGTGGCCACCACTAAATTAGGGCCATGGATGGGTGGATTCATAAGTTTTTTTTTTTATGCGAAGGCCCACACTAAAAATACCGGATGTATGCCTTTATGATGTCAGGCAACATATATCCAAAAAAGGTTTGGGAAATGTTTGGGGAGCTGTGTATTTTTTGAAACCTTTGAGACAAGAAATCACCCTGTCAACCCAACTGATCCGGCAAACAACACGTTTCGTGGCCATTGGCTTGTAGGGAGGCGCTGGGTATCACCAATGCCTGGATATGTTCATGGTGGTTTCCCACCAGTACCACGTTTGACAACGCAACAAAGATTTTTTGAGCCAATAGCCAGAACGGTACGTGATACAATGTTTGAGCAGACTGTGTGCACCTTTAGGATAGATCATTTCAAGCTGAATTTGTTGTTTTTTTTATGTGAATTTTTGCCTAAAACCGCATGAGGATAAAACGAGAAGCTAAAGTCTCTAGACCCTAGATAAGAAAAACACTTCTTGAAATATCAAACGTGAGAAAAGGATACGTTTCAGTCAGGATACCGTCTCAGGAGCATGGAATCAGTCTGAATTCTGCAAGAATCATGTTGCTAGTTGTTGAGGAAATCTGAGTAGCCGAAAGCTGAGGTAGTAGTGGGTTTGATTCCCTATTGTTCCATTTTAAAGCACAGATAATTGAATGATGTGAAATATTCTGATACTGATATGATGATATCATGATGATTTACTGTTTATCAGTATATCCTTATCGGATGTATTAGCAGATAGTTTGATTTTCCCTTTTAAATTTTTGCCTTTATAGTATAGTGTTTCAAAATAATTTCTTGCCTTGAAGTACCCAAATGTGGGCAAATATACCCCGTATTGATTCCCTTAGAGCCCTCCTAATCGTCTGTTGGCGAAGCGTATCGCAATGACGACAACTGAGCGCCACGCGCCTGAAACTGAATGGCCCTGGACCAGCTGGAGGAAAAGTCACCCGGTCACATCGTGCTACAAGTCACCTAATTGGTGAATCCCTTTAGAATTCTGAGGACAAAAACCCTCAAGATGTGGCCAATATCCATTTTTCATATATGGGAGATCTCAAAATGGACCCTACTCACCAAACTTACCAAAGTGGCTAAAGTGGCTACAACAAACACATATTCGTTGTCTTGAAGCTGCTTCGTTAATAGCAGTATTGTCACCGGTCACCGCCAAGGCCAGGATGCCAGGATGATATGATTCATTGGGTTGTTCCAAGACCCAAGACACCTAACTCTGACGTATGTAGGCTTCAGCTTGCTGCGGGAAAAAGCCCCAGTCTTTCAGTCCAACTCAGATATTGGAAGATGTTAGCATTTTACTTTGGCTTGTAAGCTACAAGGAAAAGATGACATAGTCAACTCCCATATTTGACAGGAAAATCTTATGAAGGCCTGAAGTGTCCGTTGGCCCATTCGTTTACCAAAGGATTCTGAGGTTCAGCATATACAAAAAACCTCTATAGCCATACCTTTTGTAGTTTAGTGTTTTGTATCCTAGGATTTTTCCATATTTTTCCATATTTTTTCAAGATACCCCCCTTAGAACATACCCCAACGTTTGTGTCTTAGGATTCTTGTAACATAGTCCTGGAACATGCCGTCTCGACCCCTCAACGAACAGTTCTATGAAGGAATTCTTCCCATTTTGGAGGTTTGGTATTTTGGATCTGTTCAACCAATTTACCATGGCAGCCTAGCGAGGTAGCTTCCAGAATACCTGCGATGACTGCGGATCTGGTTGCAAGTTGGGTTGGTATCTGGGAAGCGTTGACCGGGTCAAGGTGAGAAAAAAACAACAGGCCAAGGTCATCGTTTTTGTCACAATGGTTGACAAATTTGAGAAGGATTTTTTTACAGATGTTTGGAAAGTTCAGGTCCTATGCCCTAGTATGTCCTCAAGAAATATTTGGAGGACTCTAGACTTCAAGGTACTATAATGAAAAAGTGATTTGAACATAGAGGACAAGGATGGACATTAGACATTCACAGGTTCCAGATATATATATATAATATATGCATTGGATATACAATGTAATAACTATTTATCAGCAACGTGTCTCAGATGAATGATTTTTTTTTGTTTCTTTTGGCGAGCTCACCTGACCTAATGGTGGTTTGGGAACCCTTCCAGCATTGGTGCTCAAGATTCATTACATGTTGTTTCCGGTGAAAATCTGTGCACATCTCACCAGCATCCCTGAAAAAAACTGATCATTTTTGATCCATGTTTTGTAAGGTGAAGTACAGATGATATTATGAGCAAATGAAGTACTATGAAGTTGTTTCATGTTCTTAGAAAAGAAAACAAAAACTATCATGAAGCTTTCTCTCACCAGACGTCGATGAGTTATGATCATATGTTCTTGGCCACATTTTTCCAACTCGTCAGCGAGGCATGCTCCCAACAACAAATTTTATTGCAAGTGACTTTGGCGATCCCGGGTGAGGAGTGGTTGTAACCATACTTGGAAGGTAGATATCTAGGTAGTCCTTGAGGGTGATCGGAATGAGTGATTCTGGTGCCGGGGTTCCATACGCACAGCATTGCAGGGAGTTGGGGTTGAAAGTACCTACTTACTGACTTTATAGATTTTATATCCCATACCATCCGTTTGTGCTACATGTGTTGATATTCACATGTCTAGTCCTAACGAATGACTTCAAATGTAGATAAACATACCAAAATGGATTGCTTGGACAGTGATATGGGATGTGTTTCTGGACAAAGACAGGTGGCTTAATTTGCTCTGCCCTTGAATAGCTCGTACAATATCATGCTCATTTTCTTGGGCGTTTCCCAGGTACTGTAATAATGTTTCCTTTACTTACTGGTTAATCCTATTGTTCTAGCCATATTGGAAGAATCATTCTGGTGACCATTTCATGTGTGTATATACATATATATATATATTTACATTCTTACATGATCCAGGTGATGGTACAATTGGTATCAGGGGTGTTGTCAATTGATATATGATATGATACATACAGGTATTCCTCCATCCTTCATATTTCAAGTTGCTAGGCCAAAGGTTTTTATTATCTCAAACTGCCATGTCAAATTCTTTCTATCCATGGCAGATCACGTCCTGCACAACACGGCAAGATATAAAACACATGTTTACTCCAGAAAGTTTTCGAGTTGTTCTTTCATTTTGTCTTCCACAAAAACGATTCAAACTTCATGTGCGATTTCTGCAACTCTTTGGGGTCTACGGGTGGTGTATTTTTTTTCAAGCATCAGCAATAGAACCTCAAACTCAAAACTAGAATCCCAAGATTGGCACATTGTGTCCCGAGCCTAACATGTTATCCAAACATTTTTGATACATTGGGAAATCATTGGGAACATTAAGGGCAAATACAGCCTAGGCAAACTATAACGACCAGACCGTCGACGTTGCTTTGAAATGTGGTTTCATAAGGGAAATTCACTTCAAAAATCCCCTGAAGACTTCAATTCTTGAATCTATGTATATAATTCTGGTTTATCCAGATACAGCTCTTCGTTTTCGCTGTTTCAAGACTGCGTCCCGTTTTTCAGGGTCCATCCCTTTTGCTTTGGGTTTTTTTGTATCCCAAAGCACACGAAACTTTTATGATTTCTATGAGTACAACACTAGATTTTAGAACACCAAGTTCCCAAAATTTTACACCTCCGAGATCTAACATAGATACCAAAAATGGTGGTTTGGAAAATGTATGATCCTTTCAATTCAATGGCTATTTTGGGTATCTTTTGTTCAGATTTCAGCGGAGCGGCATGAGTTTTCTGGCTTCTTGGGTTCCCCAACTGGCAAGGGGGGGGGGTGAGTGAAATCACCAGGTCTTGTTGGGATCAATGGCTCTCCAGCTCCCCTTCCCCTCCATCATTTATACGCGATACTTGGCATGATGATGGGAACAAGGGAACGACTGGGTCCTGGGTGGTGGCAACTCACTTTTTTTTAAATGTTCATCCCGAAATTTGGGGAAATGATCCAATTGGACGATCATATTTGTTCAGATGGGTTGAAACCACCAACTAGACAAGGTTTCACAGAGGGTTTCGGGTGGTGGGTTCACATAGTTTTTCAATCGTACATACCCTCTGTAGTTCCTAGAGCTGGAGATTGAATATCCCCATTTTCAATAGGAGTCATACATCTGAATGAAAACGATCCATTTTACAGCCTTTGCTATGTTAGTTCACCGGAGTGTAGCGTTTTTTGTTGGTAGGTATTATTCAGAGTAATTTGGAAGTAAGGTTGAATGGATTCAAATGAGAATGCCATAAGAATATCCCTTTATGTTTGCCATGGAAAGGAATGATTTACATTGAGAACTTCAACAACATGAAGAGTTGAATCCAAACATGGTTTGTTTGGGCTGAAGGCCCACCATGCCATATACCCATCAATAGCGGACTGCCATACCATTAGATAATGAATAGAACCACTATACGCCTTCCAGCTAAACCCTTGCTACCAGGTTTACAGTTTAAACTTTGCCTTTTCACGTTGGGCCTAAGGTGGTCCAAAAAAGGATCCCTTCTTTGGGTTGTGACTCCCAAGTCAAAATATGCGTTTGCGTTCTTGAACATGCACCAGACTTCAAACTAAGCAACCGACTGTCCATTCTTGAATGCACATGTGCAATAGCATGTCCTTGATCCTCAAACAATGATTTGCTTGGAAAACCTTGAGGAATTCGTTACGACCTCAGTTTTTTTGGAGTTTGATAGGCTTCCATCTCTATAATACTTCAAAATCTAGACTTTCTGGCAAAGGACCTCGGGTCTTAAGAGTAGAAACCCCGCTGCTGGCTAATGGAATTGAATTGTGGCTCCTAACCAAGCCACCCGTAAATGTTTATTGCTTGATGACAAGCGCTTTGTGTTTTGCTTGTTGCGTTTTGGGGCTATCAATCCGAGGCTTTTGTCCAATCAATTTTGAGGCGTCCTAATGTTGCCTGTGAATGAATCATTATAGAAGCCACAGGATACTGTCCTGGCATTGAATCAAGAAACACAAGTGCTACAAAACGGTTTTTCATTCGAGATTGATTTTGCATACAGCACGCTACTTGTAGCAGGTTTCTCTTCGATCTTGGTCGTTAGTTGCATCCACCTGTAGCCATGCCCTTTCTGAAAGTGATTACCTTACGAGGTGACGTCCTTGCCCTTGACGTCACACCGATTCAAACTGTCCAGCAACTGAAAGAAATGCTCCTTGAACAATATCCTTGTGAGGATCCTATTGAGCAGAAAATCTGCATGGTAAAACTGTTTCAGGGCAACAGCTTGCTAAATGATGCTCAAACATTAAACGATGTAGGGTTGGATATGTTGGATGCTGAATCGGAAGTGAGTGTTGTATACACAAGCAACGAAATTGAGGCTGCATCCCGACAGGATGTGAAAGGAGCAGGCCCTTTCGGGGTGATTATTCCTCAGGAGGTGACACAGATTTCCGAAGATGCCTTCAGAGGATGCTGTGGACTGGTGAAGGTTGTCATCCCTGATTCCAAAAGATCCAATGAAGAGATCACTTTTCCTGGATGCACTTGCATTGGGAACAATGCCTTTGCAGAGTGCGAGTCTTTGGAAAGCATCGCCATCCCTGATTCAGTGACAAGCATTCAGCACAATGCTTTTACAGGGTGCAGTTCTTTGAAAAACATCAACATACCCGATTCAGTGACCAGCATTCAGCACAATGCTTTTGCAGGGTGCAGTTCTTTGAAAAACATCAACATACCCGATTCAGTGACCAGCATTCAGCACAATGCTTTTGCAGGGTGCAGTTCTTTGAAAAACATCAACATACCCGATTCAGTGACCAGCATTCAGCACAATGCTTTTGCAGGGTGCAGTTCTTTGAAAAACATCAACATACCTGATTCAGTGACCAGCATTCAGCACAATGCTTTTGCAGGGTGCAGTTCTTTGAAAAACATCAACATACCTGATTCAGTGACCAGCATTCAGCACAATGCTTTTGCAGGGTGCAGTTCTTTGAAAAACATCAACATACCTGATTCAGTGACCAGCATTCAGCACAATGCTTTTGCAGGGTGCAGTTCTTTGAAAAACATCAACATACCCGATTCAGTGACCAGCATTCAGCACAATGCTTTTGCAGGGTGCAGTTCTTTGAAAAACATCAACATACCTGATTCAGTGACCAGCATTCGGGACAATGCCTTTGCAGACTGCAGGTCTTTGGAAAGCATCGCCATCCCTGATTCAGTGACCAGCATTCGGGACAATGCCTTTGCAGACTGCAAGTCTTTGGAAAGCATCGCCATCCCTGATTCAGTGACGAGCATTCGGGGCAATGCCTTTACAGGATGCAGTTCTTTGAGAAAAGCCAACATCCCAGATTCAATCACGAGCATTGCATACGCTGCCTTTGCCCACTGCGTATCTCTGGAAAGCATCAACATACCTGATTCAGTGACGAGCATTGGGGACTTTGCCTTCGCAGGGTGCAGTTCTTTGAAAAACATCAACATACCTGATTCAGTGACCAGCATTCGGGACAATGCCTTTGCAGACTGCATGTCTTTGGAAAGCATCGCCATCCCTGATTCAGTGACCACCATTGGGGACTTTGCCTTTGTAGGGTGCAGTGCTCTGAATAACATCAACCTACCTGATTCAGTCACCAGCATCGGGGACAATACCTTTGCGGGTTGCAGTTCTATGGTAAGCTGGCAAGCATGAATACACCTTCGATGATTGAGATTAGGGAAGGTGTTTTTATAGGATGCAACGCTTGGTAAGCATCGTCCGTCGATCCCTGATTTTGGCCTGGTTTTTGATGCTGTTTTCTGACGAGTAGAACTCTTTAGATTGGAAATTCATCCGGTGCCAAGTTGACGAGTGACATTGTGTTTCAAATGGTTGGAGGGTGGAAAAGCAACTGGAGGTAAATCTTGAGGTGCGCCGATGTTAATGGCAAGCATTCCAGTTGGAGAAATGGCAAGCAAATTCGTGAAACCCAATGTGACATTGCGTAAGCTTCAGATACAATTTTCGTCATAACAAAAGTCCAGACTATTACAGATGACTATAGATGAAGGATCCCAATCACGTGTATTCAACTCGAGGACATTTTTGTCCAAAACTCTGAAGTACTTGCCTTCTAGCGATTCTAGTTCTCGCGACATTTTTCGGGCATCTCCTTGGCGTTGTTTCTGCGCAGATTAGGATGATTAGGATTCTCTAAACGTCCATAGGTTCTCCACAAAACAAATCATTCCCCTATCCCACTCCCTATCTTTATTAGACATCCCAATACCAGCTGACAAGGTGTTTGGTATATGACTTTTGGGGTAAAACACCTGCTCACAATTTGCACGTCCAGAGTCCAGGGTATTAGAAGAGGATTTGTTTTTTCTTTTTTGCCGGTGTCCCTAATTTTCATGATGCACCTTCACATGCATTTTCGCAGCCTTTCGCAGCTAGCAAAAGGGCATTAAAACATGCATTTGTGTTTTTCCATGCACAAAGGAAACAAATGTTTAAAAGCAAGTAAACTCCATCCAACACCCACCATGTTGATAAAATGTTTTAATCTACCCTTCCAACCCAAGAGTTGCTTATTTTACTTTTATAAGTGAACCAAAAAAAAAGCGTCTCCAAGAATCATAGCAAGTTCAGTGGGAGAATATTTGAAGAATCCCAGAGGTCAGCGGGGAAAAAAACGCTTCGTAATTTTGTGTTGTTCTCCACAAATTTCCAAAAAATCCATAGAACTCATTTCCTTTTTGGATAAATTTGACTAATTTTGATTCGATGTCCTGTTTTTCGGATTTCGGAGCTTCTGATTGGTTTTTACAAATATCATTTTCGGGTGAACTCTATATCTATAGCAACTCGAGTGGTATACCCTTCGCAACTCTGACTCCAAAACAGGATCGATCTCAATCTTCCAGACCTGCTAAGAAAGGAAACTTTTTGGATGACATTTGGGTCACGTGGGAGCGTTTGATTGCGTTGTTCTCCCAGAGTTTCTTTTTGGGATATAGAAAAAACAATGGAGTTTTGTTGGGGTTGTTTTTCTTGGAAGGATGCCCTCCTTCCCTAATGTGTTGCTCAGGATGATGCTATAAACATTAAATTCAAGATGAACCTAGCGGTGGTATATAAGAAGAGTGTAGGGTTTTTGAACAAACTGCTCTTGATGTTTCATGATTTTGCGCGGAGATTTTTCGATTTCACCTTCTTCCCTTTTCTGAGCAATACTATTTCCCATATCATCCATGGGACTGTTTTTTTTTACCTACATTTACCATCAAAGAATCAACCATCCATGTAGGCAAATTATACCGTTCGTCCCACGGATCCGTCATGGGTTTTTGGAACCTCTTTTTTTGCACCTCAAAAAAATCCCCCGACATCAGCACTTGGGGCTGTTCGGGGGAAACGCCAAGTAGATTGGATGGAGAGTTGTGAAGGTGATGGTTTTTTTTCCCCTGGTTCTTCCATGATGGCATGTTGATGGCATACATCCGAAAAATCCACCAGTTGGATTTAGTTGAGCAGGCAGTTTATATCCTATGATTTACAAGGTTTTAGCACCATCTCAGCTGGAAACCCTTGATTTCTGAACCATCAACAGTTGTTTGAGCCAGCTGACAGTTACTTGTTTTTTTTAATCCTGGCTAAGCCCCCGAAACGGATGATTGGAAGACTACCCTCCCTGAAACTAACATGGCACCTGAAAATGATGGTTTCCCATAGGAATATCCTTTTTCCGGGGTCAATTTTCAAGGGATATGTTAGTTTCAAGGAGTGTTTATAAACATGAGCATTTTTGGCTGTTCCTTTGGCAACCTTCTTTGAGTCATCGCCATTGTTTTTTTCTATAGGTGGAAGTACCCATTGAAAAGAGTACTGGAGTGCCAGAAGTTACATGCTTTATGTGCCTTTCACTGTTGCAAGAACTTTTATGATAACACAACAAATATATTTTGAGAAGATACGAATATAACTGTCATTTGGTAGTCATTTCACCCAACAAAACTCGTGTCAAGATATATATATATATATAAACATAGTATGAGATAAATACTGCGTTCCATTACAGCAGGTGCTTCTAGTGGATAGAAAAACGCCATGTTTCTTCAGCGACTTGGAAGTTAAGATCTGCTTCATCAGGCTATGCGGCTATGGCATGGAATTTTCGACAAAATGGGGACCTTAACAATTCCCATGTTTTGCTAAGGATCTTAGCAAACAAAAAAAATAGGATTCTTGCAAATATTCACAAAAAGAGCTCTATATTGTTATCTCTGATGTCAAAGATCACTTCGTTTTCTTCAAAAATTACGCCTCAACCCTTTGGGGCACATCACCAAAACGTTTTTTTCCGGCAGCCGTGCCATGCTGCTGAAAAAACCCCAAGGATTCCGCATCTTGAGTGACGGATGTTTCTGTTGCACTCCTGGTGCTCAAGGTTTTCGAGGTCCCCTTCCGACACGGCATGTATCTGCGGAGGCGAGCATCGGAACTGGGGAACGATCACGTATCCCACCCTTTGGAAAATCATCGACTCAAAAAGTGTTTTGGGAAGGAATATGATAGTTCCCAACAAAGTAACTCCGTGACTGTAGGTGGAATCAGCTACTGCTCAGCCTGAACATGCTGCTGTTTACTCCTGAATAAGTCATTTGTTGGGAAAGGAAAACATGTCGTCCAAAAAATAGCAAACAAATCGCGGCTGCAATGTATCATAAGAATTCATAAGATCCTTCTTTGGTCCCTCCTGACCTGGCATGCTTGCAGGAGTTGAACGGTATGGAGTATTGCGATGCTCATTGCCATTTAGATATTCTGTTGCTTGGAGTCTGGAGCGGGATTTTGTTGTGGCAAGGCAGGAGACCAACAACACAAGTTTAAACAACAAAGGTAACAAAGCATTGTTGGTTTCGTTCACATCTTCAATCTTCACCGAGAAATCTAGTGGATTTTGGTTTTTAAATTCTGACCCCTATTTTTTTTTCACTTGAAACCATCCAGTGAGAAAAGAATGGATCTTTTACAGGTGATTGTTTTTTTGGCTGCAAATCGCGGGTTGGCATGGACAAAATTTAGACATTACATTAGATCCCCGTAAAAATTTCAGCTGCAAAATGAGGGGACTTGTGTTCTCTAAAAAATGGGTTTAGGGGGTCATTTTTTAGTGCCGCATGCACGGCGTGCATTGGCATTTTTTAGCAGGAAGCACTTCTGGCATTCTTTAAAGAAGCATGTTGTTGGTTTCAAAGTGGTTTTCAAAAATCAATCATCATTCTTTAGTGAGACATCTTCGTTGCATTGAAGGATGGTGAATTTTTGCGTTTGAGCAAATCCACAAAAATGAAAGGGCATTCTGTAAGGAACATTTCAGGGTTATGATGGGATTTTTGCGGGGGTCAAGCACAGGCATTCTTGAGTTGATTTTTTCGCGTTCCAATGGCCGTTCTTTAGTTTTTAGAGTCGGGATACTTCAAAATGGCCAGGCATGTTAGTGCACAACTACACTAGTGAAACTTTAACAGGGATACATTAGGTACCATGTTTGGATGATACCCACATACTCCTCCGCGTATTTTCTCCCCAAACTTGCCGTGCAGCCAACTTTTGCCAACCTCATCACTCACTCGTTTCCCAAGGCTTCATAATCTGAAGAATGGAGGAAAACTCTGGGGAGGAAAGGAAAAGCTCTGCAAAATGTGGCAAGCAGGTGAGTGTTGGTATGGTTACGACACTTGGTGCAGCAAGTTTCCATATATATTTTTTTGTTTTTTGTCCCTTCAGGGCCTTCATGGAAAAGGGCTGTTTGAACGTCAATCTGTATACACTGTTCAACCTTTCGAAAGTTGAATCTCATAGCCCATAGCATGCAAGAATCAAGATAAATGAATGTGGATGAATCGTAATAGATCCAATCTATCCAAGAAATTTGTTTTTTTGGGCATTTAAGTAGCTACACTACTACTATTTGCTACTTACATTCCAAGCCTTCCACTATACATTACATGTGCTGCATTGCGTTATGTCAAGTACTACAGCTACCTTTGTTTGGATGGAAAATTACCGAAACATGCAATGCATTTCCACAAAAAAAGCCATCCGACGCTACCTGACCGACGACTAGGATTGTCAGTATGCGCATGGAGAACATGATCTTCGACCCCGAATCCTGACAGGGAATGATGGAGCAAGTTGGGGAGAGGCAGGGAAGGTAAGTCAGTTAGTAGGTGATAGCTTGCAAACTTGACATTCTTTATGCCTTACAAAAAATATACATACTGTATAATTATACTGTATTATATACTGTATATAGATGTACGTATATTTAACATATCTAAATATCATGTGTATGTTTATATATGTATACGTAAGTTATATAAACAGGAACATCAAAGTTTCATTTGACTTGCATGACCCCCCAAGGTCAAGATGAGTGGTTTGTAGATCTGATATGCATGCCATATATCTAGGAGGCCCTTTTGAAGGCCAACAAAAAGTCCACTTACTTACCACTGATCGCCATCACTTTGTAGAGTGCAGGGTTTGGTTGGTTTCTTTGCCGATGGGATTCATGTATATTATACTTACCTACGTTTACCATAACAATCAGCAACATGTAGGTAAATATTGCCATTCATGGATCTTATGGGATGGTGATTCATGGTACTGGTTAACATGAGAATTGATCCGGAGTACCTTTGAAGCTTTCATCACATTTAGTGCCTTCCCATTGAAGGATGTTGAAATATTCAATTGCTGCTGCTGGAAGGGATTTGCTAAGGGGCCAGCCGGCCAGATGTTTTCAGATGGCAATTTGTGTGTTTGTGTTATGACACCTTTGCCCAGCAGATTTCCTCTCCAAAGTGTTGCAAACATTTGCGTGTGTGTAGTATCCCTTCCGCAACAGCAAAACTTTTTGTTTCCTGTTCTTAGAGGAAGCCTTTCGCCTTTATGAAAACAGCCTTAGTCAAACTTTGCTTTCCCTTGTTGTGTATATGTTGTATATGTTTGAATGTATTTTTATTTATATTTTCAAATATATCATTGAATCCCCTTCGTAAGAATATTTTGTTCAGAAGTATTCCGTGTACATGTATATCTGAAAATACGTGTTTATACACATACCCATGGGATCCATGTATGGTATATTTACCTACATTTACCCTAAAAATCAACCAAATGTAGGTAAATATACCATCCATGGATCCTATGGGATACATATCGATCTATATATACTTATATATGCGATATATTCCTATTTCATCATCCAATCCACATTCATTTCTGTCCCAAAAAATATTGGACACGACAATCCAACAGCACCAAGGTCAAGGCTTGACACGTGAACATGTGGAAAAATATCTATTTAAAGTTCATACCGACCCGCAACTCGCATCCTTGAAGTGGGTACCTTGGTTTTGGAACGAAAAAATGGCCTATGATGGATGTTTTTTTGTTTTTTTTCCCAGGAGATCAGGTGAAAGCACATGTTGGTGAGTTGTGGTTGTGGTTGTGGTTGTGGTTGTGGTTGTGGTTGTGGTGTGTGGTTGTGGTTGTGGTTGTGGTTGTGGTTGTTGTTGTTGTTGTTGTTGTTGTTGTTGTTGTTGTTGTTGTTGTTGTTGTCAACGAAAATTTCAGCTGCTTTATCAGATGTTTTGGTGGAGGGGTTGCAGATAGAAAGTCGTCTTGGATGGAGGTGGATTTGACAACAAACAACTTGCATTACTTTTACTCTAAATTCTTAAATGGCGGTTAGGTGGGAGAATCCTCCCAACAGTTCAGCTATGTCAGGTGTTATGCGGTCGAATGAGAATATCTTAGATTCAGATACCCATAGGATCCAGGGGACTGGTATATTTGCCTAGATGAATTTGATTTTTATGGTCTTTATGTAGATAAACTATGCCGTTCGTCCCATGGATCCTATCAGATATAATAACCATAACAATGGAATTCCCATGGATGTTTTTTTTTCAAACATTCACTGGGGTATCGATAGGATTTACAAGTTACAAGTCATTCACAAGACTGACAAGCCCTTTCATGGAATGTGAATCCCCATGGATCCAATGGGATATACTTGGAGGATTATCCCATTTAGCAAGTGGTTAATAACCATGGTTTTATAAGTCCCCTAAGTAGGGTTGTTCCTCTTCCAAATGGCCTTTTCATGGTGTGTAAATAGGGGTTACCAACTACTTACAAGTCCTGGGATGGTCCTCCCAAGTAGAATATCAGACTTGTCAGCTCTGGATTCACAAATCACGGTTGAGTTGAAGTCAGAAGGCCACACAACGATGCCAGCTCTTTGCTTGGGGAGTCAAACCTTCCTTTCTTTTATGACGGTCAAACTTTCCAACATATGGGACACCAGTCTGGGTTATTTAGATATACATGTATATATATTTATTTTTTTTGCTTGCTGATATATACGCAAGTTTTTCATATATAATGTAAACGCAAAGTTCAACATGGAGCCACAAAATACCAGTCTTCGCGTCATGTCATCTTGTTTGTTACTTTGATGAGGCAAAGTTTACAGATAATCAAATACTGCATCTTTATACATGAATTTTTATCATAATATCAACAAGTCACTATCAATAAAGTCCTACTATTACTATATTTTTCTTCTTTGTCAAATTTCACGTTAAACCAACCAACCAAAGAATGTACTGTAAAATCTTGCGGTCTGGGAGACGCGTTTTCGATACCAACCTTTCCACAGCCAAGGTGGTGACGAACTGTTGTGAGCTTGATGCCATTGAAGATACGAAGATTATAATTGAATCTTGACAATCTTGGTTGGAGGAGACAAATATCAACTCAATATTCATAGACTGCTGTTTGTTTCATGAAGGGGGTTGCCTTCAGAAAAGGAGTATGTATTAGATAGTTACATTTTTATGTACAGAGATATACATATTATCTAGATATTGATGTACGTTGCTGGTGCTAAAATGTTAACTTCCCAATTAAACAGCATGGGTGTTTATTAGTCCTCTGTTTATACTAGTCAGTACTCTTACAAGATGAAATGTTGTACATGGATTGAGAACATTCAGTTGATACAGATGGATTTAGACTGGTGGCTTTGTAGACAACTTGTGGAGCTATTGGACTTGCAACTTTCAGCTGTTCAGTACTTAGCATGTCGGTAAAGGGTGTGTTTTCCACATGGAAATCAAAATTGGAGAGCTGTGCCATCTACGTTTTATCAGCAAGATATTTATATATTTCCCCACCAGGTTAAGTTTTCATTGTTGTTTTGATGTAAAGGACCTGGTCTCAAGGCAAGGCCTTTAAGCTACTGGTACAAAAAAACAAGGAAATAAGAAACATCCCATCAGCAGAGATCAGCAGAAACTTGAATTGGATGCACTGAATCTAACAAGTCCGGCTCCGGCGTTTTGGGCTGGAAGCCGCTGGTCTTGGTACAACATCAGACACAGAAATGAGAAATGCCATGGTGTATATAGAAAGATGTATATTATATATATATACATATATTCCTTTGCGCTTCTGCACTAAACATGAAGAATCATAGATCTGCAATGCTCTTAAAATATGTATATATATATACTAAGTAAGTATAATATGTATATATACGTGTATCCTTTGAAATGACCAACTGGCAGATTGAAAAGCAAATCTCGTCATGAAATCACCTGGGCAAGAACTGCTGCTTTCGCACCTACCCGCAGTGTTTCATTTTGATCCGAGGAATGTGCAGATCGACTTGGCTTAGATTCGGTGTATTGCACCTTGGCCGACACGACATGGTGGGCTGCCCTTGGGATGGGGGAAATCAAGCCCATATACACCTTATATAGTTGCTATTTATTGGGTCCCAATCCCCTTTTAAAGGGCTCCAACCGGGGGGTTCAAAAAAAGCTGGGGTACCACCAGCATTTTCCCTATGATCATTGGATGGTGACAAGTCGACAGAATGATGTTGATTCACACAGGTGGTCCAATACAGTTTTTGCGTTGTTGGGTTGGTTGGATGCTTTAATTTGGACGTTTTTTACCTCATAGCTTTGCTTAGCTTTTTAGGACCCAACAAGGAAAGAATCCTTTTGTAGTGGGGTTTGAAGAAAGACTGTGAAGGTTGTAACTTTTATCGTGGAAATTAACATGGAGGTGAAGTCTAACAGGACACCCATGCATTTTTAATGGTACCTAATATTGACATTAGCATTGACACACATATGCGGTGTTTTTATATTTTTGGATAGTTTTCAATATGGAACATGAGTGGATGTATAGATAAAGAGTTGTTGTTGCTGATCTTTTTGTTGCGAGACGATGCAGAGGTTGTTGAGGATCTTGGGTCGCTTTGAACAGGTTCAATTAAGTTGATGTTGTGCTTGTCAATGTTGGTTGTGGGGTGCAAGTTGTGTTGATCTAACATCTCGTTCCATTTGTTTTTCTTTGTTGGCACGACAAAAGAGGCCCAAAAAACGGCTTGTCACTGTCATAAGAATCCAACATCAGTTGAATCAAGTAGAATAGGCCGCAGCTGATGATGTATCTACTCCTAAAGTTTTCATGGCTTTTCAAAAGGTATGATTGCAAATCAATATGGCAATGGAAAATATCTCCACATACTTAAATAGATTTAGATACTTAATCAACAAACTATGTCTCCGTTTTCCCATGTCCTAGATCTATATATTGAATGAACACATGCATCCTTGGTGAGGCACTTTGGGATGTCATCCACATGACTATCGTGACTTCACTCCGGAGGTCGAACGGTTTATGTTAATTCTGGAAACCTCCGTTTTTGTTGGAGAAAATGACTTAAAACAACAAGTGCAGGAGTGCCCAAACCGGAACCCACAATTTTGATGGCTGAGAGATTTTGGTTCATGTGAGGGTTTTAGAGACATTTTTCCTAGCAGGCTGCTCCGGTAAGGACGCATTGATGCATGACTGCATGACGGGAAAACAAACATCAAAATTTAGTAGTAAGACAAACAATTTCCTGGCATTTTCATTGGATTTAAAGACACCAATTTCGTTTGGGAAGACACCAAAGTTCAAGCAGACACCAAAATTGAGGATGTTTTTTCAAAGTGGAACACTTAACACAAGCTTGAGCTGCTAAGAATGTCTCACAATGGCAGGCTTTCAGCATCAACATCAAGAATCTGCAAAAACCTGTACATGATTCTAACTTACCCAGGATTTTTATGATTCTATGCTTAGTAGCTGCGTTTGTTGCACGGCAGGACCGGTTCGGATTACCGGTAATTTCGCCCGGATAGCCATCGCGACAGTCCCGCGGTCAGGCAGAGAAGCAACTTCGTGAAGCCATCGTGGCCTTTGGCAGCTCGGTGGCCATGGGAAACTGTGGATTGGAGGAGGGCCTTTTTGTTTGAAATGAAAGGTTTGCTGTTGTTGTTGTGGTGGTGGTGGTGGTGGTCTCACTTTGAACATGTGTGTTTTGAAACATCACCTTTGATGAACTCCAAAGCTCTTCTTTTTTGGTGATGTTTAAGGTGGGACACAAGTCAAGTCGGACATTTTTTGCAAATCATTTAAAAGGTGACTTGTTTGGGTGATATCGCATGAAGAGTTATAGCTCCCCTGGGCTGACCCAAGACTGACCCCCATAAAAAAGATAAAGTTTTTGATTGTTCAATATGGAATATCAGCCACTAGGTTTGCTTTTCAACAAGGTTAGCTATTCATCTCAGCTATTTTAGATTTCTAGTGGGTGTAGATTTCTTTTATTGGCCATGTGACTTAGGATTATCATGATGTTTGCATCAGATTGAGAATCATTTTCTTCGCGACTCGCTTGATATGTTTGTTTTTTCCAAGGCAAACGATTGGTGGCAGTGGGAGAATGTGGTTTAGATTATTGGAAGAACTTCGATGAACGCTGCGATGAAACAGAGATACTTGGCCGAAGGATAATCTTTGATCAACCTAACCCCTCAGAGATAAGGCCTTATTTAGTGTTTATTAACCATTGGTTTGCTTTCATAAGACTCGACCTTTCAACCGATCCCACTTGCCACACACACACTTGCCATTCCTGGGAGTTTTGTAGGGGAATCCCGGATCAGAAGGACTTGATGGAACGTTTGTGTTTTCATGTGTTTTTTCTCTAAAAAAAAAACGGTGCTTCGTTTTTCAGACCGAAATTGCAGAAGACAACCTCCGAAGAACCAGAGGGTTAGTTTATACCAGTGGTTAGTTTAGGAATACCTCAGGGTTGCAGCATATCAGCTAGAAGCGGTTCATATATAGTGATGTGGCATAGGCAGGGAAATCCTCCATCATGAACGCCATTTTGGATTGCCTTCAACTCGGTTGTTTCCTGCGTTTCTTTGTCCTCAAGCTCAGCATTCGAAAAAAACCTTGAAGTCGATCCTTGGTTTGTGTCCGGCTGCACCAAAAATTTCTACATGATCTTGGGAGTTGACAAGAGTGCCAGCGAGAGCGACATCAAGAAGGCCTACGAATGCTTGGCTTGAAGCTTCAAGGCTTGGCTAGAAGCTTCAAGCCCAGTGTTCTGCAGGCCTTCTTGTCAAGCTCAGCATTCGAAAAAAGCCTCTTGAAGTCGATCCTTGGTTTGTGTCCGGCTGCACCAAAAATTTCTACATGATCTTGGGAGTTGACAAGAGTGCCAGCGAGAGCGACATCAAGAAGGCCTACGAATGCTTGGCTTGAAGCTTCAAGGCTTGGCTAGAAGCTTCAAGCCCAGTGTTCTGCAGGCCTTCTTGATGAATCGAGGCAAGGGCGGTGCGCCAAAGAAATTCAATGAGATCAACCGAGGAAGTACTGAAAGATCCAGCAGGAAAAAAGCCCATTTTTTTGACTGACAAAAAAAACAAAACGGCGCAAGCCAAAGAGCAAAGGAAAAGAAACAAAAAGGGCAGAAAAACATTCCTTGAGGCGAAAGCGAAGAAAGGTGCGAGGGCGGCGGGATGGCAAGGTGCACAATGCACAGTCAACACTGAGATCACATCATTCTCCCGCTGATCGGCGTGACTCTGAAAGCTTTGCCGCCTGAAATTCGCGAAGAGGCACCTCGAGAAGATGAGATGCAAGGAACTAGCACAAGCGGCAGTGGTGGTGTCTCCTTGCAGATCCATTTGGTTCTTCCAAGGTCAAAGAAGAAGCTGCTATACTATTGCAGAAATGGTGAGTGCAGAGGAAGAAGATTCGTTTTGGTCCTACCTTTGTATGCTGGGAACAGTGCTCGGCTGATGCACGAAACGAGAGACGTTTGAAAGATTTGAAAGTAACTGACTGCGCCAGAGAAGGTTGGAATTCAGGCCGACAGTTGGAGCCACGGATTTCGTTTCACCGCTAGATGACTGCCGATTGCATTGGAGTAGGCAGCGATCTAGCATGTGTTGAAGTTGACAGTTGTTAAACTTGATATAAGTGATACTCCCTTGTGATAACCTTCAAAAGGTGGCTGCTCAACTGATTGATTCAATCAATTGAGCAGCCACCTTTTGTAGGTTACCACAACATTGAACCCAGCAGTGACCGCCCAGAGCATGATGCGCAAAGATATGCTATCACTGACTAAGGTGATGTCACCATCAAGTCACTTACTTTGAGTGAAGATATGATGATAAAAACACTTATTCTACGAAAACAACATCCCTTGTCTCTGAGCGAAACATTGATTTTGTGTTTTGTGCAAAGTTGCCAATTCTGAAATCAGGAAATTCCTCAGGAAAATCGTAGTTGAACCAAGGGGAAATTTTCAGATACGATAGATTCTAGGATATTAAATGATATGCCCAAACTCTGCAAAGGTGACATACAGACATCCTTTTTTCAAAAAGTTTTATTTGGTTAATTTCCATTTTTGTTATCTTAGAGATTGTACTACCATCAATGGAAGTAATCCGGGGATCAATAGCTTGGGTGTTGTATCCGAAGAAAAATTTGGGTCATAAACTGCCAACCTGTTAAGCTGATTCAGTAGGATTCTGAATCCACTCAGATGACACCAAAGAATCCCAACGAATCCAGGCGAGCCCGGATGTTGGATGTCTTTGCACGGCAAATTCGAATGGGAGTTCCTTGGCGGATTCCTTGAGCAAGGAAGATACAGGGTTGATGGTGAAGGTGAAATGCCGTGGGATAGCAAAGCAGTTGAGAAATGTTGAAAATCTCCAACTTTTTGTGAGGTTTGCAGATCTCAATTTGATGTTGTGTTTTGGAATTTCTCTCTTCAACAACATCCATCCAAACAGTTTAAGTTGGGAACATGAGTTTCCGTAAGTCCATTGGTGGGATATCTTAGTAGGTGGATATTATTGTGACATATTTTCAAAGTTTAACATGTTCTCAGAATAGAAATAGTATGATGTATGTATGAAATATCATACAGTAGTTCAAAGAGACTGTTTCTTGTCTTAGTCATGAGTAAGATCAAATCAGAAATAATGTTGTGCCCCATCAGTGTGAAGAAACATTTGAAATATAGACAGACATCACCAGTGGAAATGAGATATTGGACCCTTTGCCCTTTGCTTCGAGTTGTTTTCAAAGAACCGGCAGTTTCACCCAACGGTTACAAGCGTTGGTGGTTGAGGTTGGTAGGAAAACTCTCGAAATCACCAAGGCATCAGTGGTTGGGATATCAGACGTACTATCAGCGGGTTTGGTATTATTTTGGAAAAAAAACAACTTTTGATTAAAGAAAAAAGGTGGTTGTTTCAAATGAGCAGCGTTCAAAACCCCGCTTGATTGGTGGATATATATAAGTCTGGTTACTGGTTGGTTGTTTCATTTTTTTTACCACAAAAGTTGGGGGAAATTACTGTATCCAATTTGACTATGTCAATTTTTTTAAATGGGTTGGTTCAACCAGCACCTAATGATGTCCAGAGCTTCAGGAGTTTTCTTGCAGCTTTGTTTCAAACTGCTATCAGGATGTTTGGTGCAACTGGATGTCATTTACACCTTAAAGAAAAATCGTCATGAAATAATAACACAAACAATAAGGCTTCACAATTGGGACAGCATGTAAACTTATAAACAAGACATCCCCAATCCTTTGAAGATCTTGTTCTACATATCTTTGCATGCACCATATTTCATATATATTCATATATACAGATGTATTTACAAATATACAGTGATAGAGAATATATATACTACGTAAATTTACATATAATTTACATATCCTATATATACATATATGTAATAAATCTGTTGGAAAACACGTGGCACGGAAACGCTGTTTACCAGGTAGACTATGATCTTCCCGTCGTCGTTCATGCGCGCGATGCCGACGCCGACACTTTAGAGGTGATGCGACTTGGCACAGAGGGAGTTTTCCCGGTCAAAACCGCGAAATCCTTGGTGTTCCTTTAGAGGAAAAACAAATTGGGAGGTACCAACTCTAGTAAAGGAACCATGCAAAATCTCCAACTTGTATGAAACATAGAAAATATTTACTGTAGCATGTTCCAAGGGTCCAATTTTTTTATGTTTGATCATGTTTGTATGTTTAGTTTGAAGTGTAGAGGAGTTCGAGGTTCATTTTATCATCCAAAAATGATCTACCTGGAGTCTGTGTTTTTTTCTCCTTACTATTGGAAGGAACTTGAACCATCCAACATTAAACCAAGGATCATGAAAGAGTTGCCAGCCAGATGTAGATAGGTAAAGACAAGGTATAATACGTTCAAATGCTCCGGCAGCAAGCCACAGTCTCCACCAGAATTACTAAGACTGTGTGATCTACATGTTTTCCTAGGAGATTCGTATACATTGGCTTCTTTCACTAGCATCCTGGGGTTTAGAAAATCCCCATTTCATACCGCCTTGACTCCACCTTTTTTGGGGGTTGGACCTTGTTAATCCGAAACCATGTTTTTTCATGTATGGATCCATGTGTCGAGGACATCCTGAGGGGGTACAGTCTCGTAAAAGCACGGATATGGTGTGAAGTGCCAAGTCCAGATTTGTTGCGTTTCAAAAGCACCAGATTTTTCACGTGTTGTTTTTTAACGAAAGGCCCCGATGCACAAAAGCAACGCTGTTGTTTTTGCCTCCGTGTTGTTGAACCTGTAATCGAATCGTTGATCATTTTGGCCAACGGTGTTTTTAGTCACAGGAATGTTTTGATGCAACATAGCTCAATAGATTGAAAATGGCAACGTCATTACAGTGTGAATGGTACAATACGGATTCAGATGATACTGACAACAAAGAGGCGCCCCTTTGTTCCTTGTGTCTCAAACTTTAATTGTTCTACTGGACAACCTACCTCATGTGTTTTCTACATGTCTCATTCAAAGCCCATCCTACCCTGCCATTTTTGGACTTCAAGGTTCAGTCATTTTTCCAAACATTGTCCTACATTGCAATCGCATTCTTTGATTTCATTCCTTCATTTAAAAAAGCATTGCATTGCTCAGGAAACGTTTTCTTCCCAAGGAGCACAAGGTTTACATTCATGCTTACCAAGGTTGGCTGCGATGAACCGGTTGGACAAACTATTGCTGTGCTTCTACAGTTGGGTAACAAAAACGCTAGCTATAACATACTAAACCCACTGGTTGCCAAGATCATCCAGAAACAAAAACCTACCATATCCAACTGGAATGGGGATAAACCACTTGAAGCCTTCTGAAGATCTAACCGACCTAATCAACCTGATATAGAGGTGGTTTTAAGCGAAGAAGCTTGCTGTGGTGATTTCTATTTCGTTATTTCCAGTTCATAAAATGGAGATTCCCCCAACCTGGGCATCTAGGTGTAGTTTTATTTTCACCCCTATTTGGGGAAGGTTCCCATTTTGACAAGTCTTTTTAGATTGGTTGAAACCACCAACATGGCCTTTGTTTATTCCTACAACGCTACTGTCGGGTGAAGTATCCATGCAACTCCTAAAAGAGTTCCAGTAGGTTTAGCGGCTAATACGAAACGACCAAACAAAAATCAAAGGGGGGAGGAACTACTTTCCACACGATCTATTTTAGTCCAAAACATGGAGATAGTGGCAGTGTAGGTGTTTCAATGACTTTCTCAACCTTTTAACTGATGGTCTGTATGTTGAGATCATGGCATCGTTGCCACGCCACAGGTGGTCAAGAGATGATGCGAGAAGCGGCTTGGTAGCAATGAGGGCCTGGAAATTCACCCTAAGAATCCCCAAGAAAAAGCCT
The DNA here is from genome assembly GCA_000507305.1 of Breviolum minutum Mf 1.05b.01. Lineage (NCBI taxonomy): Eukaryota > Dinophyceae > Suessiales > Symbiodiniaceae > Breviolum > Breviolum minutum. The sequence continues at coordinate 183,518 of DF239336.1, read as the reverse complement.
AGCCTCTCCTTTTCTGGTTGCCATGCTAGCATGCTAATTCGGGGGAATCATGCCTATGGTTACACCCACTTGGCAGGGCCCCGGGGTGATGGTAGGTTGAGAATGAACGAAACTGCGGTATGCTGCTGTATCCAAAAGCCACAACGAGAAACGACTTAAAGACAATAGAAGGTTCCGGAGCTCATCTTAAACAGATGTTTTCTTTGTTTTTATGTTGTTTTTTAGTTGTTTCCCTAAAACAAGGATTTGTTGTTCGTCAGGATGATTGTCGAATATTATGGGTTAAGACATCTTTAGTTTTTAGTTTTGGGAGTTGTTTGCATGTGATTGCTCTCCTTTTCCCTGAAATTGTTTTCTTTCAAGGTCCTAAGTTTCTTTGATTGTCTTAAGAACACAAACATATCAGCATATAGCCATAAGTTTGCATGCGACGATAGTAGCAATTGGGAACATGGGCTTGTCAGGACAAGCCTAATTCAATCAGGGGGGCCCTCAATTTCAATGTGTTTCCCAGTGAAATGAACCATTTCAACCGTTTTCAATCCGTTGTGTTCTGATTCCAATTTGGGGGAAAGACCTGCTGTTTGAAATTACCAAGATTTTATTAAGATACACACACACACACTTATTCTACAAATGTTTGTTGAGACAGTGAATCTAAGGCCCTGCTGGAATTTCCCAATTGTATTTTCGGCGTGAGCAGCATGGTTTGGTGCAGTGAAGGTGCTAAGAGCCTTGGCACTGAAACATTCGATCTAAGAATTCCGGAAGTGAGAATGGAGAATCCTCAAATCATTGGGAAGTAGTGTAACTAGATGTATTATATACATATACCCTCCCTGAAACTAACAGCTCGAACCTGAACATGGATGGTTGGAATACTGGCAGTCTTGTTTTGGGAATGGCCTATTTGCAGGTGCTGTGTTCGTTTGAGGGAGTGTAAATATATGTAGATATAATGACATCATCAATTCAGTGTGTTGCTACATGACATATTCTTTTTCAGAAGGAAGGAAGGGTCAAGGGATGTCAAGGGTATAGATAAGATACTTTATATGATGGTGTTCCTCATATCTGGTCATCATGGCTCTTCACACTACTAGCCGGGCTGCCCTTTTGCAAATCCCCGCTATGCTACGGTAAACTGAGGGTGTTATTCTCCCTAAAGCCCCTGCAAATGAAATGAAATGGGCGTTCCCAACAGGAAAGTAGGCTCCCAACCAGCAATTTTCAGGCGGCTAGCTGTTAGTTTCAGGGAGACTTAATATGATTTTTTTTTCAACATTGTTGCTGGGCAAAGGTTGGTGCTTGAACCTATCCTGCAGTGCCATTTCGAATGTCTGGGATTGGCCTGCCTCGGCAGTACATCATATTTCTGGAAGTTGGGGCAACAAATCTCATGCTTGAATGATCCATGCTAAGCTACTAGTGGTGCTTCAATACTTGAGGGATTTCGTATACAGGTTTCCAGCTCTAAATGGATTCTAACTTATTATATGTTGATATGTTGTGTAACTTTGAAGAATCGGCGTTTTTGCTGATAATTTAAAACTGGGAAGAATCCTATGATTTAATTTTAGTAGTTAGATGTTAGAAGTGTTGCAATTTAATGCTTGCTTCTCAATTTGTTTCTAAACTTCCCATTGGCCTCGGTATTTGCGACAATATGAATGGCCACCCACAAGTGAGTTGGTAAAGTTGACATCCCCCAATTCAATGACAAAGTTTAAGAAAAAACACATCGACATTTGTTCAATTCAAGTGGGTGATATAGGTCTGTGATACTGTTGATGGAAGAAGTCCTGCACCAATAGGTAGTTTATCCCATTATTTACAAGGTTTTTTATATTTTTTCTACATCCCAGGAGGTTGTTTGGGATTTCTTTCATCAACGGTATGTACATCAGGACATTGCATTGTTGACATCTTGTTGCTGTTTCGCCAAGGATCACGGCCCTCCATTGTCCATTAGATCGTATGGTCTTAGAGACGGATGCACCATATTTGGCCTCAGAGCCCTTCGAAATTCCAGCCTTAGTTTTTTGCCAAGAAATCATGAGTTGAGGATGGATGTCGGGTTGATAATAACTGGATGTTGGGGAAGAAAACATGAACAACATGTGTGTGTTTTTTTGTTTCTCACTGAAATTTGTGTTGAACTGAACACAAAAAGGAAACTTTTAACAGATATGATGACAAAACCCTGGGAGAAATTTTAGTGAACACCATACCTTCGAAAACTATACGAATCTTTGCCAGTTCGTTCGAGTCTCATGTCGTTTTGGTTGTTGTCTTACGCAAATGTCAGGTTTAGGTTGAGTGGTTGAGGTTGGGTGGTGTACCATTTAAAGCATATATTCCCCAAAGATCCCTATCCTGATTTTTCCTGGTAGGCGGAAAAAACACAAACAGATGAAAACCACTTAAATTTGACCAGGTTTTTTCCAGCAATGTCAATGCGACCAGGTGGTCAAGGTTGAGAGGTTTAACGGTTGTTTGCCCATTGAGCCCCAAACTTTTGGACTTTTGAAAAAAAGGCTTTGTTCTGGAACAATGCTTCAGCTGATAAAACAAAACAAAACTTGGAAATCATCCAATCCAGTTTCAAGTTCCATTTGTTCAAATAGGTGGTGGTTTCAAACGTTGTGTATCTTCACCCTGAAACTTTCCAGATGATGACCTATGAACCGCTTGTGATCGATTCTGACTCTTTTTTCATATTTTTTCTTTCTTTTTGGTGGCTCAACCCACGCACTTGTAGATTCGGATTGCCCTCCAGCGGCGTTTTTCTTTTTACTGTACTGAGGCTTCCCAACAAATGTCTAACAAAATTCCAGCACAGAGTACCCCCACCCCTGAAAACCAATATATATATATATATATATATGTCCCCCAAAAAAAGAAAGGGGACCAAATTCAAAAAGGAAATTTTCATCGAATCTTCCAACCAACGGTCCTACTTTTTCAGTGGCCACATGTGATTTCGTACATTTCCAGGCCCAAAAGGTCGCTGAATTGAAGCTTGGCTGCGACATCTGGAGCCTAGGAAAATGGTGGGGTGTTTTTAGTTTTTACTGAGGTTTGATTGGGCAAGATGTTCATATTATATTGAAGGTTAGATAAGTGTATTGGAACAAGATTTGTGTTGAAGACGTCATGACAAATTATTGTGCGTTTTGGTATGTGTGAATGTGTATTTTCTGTCATAAGCTTGCTAAGGTAGCCACTTGAGATGTCAGGGCATGACCACAACCGTTGGCTGTGTTTTTTCCCGATGTCAATGAACAAGACCAGCGTGGAAGCTTCATAGATATGCACAAACAGGCAAAGATCAAAAAAATCACAATACATCCTCAACCACGCAAGGAAGTCAACAACAACAACAACAACAACAACAACAACAACAACAACAACAACGACAACAACAACGACAACTTAGGGACACAATGAAACATTCCATCCAACATGTCCATTGCCAATACGTGTGGACCAACCTGTCCAGGAAAGGCATCACCATGCAGGAGGTGTTGAGGGTGACATTGGTCACTTGGAGTTGAAACCCCAAACCGAATTCATGGGACTGGTTGGCTAACGACGAATAATCCCTTAATAAGGCCGGCCATTTCATGGCTGGCATTGGGAGGGTACCTTTAAGATCTATAAATGGATGACAGTGTCAGGTTAGCCGTGACCATTGGGTGAGTTCTGCCATAGTTTTCCCCACTCTTAAGGACAGGCTTCATGGACGGGTGAAAAATTGATATATTGATAGCCTAGGTATGCATTGATTGAAAGTGGTTGGTAGAATCCAACCTAGTTCTGCCTGGAAACTGTTGAGGACCCCGTGTCACATTGTGATTGGTTGGATGATTGGCATTCTTTGTAGGAGTCCACATACAGAGGTTTAAGGTAGTACGTGTGTGACTTCAGCTTCCTTGCAACGGGTCCTTGTACGTACGTTTTGTTTTGGACAGATCCAATCAAAAATTAGCCAGCCGGTAATTGAGGATGGTGGTTCTATTCCAAACGCTTGTATTGAGTTTAACATGCCCAAATCTAGGGAAATATTTGAAAGGAAATATTCCATACATGAAGCATCTAGAAAAGAAATTGATACGTCAGACTTTATTGAAATAAACCAAGCAATGTTGGTGATAAGAGCTTTACTTGGCCATACTGCGACACTCCAAAGGGAATAGACCAAACGTGTTGTTATGGAAAGACATGCAGTCATGTACAGTCTTCCAATCTTTGGATAGACTCTACATACTGAGAATATTTTTCCAGTGTAAGTTGCCTTGATGGTGAAGGTACATTTTCAGACTTCTATTTTCTGAGGGGGCAATTTAGATCAATTGAGCATCTAACCAAATGATTGTTGCCATTGTGTTCTTCATCCCTTTGAATCGATAGATACTTTGGGGGTACGTAACATCAGAGTTTGGGGATTTCTTCCAGAGGAACTAAATAGAAAACCACCAACCACCAACAAGCTCATTGAATGATTGCGCATGTATGTAGACTATCATTGCGATATGGCAATATGTCTACTAATATATACGTATATATACGTAAATTCTAAGTTCTACAGTATACATGTATGTACAATCTCACTATATACATGTTACATATTTTATCCTATATATGTAATTTGGCCACTCTAGGGGTGACTTCAGTGACTTCAGATGATTCAAAATCGGCTATGAAGATCGCTTTCACGGATCCATGGGAAAATCGTCTAAGGATGTGAGTCAAAGGTTTTATGGCCTTGGTTGATATGCCTGAAAAGTATCAATGAATGCTTTGCACTATCTTTATCACTAGCTGCTGGTCGGACACCATCTCGTTGTCTTTTTTGTTTTGGCCAAGCAACAAAAATGACAAGAGTTGGGGAATTAAGGATAAAATGGCTGTTTGGCTCACCCAACCACGGAGTTACAGTATATTTTAAAGACAGCAAAATGCCCATTGACGTCAGAAGCGCCAAGACTCCATTCGGTTGAGGGAGAACATGAGCTGGGTACTCGTTACCATTTAGATTTGCATCTCAATGTGGAATGGAAAGAACTGCAGATATCCCTCAATCTGTGAGTCAGGTATGCGGTATACTTACTTCAGATGTTTTCAGGTGTCTCAACCAACAGCTAGTTTATGAGTTTATGAAAGCCCCGATCCATCGGTAGTTGTGTCTTTGCAAATCGGAGAGGCCAACAGTGCTGCGCTAAATGCTGTAAGATGGAACACTCGGGGATTTCTTTTAAGAAGCTTTGGCAACAGCTGATGAATATGCAAGCAACAGAAAGACATGAACAAATGCCAGCAGTATTTTGTTGGGTATTCGCCATTCGGTAAATACAAAGATTCAATCATTTTTAACCTTTGGACATGGACCTTTCGGGATGAATTATTGGATTAAGCTAACTGCAGTGAAATTGAAGGATCTTTTTTCGGGTTGCTTCTTTACTTTGCAGCCATTCTTGAATTCCCTTCATCGCCCCTTTTCACAACAGGATTTCGAAAAGTTGTGGGAGATCCGTTTGCAATATGTTTCTTAGGCCAATTTTGTGTTAAGCCTTTTTTGCTTAAGTGTATAAGGGTCGTTCAGTAGTTAGTAAATCACCAAGCTGAAACACCAAGTTTTCTGATTATTGGCGGTTCAGATTCCGCAGTTGACCTCCCATATGGGTCATATGCGGATATGCCCCATTCTCACTTTGAGGAAACTCCTGGTGGGTGAAATATTGTTTTGGCATGTTTTGGCTAAATAGAGCTCTGTATAGAGATCAATTTTTTGTTTGTTTGTTTTGTCATACAAGTTCAACCTCATGTTTCTCGTATCAAAGCAACCGCAGTTTTCGCAGGAAAATCCTGGATTAACCAAGAAATTCTTGGATTGTTTACACAGAGATTTCATTCACGTCCTCTTTGTGGAGCTCCAAATCCGTCTTTCTGCAGCTGGGTTCGGATCCTAAAAACGCTTGGTTCGGATCTCTAACAGCGAAAGGTTTGAGAAGATTTTAAGCCAATGTCACAATTTTGATGATTTCTTAATTGCCTCCCTTCAAAAGTAACAAACATCAAACATTATCGCTACTTTTTGTTTTTCCCATTTGAAAGGATTCCCTGTTTCCAAAGTTTGTATATGGGGTCGTTTCATTAACTCTCGCATGCCTTGAGGGGTCCCCCATTAAGCCTAGGCCACTTCAAATAGATGGGTGGCATCAAAGTGACTTCACTTCACAGGATATTCACATGCATCCATGCCACCACTGCTTCTGGTGCTTTGGGCAATAGATGTCATCAGCTGAAGAACCGTCTGGGGGCCAATTTTTCGACGCACATGGTCATTCCATCAGGCAAAGACTTTGAAGAGCATGGAAAAAAGAGTTCATCGTTGCTGCTTGAATGTTTGTAACTCTAAATTCCCTAACCTTTGCGCAGTCAAATTAGGAAAGCATTTCATTGATTCAGGTTTATCAGGGCCATTTGCGTTTGACATCATTTTCATTGTTATGCTGTTATGCTTGTTGCAAGATGTGGATCTTAAATCGGTGAAACAAAGGCAGGGTTTTCGATGTCAAGGATGTGCTTGAGAAAGTGGGAAGACCAAGAATCATAGTACTGTAAAAGCCAACGGCCGCAAGCAAGGTATGAAACGAAATGGAGACGTCCTAGTCCTCTTCTCAATACATTTGTTTCTTTATATAGATGTTGTTTTCCAAAGATATTTTGTGTTCTACTAAGACCTGGGGATAATTACTCATGTGGCCATTGCCTATTATACAGTAGGTGTTTCTATTGTTGCGGTTGATCCACACCATACATATCAACTAGTGCGAAAGATTTGGATCGCAAGTATTGCAACTCCCATGTATACTGGTTTATTACCAGCCCCTGTAAACTCTTCCTTACTCATCCACGATTGTAGAAGTTAAAGCTGGGTGTTTATGTGTGAATGATTGCATGTGCTTACATTTAAATAGTACTAGCTTAGTATACATTTTAATGACTGTCTGACAATGTATCTAACGGAGAGATAGGGGGGCCACAGCCCATAGCTCTTCATTTTCCGTCTCGAGCGCATAGACAAAGCCGACAAAGGCCAATATGACTTTTAGTGCATGAGGATAGCTGAAAACCACTTCTGGATTCTATGTGACATATTTACTTCTACATATAAAGATAATATTTATATATTGTACATCGTCTGGGGTGAATCTACATATACATAGACATTGACAACATGTATACATAAATGCATTTGCATCTCTTATTTTTGATCTTGAGTCCGTCCTTTGTTTTCAGGCTCACGCCTTGCGCGAGTCCTGCAAAGGATGTCGCCGGAAGACACAGAGGAGCCCGTAAAGCAGCTAGCGGAACAAGTGCAGAAGTAGGTTCCTGAAGTACCAGATCTAAATTGAAGATGTTAATGTAAGAATTCCTGAACTCATGGAAACAAACATCCTTTTTTATTTAGTAAAAAGTAATTATAAACCTCCAAACTGGAAACTCAGATTGGGTGAAATATGATTAAAGCAAAAGTTCATCTAGAATATACTCTGGTTGTGTTGAAGTTTTTCTACCACACGTCACCCCGTCACCTCCAATGACGTCGACGACTTTGCAGGATGAGGAAGAGGTCGAACCTGAACCCTGAGGTGCCGCAAATGCGAGTGCCTAAGAGATGCTGATCTGGTATTTAAGTGCTCTTCATTCAAGGCACCGTGTCACGGAAAACCATGAAAGATGAATTCTGTTTAATGAAAATGTGAAGCAAACACATTGCACCATTTGTAATATTTGTATGTAACTATATGGTATAGTTTTATCATTATAGACTTGGTAGTGTTGGTTCCAGTTGTCTCGTTTGTTGATGCAAATGCCAGTGATATGTGTTGCTTATCTTGTATTTTTGAAATTACAGAGTATTTAAAGATGTACTCATTATGTTTGATTTTGAGTTGCAGTCTTCACCCTTTGCTTTGTTTATTTGTTTTTGGGTATTTTGAATTTACGTGTTTTCCCTTATTGTATATATTACATTTATATATATATATATATGTATATAGATTTGTTTCTGTAATTGTTAGTAATCTAGTATTTTTTGATTCTTTGGGTCGGCAGCAGGAAGTCCCACATAATATACATTACAATGGGACACTCCCAGCAGCAGACGGCAAAAAGTTCCCGAAAAGATTTGCGGTCGAAGATGAATTCTTCGTCTTTAGGGGAGGCAACTGGGAACGTGTTGTTTTTTGGTACGTTCCCTTTGTTAAGCGGTGCATTGGGTTTTTTTCGGAGGTTCAAGTCAACCACCAATTTATAAAGATGCCGGTTCCTGTTGGATGATAATAGTCTCGATAACATTGCCATATTCCGTTATATAGGTGAGTTTGAGTCGATGCATTTCCTGAGTCCATTTTCAGTGGGATGACTGGACTTCTTCCCTGGGTAAACTGCTTCAGATGCCTCTCACAATTCCTTTGCTTAGTATTTGGAACAAGTCCTAGAGGCAAACAAAAAGATCAAGAACAACCTATTTACAAATGGTGTGTGTGTGTGTGTGTTTGCTCTAAATGTACCCCAGACTAGTTACTGTAGTCTGTCTCAAAACTGGAAAAGCAACACTATTTTCAGACTAAGTGATATAAAAGTTTCAGATCTGGCAAAAGCAAGCTGGAAATCAACTAACATGTCCGGTCTTAACAAAAATATATTTCCAGCCGGATCAATGCATACAAATTTAACAAAGGATCATGCTGTTCGATTACCCAACACAAACACTTCCATCACGAGTTCAAGCTGAAATATGTTGAAATAGCATTGGCATTGCTACTTCCGGTGTGAAGACAAGCAAGTTGGTCTGGTCGGTTTTTGCACTGTTGTGCAACTACATGGACGGAGACACGGTGTTGCAACCGCTTTGAAAGCAATGTGCAGATGCGCGCCTCATTGGATGATGGGTGATTTCCTTTGGCAGACAGCACTCTTTTCAAGTTCGCAACATCTACAATGGACGATCTGGTTGAATCGTTCTGACAAAGTTGGAGAGAAAACGCATCTTGGAAGGTATTGTAGTATAGGAGAATCCTCCTACGTTGCAATTATGTCAGGAATGATCAAGTTGGCAAAGCTTGTGAAAATTGAAGCTATGCAGCAAATAACATTATGTCTGACGTTTCCCACAAAAATCTCAGTTTGGACTGGCAAAAGCGGCAGTTCTTCTTATCAGTGATATTGCAGACGGTAAGAAGGAATGAATGATGTAATTTACCTCAACATAACCTTTACGTGAAAAGGGATGAATCTACTACAAGCTTTTCTCAGATTTTGTGTTTAAATGAGAAAGGATTGTCCATGCTGATTTTAAGAGCACCAATGACCAAGCTTTATTGTACAGAGAGCAGTTGGCTCCTTGGTTGCGCCACGTTAAACACGTCGACATCGTCACGTGTACTTCGACTTGCCAGGCATTTTGTGGCCACACCAAGATCCATTACTGGTTCCATCCTTCCGAAATGATCATTTCTTGACGTTGAGGAAGCATGGTAAATTGGTGAGAAGCATTTTATGTTCCTAACACAAAATTTGAAACATCTTTTTCTATTTTGTAGGGAGGGCATTTGCAGGGTCAAATCGTTAAGACTCCAGTGATGTGTGCAGTTTGAAAAAACGCCTCCAATGAAAAAAAAACTCAAAGTCACCCATGGGAAGTTGTTAGAGAAATATGACACTGGACTATGCCACTGATGGCTGCCCACGTCTTCGCACAGCAAACAAATTGACCACGACTACAGCCATGATTTTGATGGCGTTTTTGATGACCCTTCTTTGGACACGATTTTTATCATCAAGAAAGCACATCCGGCATAGTTGTACATCAAAATTGAGCAGGTGATTCTTGTTGAGAAACCTCAATCATTTATCAGGATCCTTCTGCTTGATATAGGTGCTATGTAGTTTCATCACGTCGAATGTTCAGACATCCTTCTGGGCAATTTACCTTTAGCCTCAGCTGTCACGTCCGATTCCAGATGTTGTTTTTTTTTGATTTTTGGCTCCTAAATTAATTTTGCCATACCCATAGGATCCATGTATGGTTTATTTATATACCTACATTTGGCTGATTCTTATGGTACATGTATAGGTAAATATACCATGCATGGATCCTATGGGATATATTGCTCTATACATTTGGTTTTGAATTTGAACTAAGTAAGAGTTTCATTTCGAGTTTCCCAAGAGTTTTCGAAAACGCCCTTGTCGCGCCGAAAACGCCCGTCTCCGCGGATGGACAGAGCATCTCGGAGTCTCCGTGTGGAGCGCGTAGATTGCCGAGTGGGAGATGAGACACAAAGAGCGAGGTGCCCTGACAACCGACCCGCGCTGTCATGAGGATATGTATCTGACGCAAAAAAAAATGCATCGCAACAAAAACATTTTTGAGATCTATGTCCTTTCGGGTGTCCAGGGTGGTGGTTTCAAAACGGTTTTCAAACATGTTTTGTTTTTATTCCTACTTGGGGGGACGATGATCCGAGTTTTGTCTAATTTTGTTTAAGCCCAGGACTCTGGAGGGTCCCAAGGTCCCAAGATGTTCTGTTTTTTTTTCATCTTTCACACGTCATGGATGCCATGTCTCTCATTTCCCATACCATCCATGCATGGTATATTTTCCTACATTTGGTTGATTTTTATGGTAAATGTAGGTAAATATACCATACATGGATCCTATGGGTTTGTTTCCAAGACCGTTTTGAAATCACAAAAAACTTTAGCATGAACTCAGTTGGCACGTTTTCCAACAATTTGCTCAATAGTTGCTGGACAATATTTGTTGGAGTGTCAGGAGGTGAAAGCGCTAACTCTTCTCGGTAATGCTTGGACGATGGTGTCGATTGTGCCTTATGTTAGAGATGCTGACTTCATCGACAAATTAAATTGTTTTGAAGTTGAGAAAACAGAAATAATCCCAGATAATTTCAGGATATTGATTAGCGAACTATCACCAAGCGACTATGAGACCACTAGCATCGTTTGCACTCCCATCACAGTCAAAGTCTTGGATAATTTCCACGCTTAAGGAAGGTAGAAGGGGGCCAACCTTGACCAAAGTTACCCTGAATGGTGTCAGAGGATCACACAGATGCATGTCACTTGAACAAGGAGGGGAGTTTAACAAAACATCAACTCTTTTACTTTTTTTTGGGGGGCTGAAATGTGCTGAAAATCATAGGATTCATTAACTGATTGGTTTCGTACTAAGGGGACATTCATCACCGGTTCACAGCCTGTGTAACCGTATAATCAACCCAATGATTCGCGACCATCTGGTCAGTTGTTGCCGGGGGCGCCTCATCCATGGCCATTCCACGTGGGATGGAGCTGCAAATGTGGCCGTCTCCCAAGAGTGAGTCGGGATTTCAGTGATTGTGGCAGCGTGCTAATGTGTATAAAATGTATAACATGAACATTTGGGTCATTTCGGTGTGGATTTTTGCAACTTCATGCTTTCTTCAGAGTTTAGTTTGCCAAGAAACATATGTTTGCTGAATATGTATATCTACTAAATGCCATCTACCAGGGGAGGTTGCATTTCAATTCTAGACACTCTGCTTTGAGGATCTTTTTTCTGTATGGGTTTCTTGGAATCCACCATGAAAGCTCCACAAGAAAGGGACTCCAATAGGACGGAACCGCTGTGTTTTCTCGAAGGTTCAAGCCACTACACCTTGACTTTGATGGGGGGAGGGTAGGATTCCGATTTCCATGATATCTGGTCAAATTATAGCGACCTCACACGACCTCACCCCAAATGGTGGTTTAGTAAGGGAAAGCCCCTTATTTCAGGGAAATCTGGGTTGGTGAAATATTATAATTTGACCAGAATGATATGTTTAGCTTATGCCTCCATATTGCCAAACAATTTTTTTCAGGTTAGTCCCAGAGAAGTTGAAATGGTTGAACTATGGAGCATCATGGGAGCTTACTTTCTGTAAAGCCTTCAACTTTGTCTACACTTTTAGAACTGTGCCATCTATATATGTTACTTGGATATTTCGTGAATCCTCTTTGGAAAATTGTTCGGAAATCCAGCTGTTTTGAAGCCAAAAACGCCACAACATTCAGGTCATTGAGTCATTTGCAGCTCCATCCCGCTTAGTTTATGATACTATTTGCTGGAGTTTGTGTCCATACCTTGCCTGATTGTGTCCATACCTTGCCTGATGTCGACAACAACAACAACAACAACAACAACAACAACAACAACAACAACAACCAATCTTACCATATCCCTCATCTTCCAGTTCCGTCTATATTTGGAACCAGGGGTCGATCGTTACCTGATATATTTTCAACTGGGAGCTTAGTTCCAAACAGGGAACTGGAAGATGAGGGATATATTGCAATTTGGGTGGATGATAACGGCCGTTGAACGACGTTTTTCTAAAACCGCAGACCCGAAATGGGACGATTCTCCCCAGCATGATCAAACATTTATACATTCAAATTAGCAATCAATAATGATGATAATATACAAATTATCACCATTATTTTTGGATTTGCATGAATTTAGGGATCCTTTTTGTATTTGACCAAAAATCCCAGAATTTCAATCAGCCGCTTTCCAAGATCAACTAGCCAAACTTGAGATTGGTTCTGTTGATCACCACCTGGTTACTTGTTGTTTAACAATAAATTCAGGGAGGAATCCGTTCCAATCAGATGATCCCATGATTCCAAACTAGGTAACCTTCATCCTCACAATTAGCACCATATTCATTGAAGGGAGGCGCAAGGTAGCGACTACCTATGAGAGATATTGTAAATGCTGGTAGCTTCCCACTTCCTGCCATCACTGCTGCACGCTTTGTCGTCCATATATTTTTAGTAAAAATACCAGTTGGTTCAAGTTGGTTCCAAGTTCTTCATGTTGTGCCACGGGGCGAGAAAAATATGTTTGCAGAACTTCAGCAACTGGCCAATTCGATTAATTCGGAATTTCGTTTTGCAGCTTCGAGCGGGTCCGGAGTGGACAGGACCCGATTGGACCGCAAGCAGGGGGGATGGGCTTGGAGTGCAAGTTTCAATGTAGACAACTAATGTGCGTTTGAGGCTTCCAAAATTGACCATTATACTATATGTTTTGTTCCTTGATTTAGTTGACTTATTGTTTAACCATGATTTCATAGAATCTTTGTGTGATATTTGCTCAACAATTCTCAGGTCTGAATACCTGATATGCAGATCTCTAGAAGCTGTGAAAAGACCCCGCGGAAGACGGACCCTTGTCAACCAAGGCGGTGTACACTTATGAATCTTTACCATCTTGATGCAACCAAATCACAAAATGAACAAGAGCAGACGAAAAAACAAATCCTCTAAGTCTTTTAAATCTTAGAAGTATATACTGAGATGTCCCAAAAATGAATGTACTAGGGATGTGCAACTGGGATGATGTGATTTCACCACCATCAGTTTCAGTGTGTTTCCAATAGCTGAGCCTCCCATTGTTACCTTCAAAGTTAAGCGGCAGTGGTACGATTCATGGTTTCCAGTGTCCCTGGGCTTTTTGGGTGCTAAGGAAAAGCAGTTAGTATGGGCTACCTCTTCCCTAGCCCATGTGATAGCCCTGGTAAACGTTACTACCACCAATTGAAGTCTGGTTGGTTTATATAGGGGATGAAGACTAGACAGTCCGGGATTACCTGTTTTGGAATTGCCAGCAACCAACCAGAAGAATGAGTTGGAACAGAGGTGGTGTTTTTGAGGTTCGTGAAAAATCATATGTTGCCCAGCGTTTCTCTACATACAGAAAACGCTTGTCCAAATGTGTGTTTTTTTTCTCAGATATGTTTTCAATTCCTGATTCTGAGGCACACATATGGGCCATGTGAGGTTTTATTGCACATGCATCCATGGAGTGGGGTTGTATATATAGATGATTATGTAAATATGGTACATAAATATATATATATATATATATACATGCATCAGCACACTATATTCAGTCCCAGGAAGATTCATCTTTTCTTATCGATGTGTTCAAATGCAATTGCAAACACAGAGTGTTTCTTTTTGGGTGCACCCCCCCTGAGGCAGGTCTTTATCCGCCTTGCGGCCACGCTTTCCATGTAGAATGACGCATCAACTGGGGTCCTTGCGGCGTGTGCTTTCCTCTTTTTGAAGCTTGTGGAAGCAAGGGATCTCTGATGGGACAGTCTTTTTTGGACAGTTGCAGTTACAGGCTGCAACTTCGCCAAGCGCTGAGACAGCGCAGCGCTTTCGGCTGTTGGGCCTGTTGATATATGGTGGGGAGAAAGGGAAGTTGTTTTTACTTGCACGAAGAAGGAAATTATACCACCTTTGAACAGGGTTCTTAATACCCCATATGGGCCCATATCTGGAATTGCGATGAGCCAACGAGTTAAAAATGCGCAGGGTTTGATCCACTGCTCTGGCCAAAGTATTATGGCTTAATGGATTGCAAAGTGCTGTGGCTGTAACAAAACATGTTTTTTGTGCATTGTTGCATCCGTGTTGTAGCTTGTCTATTATTAAAAGAAAAGACATACGGACACTGTAGATGATTATATATATTCAACGTATATAGTGTCGTGTTTCAGTATTTGTTCACTATAAAGTAATGGGTTAAGTCTTGTTGAGCCCTTTCTGACTTATTTCTTTGTTTTTGGATCGCCTTTGCGATTGATGTGGTTGCTGATTCATTTGGTGACTTTAAGAAGGTATCATTTTCATTCATTTCACTCCATTTTTTGATTCTGACATAAACATGTGTTTATAACATTTACATCAATTTCTCAACATGACAATGTTTTTTGATGTTTGTTGTGTTTCGATGTTTTCCAATCGCTCCTCTCGGCCGAACTCACGGTGAACTCACTCGATCCAACTCTTTTGCGGCGCTCAGGGAACTGTTAGCTACCGACGGCCCAAGGAACGAGTTGCCACCCACCGTCAGACCTTGAAGTATACATGGTTATGGTACTAGCCCATAGTTTTGGCCCATGTATAATGACGTTTGAACCACCAGGGTTGGCCACCCTGAAAGAGGTAAGTTGAGGATTTGGGGGTCATCATCCTCCCGAAATGACATTTACATACAGTGAATATACATTTAATCATACCCCGATGTTTCTATTGCTTTTCTTGAACATTTTCATATGTGCTAATGACCTTTTGGTAGGAATATAGCAGTAGCGCCATGAGGAGCAATCTCCGGAAGCCGAAATCGTATCCCCAACTAGTCAGGGAGTGTGGTTGAGCATGTCTAAAAGCTGATAAGGGAGTTTGCTTTTGCGGTAATATTTTTTATAGCTATTAAGCCATGTTGAAACTTGGTAGATAGCGATCAAGCCAGGCCATGTTGCTGGAGAACAGAAAAATGTGGTTTTATTGCCCATTCAAACTTGCTAATTCAGGTACCGGAATTGGTGGTCGAATTTATTCATAGTTTGAAATCGATGAATACATAAACCTCACCTTTGAAGCATGAAATTTCAGCTTGGTCATGGTAAAATTCACTACGACAAATTCTACACTTTCGCAAAATAGGTTTTTTTGATGTTTCAAAGCCCAGAATCTGGCAAATTTCTTCAAGGCCACCAAAAAACAACAACAGTTATGCAATTCTCAGATGAAGAAAGCATTGCAAGGTAACCAGATTTCTCAACAAAAACACATCTAACAGTTGTGTGTGTGTGTTTTCATTGTTGGTTTTATAGTTCTGACAGTGTTTGGCAGAGTTCTGATCAGCTCCAGGGTTTTTTTCCAAATGGTCGAGTTCTGTTTGACACGTAGATTTTTTCACTTGTTTCTAGCTACATTGGTTTTCAAGCAATCCCTGGGGAGTTGCCAAAATCTTGTTTTGCCGGTGGGAAACAAAAAACATGTTCATTTTTATGAATCTTTAGAATCCCGTGTGAGAAATCTTCACGACATCGACTTTTACAGTGTTTTTGGCTAGGACCCTCCAATTCATACAATGGTAAGTTTCAAGGTGTGGTTTTGCAAAAGCTTGCCGGTGACCGACTAGTTAGGGTAGATCATGGTGTCAGCGGGGGTTCACGGTGTATCATATATGGTATCACCGCACAGGTACACCATGTATATATTGTGATTGTCTACAGTGTATGGTATCACCTGTATTTAGTACAATATATTGTGAACACTAAGGCCATTGAACTTCACATGATTTCCAAACAAGTTGACACAGTAGAATTCAAGATAAAGCTTGAATGAAACCATCATCGATCCATGGAAATGGAATTATTGTCTTAGCATCAGTTTGAAGCTCCAGTTCTACACCCAAGTGACAATCCCGTTCATTTTCGTTGATTCCAGGAATCCAAACCACCAGGCCCCAAACCAACAACTACATAACCATTAGTTGATTAAGGTTGTTTGTTGATGAAGCTTAGTGTCGACCGATTGGACCCTTGGATCACGATCCGTTTTCGACGAGAGCTGAAAGCGACCTGGATCCGATCGGACCTGCTTCACCTCAGTGTGCAGGTCTTTCCCCAAGTCTTTGTAAACATGTTGATCTGCATCCATGTCTCATGGCATCGTATGGGCACAAAAACCCATTTGAAACCTGTCATGTTATTTTTTTTTTTGGGGGGGGGTGGCGGGGGTTGGCATGAATTGGAATCAAAACATCTCTTAAAAGCCTTCGACTTTGACCAGGACATTTCTTAGGAAAAAACATAATTTGGAACATTTGGACCACGGTAAAGGCAAGAACAACAAATATCAGACAACTTTTGGGTGTGTGACTTTGTAGAACTTGGAAGTTTTGTTTTCTTCTGATGTTGCCTCCCTGTAGGAAATCCCCTAAGGCTTAGGGGAAATGCCTACAACATCCATCCACCACCCTCAATCCCCCCAAAAAACACCGAGAAGTGACCATTATCCCATAGAAAACCATGTATGGTATATTTCCTTACATTTACCGATTTTCCATAAAAATCAACCAAATGTAGGGAAATATACCATACATGGATCCTATGGGTATTGAATTGTTTCATGTTTTCATGAACCCAACTTTGGTTTCATCGGATTTGGATGCTCCCCTCCCAGTAATTGGCACATGAAGGTTTGTAATGAATAGATGTGAATAGTGATTGAGGAACTCCGAACTTCTCGCCTATACATATATACACCATCTACAGTCCAGATGCTCCATGAATGGATTTTGTTCCGATATTTCCCTTAAGTTTCTCAAAAGAATGCAGGTAATTGTTCCATACATGGGCTCCATGTGGGTACTGTACTCTTGGCATCCGGGATTGGTATCCTGATGCCAGGAATCCCGGATTCATCCAGCGAGTTGCTCGAAAATTGCAGGAAAACGATATGTAGAACTATGGGTCAATACACCAAACTATAGCTTTGAGGTAGCACCAAAGCTCATAATTAGTGTAGCACTAGAAAAAATACAAAGGAGGAAAATAAAGTGAACTTGTTTCAGATACGCTATTACACCCTTTGAGAATACACCAGCTAGTCATCTACTTCAACACCTGGTTGTATCTTTGGTTCATAGTAAATTGTAGCAAGTCACGTGAATCACCTGATGTTTTTTAACAATCCTGGAGTAATTTACTGTAATTTGATAGGATATGCTACAATGATGTACAATTTTGTAGATTCCTTCTAGGGATACGAATCTATGAATTTTCCATCGATGTGTTGGGTCCAAAAGGTTGGCTGGCGCCTTGGCTCAAAGGTAAAGGAACTCGAATGTTTACTCTTCCCAAAAGGCTTTTTTGGTGGAAAATGGATGTATCTCCAATGCTGCTGATGGTTCAGAAATCCTGCTAAACCGTTGATATTAGGTATATAAATGTCCCATTATTTACAGGGTTTCAAACATGTCGGTGCAGGATTTCTTCCATCAATAGTATTAGTTCCCTTTCATTTATGGTAATTTTCCACGAAAAACCATGATGGTGGGAGAGTAAACGATTGAAAGCCTCGAAGGCTCGAAGGCAACAAGTAGTGGTGGTTTCATAGTGGACACATTGCCCGGGGCCGCTTCTCGCCTGGAAAAAACATGTTTTCCTTTCGTGAGTCATTTTGACCTGGTAGTATTGGTAGGGGAACCCTTACGGAAAACCCCAAAATTCCCATGGGTTCGGAATTTTGGTGGTTTTATACATTTTTGGAAGATTTGGTACGGATTTATTTACTGCTACTCTTTTCTCTATCGTTTTTTTACAGACACATACTGAGGGTCCTTAACAAATAGAATCAAACACGAACAAACATCTCATGCCTAAACGTGTTGTGGGTGCAGATCGTTGGCTGTTACAAGTCACTCAAGAGGCGAAGAACCGACAGCAACTTAAGATGCAGAAAGCAACAAAGACAAATAAACACAGCTAATAAACACATGTGAAACAACTGGTGATGAAATGTCTATTTATGCAAATTAGATGAACAAAACATCACGACCTCCAAAAAGTGACTTGAAGCCATTCTTGAAGCCCCGCCAGCCCTTTCAGCCGTTGGATTCCAATCCGGTGTTCAGATTTTCGGGTCGGGCATGGAGAGCCCTGCAGATTCTATGGATAGAAACTCACCGGCATTTTCATGGCAGAACTACAGTTGATGGCAACCAGAAATCCGGTAAACTCACCAGTTGCGGTTGGTAGTTTATCCCATGATTTTCAAGGTTTTATACATGCCAGGGATCAAGGGATCAATTTACAACAGACAAACAAATCATTGTTTGAACAATCTATATATATATATATATACACAGATTATATACATATAAATGATTCATCTTTGGTGCACAACACAACTTCCTATACCAACCTTAAGAAATAAATGATTGTGTACTTAGTATGTGACTTTGTATGTCGAACAAAAAACTAGTCTCTTTAAAAATGCATGTTGGGAAACTTCACACAATCCCCAATTTGTTGCTGAAAGCGGGACTTTTAACGAAGAATTAGGATATACCAAGGTATTCTACAGTATTTGGTATCAACATGTATCAACAATTCATTACTATACATGCCTTTGGTTGACGAGGTGGTTCTCAGGGTCAGCCCAAATTGCACAACGGGAGCTGCAGCACTGGCGGCTGCGATGACAGCACAAGACACAGCTCTCCGGACTGGAAGCATTTTACAGAAGAAAAACAACAAGCACAAACGGAAAAGTTGCTTGGGAACCACCTGGGGAAGGGTGCAATTATAGTATTGTAGTTGTAGATAATGCACCGGCTTATGCAACACCACTGAATGTTATATATTTGTATGGGGTTTTCCGCATTGATGGTCGCAAGAGTGTGTAGGAAATTGATGTTTCAATCATCAGTTTTTTTCTTGGAAGATGCGTCACGAACGGCAGTTCGCCAGGGAGATGCGAGCCCACCGTCAGGGAGCTTTTTTGAAGGGTGTTTGTCGTTTGTTGGGTGATTTTTGGGTGAAGCACAAACAAAGAATGCAACATTCTCCCTAAAAAAGGTCTGTTTTTCTTTGACTATGCCAAAAGGCCTCAATGTTGTTGTTTTTGCAAGATGGTGGTTTTGGGAGAACAAGTTATCTCAAAGAAAGGAACCAGTTGCATAAGAATGTGCTTGGGAATCATGGATGTTCTGCTTGCATTTTGGAGATATACACTATAGCCAAGTTTGAGGCCATTGATGGTTTTACCCTTATGATGTTTTTAAAATGATTTATTGGCATCCTTGGTGGTTCAGAATTTGACCACTATCAACACCAGCATCTCTTTAGATAAACTGTAGATTTTCTTCTCTAACATTATGGGTTGAATGTGGTACAATAGTCTATAGTAACAGTATCACTAACTCTAACTGCATACACAAGCAATTTACCATGAGGTGAGTTGTTCAATTCAGGAATTCATGTATCATGCTTCCAGGGTAATGAACAGTAAACAAAAATGTATGGAAACGTATCAAGAGTCCTTGGAAGGAAGATTCCTTGTGGACATCTTAATGATCAGTTTGTTTCCATCAAACTTTAAGACACGTATGAAGTGACCTGCAAATGCCGGCCTGCGGAGTTTTTGTTTGCATGGTAACTGTTGCCCGTTGGGTTTCTACTCCAACCCAACAATTCAACGCGACATGATGCAACGATGGCAACCTAAAAACAACAAAAGCGACAATTTCGATGACATCATGCCATTATCTTTTTCACAATAAGAAGGATGATTCTATCAACTACTCAGATCTCACGTACGTAAGATGTTTGATCATTTGTGTGGCTTGGACATTGGATATGTTTTTTTCTTCAAAGGAAGGGCTTCAAAAAGGGGCCATTCAGGGAGGGCGTTTTGGTTCATCACCCTTCCTTTTCGCTGATGAATGGTTGAGGCCACCAATCCATAGATCAGATGGAAGCGAGGTTGAGGCCACCACGGGACCCGGGGGACTGCGTGGGGGAAGTTGTGACCCGTTTTTGGGCCCCGGAATTCCAAACGAATGGGTGCTGAAAATTGATGTATCTCTAGTTGGTTCAGATGTATGGATCCTATTGAAATAGTTCCTTTTTAGGGGAGTTTCGTTCAGTTCCAGGAGTGTATGATCAGTAGATCTTCAGTATGGTGGATGTAGATAGCTAGGAATCCTAGAGTACAAAAAAGACTACTGGAGGGTATGTCTTGTAATTATTTCGTTTTGGAACTGTTGGGTGCAGTGAGATCAATAAATAATAATATAAACTACATGTTTTATCCATATAAGACTTTTGATAATTACATTATAATATGTTGAAATCACATTCTTTTACCCTCCCTGAAACTAGCAGCAAACGCCCCTGAAAATAGGCCATCCTAAAAGGAAACGAGAAAGTACTCCAACCATCCATTTCAGGTGTAAACTCGCTGCAGGTTTTCAGGGACGACAGCTATAGCCGTAATTACCACCGCAGCAGGCCAAATCGCCTCCATCCTGCGGGTCCGGAAGCTCACCCCAATGGGCGAAGAGTTGAAGCCATGAGGGCGTTGTGACCCCCCAAACCAACCATCATATCCCATGACGGATCCATGGGAGGAACGGTATATTTTCCTACATGAAAACCCTAAAAATCAACCATTCATGTAGGTAAATATGCCAGTCCCATGGATCCTATTGGGTACTGTTGATAGTTCAGAAATCCGACTAATTATCCCGTTGAGCTTGGTAAATATTATACCATTATTTGCAGGATTTGTTTACATCCAAACGGTGGTTGGTTAGGATTTCTGAACCATCAACAGTATTGAGTATTGGTTGGTTAAAAGGTAGTTTTCTCCGGACTTTGGTGTCCTGTGTTTTCCATCCAACCGGCTTTAGTGGTGAGTGCCCGAGGTCTGAATTGCTACATTACCTTGGTCGATTTCTTTTCCTACCCGGTGCCGGAGAAGGGTGGAATCCGGGTGGAATTGGTGGTTTCAACATGAATGTCATTGATGATACAATACAACTTGATATGATATCATACATGATGCGATATGATATGAGATGCTTATAAGAATTTACATGTGACCCAGGGATCACTTTTTTGAGGGTCATTGATTTTGCCTCACACCGCTTTGGTTGTTCACTGTGCAGTTGTTCTACGTTTAGTGCATCAAACTTTGTGTTCCCGTGAATCTAGGGAGAATCTAGAGAAACCAATTTCATTTTCAAAGAATACTATACGTATTGACATTTGATACATATAAGACATTAGAATTAAACGTAACATCATCATATTTCATAATCATATTGTGACAGTTGTACAGCACATGCATTTGAGTCCTTTGCTACCCAACTCTTTGCTCTCTACGCCATGACCCGGAACAACCTTGCCTTTGGTGGTATATTCCCAAGTTGGTCACCTCTTTCTTTTCATGACTATTTTCACCAAACTTAACCTCTCAAAAAGAGCACGCGCACTTTTTTCTCGGAAAAGGATGGGCATTTTTTGTATGAATTGTTTATGAATTTGTTAACGCACGCAACCAACAAAGCCCCAAGTAGCTGAAGCCTTTTAACCTTTTTTTTCACCTTCAAAAACTGGGGGCAAAACGTGTACTTTCCTTGGAACTGACATCGCACCTGAAACACCCCAGTGTTAGTTTTTTCGATGAGTTTCCTTTATTGGGGACCCCCCTGTTTTCAGGTGCCAAGCTGTTTTTACCATCCAAAACACGATGAATTTGGAAGCTGAAACTGTGGAAGAATTCCCCAGGCTTCACGATCAGCCCACGGACAAAGATGACGGGGAAACATCGTGGGGGGACCCTGGGACCCGCAGATTCGGTTGGAGGGTTGTTGTTGGGTCAATCACGTTGGAAGTTGGCAGAAGTTGCTTGAGGAAGCAAGGAATTCATGAACTCTGATGGAATTTGATAATATATAGAATGCCACTGTAAATCACTAATTACAATTCAGTAGCCAGAAGTAAAATGATCAATAGCTACTTTTGATGTGGAAATTCTCATTGGTTCCTTCAGGAGATATCGTTGATGTGCATAGCTACATAAGCTTGCTTGTTCAGTGGAGCAGTGTCAATGAGCACTCATATCCAAGGAATGATACACGAAGAGATTGATTATGCAGTTTACCAGATTCCCAAAACGAGCAAATGACTGTTGATGGAAGAAAACCTGCACCAGCTGATATCAATGTTTATCCCATTTTTTCAGGGTTTTATACATGCAAGGTGCTTGTTTGGGTTTTCTTCCATCGACAGTATGACCTCCATTTCAGGATGTTTCAGGAATCAATTTTAAAAATTTTAGTTGTATGATTTTTAGAGGCAGAACTGTTGTTTGATTTTTTTTCAAATTGATGGACATCAATAGATTTTACACTCCCTGAAACTAAAAATAGCTCTGAAAAGGGTAGTTGCTAGATGATTTTCGTTGTGGGATGGCCGCTTTTCAGGGGTTACATATGCTAGTTTTGGGGGAGGGATCATAATTTCTTTGCCACACTACAACCAATACAAAACAAGTATTTTGACAACAAAAACACATATTGACTTCCAGATTTGTTTGAGGGAGTTATAATCACTACCTCTCATTATATAGATTGCTGACAGTGGATTTGTTTGCCCACTACAATGCAAAGACCTAAAATAAAGCCCTCAGAAGCCTCAATTGAAACAACCACCCAGGTGGAGATATTCCGAAGCATCGGGTGGACGAACGAGTCGTTTGGTCTGGTGGTGTTGGCATTTCCGTTTGGAGCCACAGCAACGGGATGGGTCGGAGGTTTTTGCACTATCTTTGATGAATGACAGTTTCGACATTACCTGCATGATTTTGCTATGTTTTTGTTTGGCCTATTTTCAGGTCGCCATGTTTCCCTTGCAATGAATGCTGCCGACGAAAACGCCCACTCTTCAGAGTTTTGAAGGATTTTGTAAGATGGTCCATGGTGAATTTCTTGATAGATGAATTGGAATCCTGCCCAAATTAGCAGCGTTTCTGCTTGGTGTGTTTATATAATCCCTAGGGATCCAATCACATTCTGAGAATGGTAGATGAT
The DNA here is from genome assembly GCA_000507305.1 of Breviolum minutum Mf 1.05b.01. Taxonomy (NCBI): domain Eukaryota; class Dinophyceae; order Suessiales; family Symbiodiniaceae; genus Breviolum; species Breviolum minutum. The sequence goes on along the minus strand of DF239336.1, from coordinate 159,997 downwards.
AATGGTAACCTAAATATCATGCTGAGGAGGTGATTTAACACCCCAATCATTGTCTGACCATGTGACTGGATGCCTAGGGAATATTATAATGTCCTCCCACGGACTAGGTTTCTGAAAGAAGTGTTTAGGCCCCCAAACCAACAGATCTTCGAAGGTCCTATCTAGCAAACTACCATGCAGTTGACAATTGGTCGTGCATCCTATACCCATACCAACCATGGGACTGGTAGATTTACCAACATTTTGATACATTTGGTTGATTTTGATGGTAAATGATACATAGATGGTATGGGATTATTATCTACAATGGGTTTTGTACATCTCAGGTGGCTAGCCGGATTTCAGCTGACGGAGCATCAAGATCTCCAAATTCTGAAACCATTTTCTTCCGAGGACAAGCTGAGTGTCATGCCAGCACAACCTTTTATGAAAGCGCGAACAGAGGCCCATGGCAACAACGACTTTTTTTGCGGACTTGAAGCGGTCACAATGGTGTTGAAGTCGTGCACTGTTCTGTGGCACTGTAATTCTGTCGTTGATGCATGTTGAACGCGGAAAACGAGTTGTTATGTAAAAGGCCTGGTGGGTTTGTCTCAAAATCCAAGACAAGTTGCTTGTAAATACACTACAAGCTCCCTATGTCAGGGAATCAATGGTTTGGGCATACGGTATTTATATCTAGAGAGGGGTAGTTCAAAGGTCAAAGGTTGGTAAATGCACACCATACATCTTTGTAAATCATAGCGAATCACTTCACACCTAACAGGTTTTTTTTTGTCATTCGGAATGCGCCAAAACGTGCTGAAATGTTCAACTGCTGAAAAGTTTTGATAGTTAAAGAGTACCAGTAGTACCGCACAAGGCGGTGGCGGAAGTTTCAAGAAA
>DF239336.1:0-158861 GCA_000507305.1 Breviolum minutum Mf 1.05b.01 | reverse complement strand
TGTCGACTGACTTGACTACTCTACTACTGCTTTTCAACTCTCCATATTGTCGGAAGTTTCTATTTAAACTTCCTTCGATAATTAGAGTATATCATCTTGGTAAATATGGCATACATGGAGCATTCGCCAATGTGTAAAGCCAACTACTGTAGGCACCTAGAATGGCTAGTTTCCAATATTAGTAGCATTAATCATATAGGTGTTTCCTTAAATGGTGGTATCCCCAAAACACCCCAAACTGATCATTTTTGGTAGGAAAACCCATGGTTGTTGGGTACCACCATTTTAGGAAACCCCCAAAAATATATTTTGCTCAGTAAAATCCCTAATTCTATCCGACCACCGGACCTGGCTCCAACTCCTTCAAACGAATCCGGGAGTCCGCGAACACGGCCTTCTTGGTTCATGTAGTTCTGAGGCTTGGGATTTATCTCCTTGACTTTTATTCTATTAGTAACAATCCCCATACCATCCATGGTTGCCTGGTATGTTTAAACTGATCCATGGATGCTTGATGTTGATGGGTTTTCAGGTAGGAACATATATGCAATCGTCAACCATGGATGGGCCATGGGTATGAAACCTAAACCTTTATGCAGACCGAGGTTCATCCAGTGAAGCATTCCCAGTTTCCAAAAATGTCTTGCAAAGGATCATGGCTTTTGTACCTGACCTGGGGTGTAAACCACTTGCAACTTACAAATGTATATTATAATGTAACTCCTATAGTTTGATGTATTTTTAGGGTTGTGCACCTCCCAAAAACCAACACCCGAGCCAACAAAATGGATGATTTCTAGCATTTAAATTTAGAAAAAATCCTCAGAATATCCTCAGATACCACCTACCCAAAGCATCCCTATCCCTTATAACCATTTGAAGTACTTTGAAGTTCCATGGCTATCCGTGCGCCAAAAAGAAATGGTGAGGCCTTAGGATGTCTTCTGGCGTGTCTTTCAGGGCCACTCTTCCAAACTGCAGAGGACATGGGTGTTGCAAACCCGTTGGTTTGTTTGAGTCATTGGGAGTTTGGTGCGTTTGGAACATCAATCAGCATATTGAAATCCCCAACAATCCATGTATGGTATATTTACCTACATTTACCATAAAAACAAGCCACATGTGGGAAAATGAATCCTTGCATGGATGATACGGGATATATGGGTATTGAAATCCCTAACAAGAAGTCGAATGGCAACCTGAAGATGTGGAATTTTTGGATGAGAAGATTTTGGATTTCAAGTTTTCAGGTTTCGAATGTTGTCAATTTTTGGCCAGGTGAGGTTGGGCAAAAGACGTATTTCAGAAGTGGAACCTAAAATCTATCCGGTCCTATGAGCAATGTCAAAGATCAACCATTCCTCCAAGGTTGGCTCCAACCAGTTTTTGAATGGAGTTACAACCCCTATAAGTAGAGTGATAACCCCGGTTATCAATTTAAAAGACCATTTATAAGGGTTTATAACTTCATTTACAACTAGATAGTAGGACCCTGTATTCCCAAGTATATTTTTGGATGAACGTCTTTGATTTGTCTCGGGTCAATCATTTGGATAAAACCTGTTCACCCAAATACAGGAAATGGCGGTGAAATGACCAACATGTAGGAAATTAAAATAAGTGTTCTGTTCTATTGATAAGGACCTAACCTGTCCATTGTCGGTGATGTAGGATCGGGTTGGTTATAATATGTTTGTTTTTTGTAAATTACCAGTATCATGCGTGTGTCTGTGTGTGTGTGTTTCGGTCTCAAGCCGCTTGATACTGGCTGCACTTTGCACATACCTGGAATTCCTGGTGCATGGTAAATGGACCAGTCTAGGATTTGACTAACTAAGGTCTCAACTCTGGGTCTTAGGTTTTCTGGGTGAAATGTAAACTGTGATCATGTTGTCATACAGTATTTATTGCTCTTGTCAATTACAGTAACAAAACAGGTGCTGTTCTATATCTGCAGCATTTCTTAGATTTGTTTCAGGATGAGGATAATGTTTTTTTCTCCGATTCTCGACCGTGGCACACTACTTTTGATTCATTGTATGTTTCCAGCCTTCAAAGCTTCTCAAGGCATTGTTTCGATTCGGTTTTGTGGTGTTTTTGTTGCCGCCATTGCCTCTGTTTCGGCAGGAATACAAGGAGAGCTGGTCCAAACGTTTGTGGAAGCGAAGAGACGAGTGTGTTGGAAACGATGGAAGACAAAATCATGGAGAAATTCACGAAAAAAACACTCTTCAGAAGGTTCAGACTCCAAACTGAAAAGCAACTCTCATGTAATCTCATGTACATGTATATATATATATGCATCATATACTCTATGTTCAGCTCCTTTATCCATTATGTTGTTAAATTGATTGATTTACAGGATTTCAAAATCTCTTTAACTTAGTAGATATTTGCATATCTCATCTTGCTGAACCAATCAGGGTATAACAGCTTCAAACCTCGCCCGCTTGTCTTGTAGCCACGTACGGTAGAAACTGAGTTGCAACAAAGATTCTGGTGATGTGTCACCTAATGAAGATACACCCTTATGCTCCAATCCCTTCTGCAAGTGGTTTGGGAGTGGGTTTTGGGTAAGAAAACAAAATACACATATACATGGAAGTCTAGCTGTCGATACTCCAGAACATTTGGCGTCAGTTGGCTTGGTCAACTATCGTAGTTTCATCAGATAGTTGATTTGAGCGTTGCTTGAAACCTGGAAACCCCATTAATTTTGCAGTTAGTACTGTCTCGAGCAACTGAAAACCTGAATTCCAAGTATAAATCCGCCTGATATTTTATTTCCAAGTGAGTGGTGCCAAAATTGCCCGCTGAAGCCGAGCCTTGCTCCGCTTCCTTGTTTCACCGATGGCCAGACCGACTCGAGGTGCTGACTTTGAAGAAACCAGGATGATGGAAACAAACAATCTAAAAAAAAAACATGTTTTTTGGATGTTTGTTGGTGATATTGTTGGGGGCAAGGGGGTGAACATTCACCTAGTTTGGTGAGCAAGTACAAAACTGACCTAAACCAAGCTCCATTCTCAAAATTGAGATCATCCCAACATATTCCTGGGATATGTCTATTCTTGATTGGCTATCTCCAAACGCATGGAACCAACCTTGGGGAAAATCATTGGTCTGGTTGAATTATCTTGCCGTTACCTGGCAGTACCCCAAAAAGATGCTTTAGTATAAGCTAGGTGGTGGTTTCAAATGATTTTTATTTTCACCTTTTCACCCCTACCTGGGGAAATGATCCAATTTGACTAATATGTTTCAAATGAATTGAAACCACCACCTAGATAAGCCTTATTTCCACTTGCAGCAAATCCAGGCTGGTGAAACCCTGGTATAATGGACGTTTTCTGAACTTCAGGGTGTTTTCTGAACGAACCGCTGATATCAAGCAACTTGGTTGACCACCTTTAAATTTGACACGCCAAGAGGTCGAGTGGCGATTACTGGTGCTGGCGGCTTCTTAGGCCAGCTTGCACGTGCAGAATGTGAGGACCTGTTTGGGACTGATCTTTGGGCATCGGTGGAAAATTCTGGCATGTGTTTTTTTCTTTTGGCCATCTTGCTGGTTTCTTACAATCTAGTCATACTGTTGATGGAAGAGATCCTGCACCGGTTGATAGGTAGGTTATCCCATCATTTACAAGGTTTTATACGTGGCAGGTGGTGCAGGATTTCTTCCATCACAGTATTTCTGGAAAATCCATGTCCAAATAGAATGAGCCATTTAGGATTGGAGGCTTTCCTAAAGGTAGGGTTTGGTATAGATAGACATTGAAGGGCAAATCTGGCACCTGTTGAGATGCTTAAAACCTGTTAAATGACTATGTTTATTCCATATGGTCCATGTACACGTATGGAATAACCTACATGTGGCTTAAGTGTATGATACACGTATAAGTAAATATTCAATACATGGAGCGTTTGGGAACATAACAGTTATAACATGAAAACAGGATTTTTACCAATTTGTGGCGGTTTCATGCATCAACTGGTATTTCCTCTTTTTTAGAGCTGAATTATGTGTTTGCATTGACTCCATCTGTATATTTTGTTGTACAAGGCAAACTCCTCAAAACCGACTCGCAATTCAAATTATTAGCTAGGATGTCCTGCAACCGAACTCAGGATCAAGATAGGATTGCATGATCACCCGGTTGCTTCACATACTCACCAGTAGTGTAATGAAATATTGAGTTGAAATGAGCCACACAAAAATCGGCTTGGTTGGGTTATATTGATTATTATACTACCCAGTTACATAGGGATTCCTTCAAAATCCATGAAATAAGGGATCCTTATAAACCAACCAGGATTTCCCATGGAAAGTAAGGGACCCCGATTTTTTTTTCGTGCCTCAAATGGCCTACAACTCTTTGAGGTGAAAAAATGACAGCATTCAAGGGGAAATGGCTTGGTAAAAGATTCCGTTTGGCGTATGGATAGAAAAAATGGCTATCAGTTGGGTCAATGTCAAGTTGTTGGGGATTATAGATGGGTTATATACTACGACGTTGATGGTTCAGAAATCCGGAAAATTACCAGTTGAAATATGAGAATCTCCCATGGTATCCCATGTTTCATAGGGTTTCATCTGTAAGAGGTATGATTCCTTCCATCAATAGTATCAGTACCATCTCACTACTTACCGGAAATCCCGGGTAACAACTGCTCACCTTGTGTTGTTTGTGACTCTGTTTGAAAAGGGCAACGCAAGCGCAACGCAGAATTGCTTCGGCAGGATTTGGGCTATGAAGTCCGTGGAATTGATTTGGTCTCGTGGCGGGAGAAGAGGGCAGATGGCGGGAGGTTGAAGTTAGACAGTCATACCTATATTGTTTCTCAATGAATGGTGCCATATTTTATCCAAAAGTAGGTAAAATGATTTATAAGTCAAGCATTTGGAATATACACTCCCATGCATTTGTTTGAGCCATATTACTGCAGGGAGTTTTCTGCAATCTATCGTGTCACTTCCATTGTATGCCCAAGGCCATTCCTCGTTGTCAGGGTGGACCACGCATCGCAGGAAGGATTTTTGGTGGATGTGGGGAAACATGTTGTCGTTGCCAGCCAACCTCAACAACTACACCAATCATCCAGAGCGGTTGTTGTTTAACTGCAGCAGTTTTGTTGCTTGCAGTAGATGTTTGGACCTTGCACTAAGATGCCCCCCTATTTTTTTAAACGATTCCTTGATTGTTGGATCTAGCCGCAGTGGCAATTTGTTTAAACACAAAAAACATTTGTAAGTAGTGGATAGAATGTCATTAATACTCCAACCTCAATACTGACGGTGATGGAAGAAATCCTGCACCAGTTATCAAGTTATTATGTGGAACATATCTCGGTTTCCAGTCCGGATAGGGGTTTATACATCCCAGCTAGTGCAGAATTTCTTCCATCAACGGTATTCCTGCATGTTCTTTATCCAGTACTATTAGAATCTACTGTTTGGTCTATCTAAAGTTCTAAAGGTTCTTGAGTCTTGGGTGCCTAAAAAGATAATGTCATCTGACAACTTTTCAGGGCAAGATAGGATACGATAGTTCCGTAGTGGTGTGGGGCAAGCCTTTAAACTTGACAACCACCGCCGGAAAGATTCCGAAAGGTACCTAAAGGAAAAACACATCAAATTAATTGCAGAAAAGATTCAGGTTTGCGGAGGATTGTAAATGCAAGCCTTTGTTGACCCTTTGATGGATTTTTTCCTGTTTTTTTGAAGCTTCAAATCCCCAAAATAATAGAGTCGACATCTGGAGCTTTGTTGCTCTAAATTGTCCTTGTGGTGTTTCCCTGCAATTTAAAACACTGTCAAAAGATGCTGTTGAGAGTGCAAGGCGCCCGTGTGGCGGATGTATCAAAAGTCGATGTGGCCATTGAAGACATGAGCCGTGAGGCTTGAAAGGAAGAAGATGGAAGGAAAGTAAAGTGTATTATAATTATTATATATTTATGAAAGTGTATTATATACATGTATATATATACATATAAGATATATATATATATAAGTATATATGTATGAATACACAATATACAAAGATCCTAATATGAGTATGTATACATTATTTAAAAAATGTATATATAACGTATAATGCATATATTGTTTTTGGAAATGTTGAGGACCTGTGAATGTCTTCCGTGCTGGTTCTTCAACCAAAAGAAAGCCTTTGCAATCCAAAGACAGGGTTGGGCTTCAGGTATATGTTCTACCTGTCTAGGTTTGGTTTTAATTGACTAATGTTTTTGTTCAAACGGGTTGAAACCACCTTGGTGTCCAAAAGCCAGAACGTTTTGGCCATGTTGGTTATGATTTCCCTTAAAATGTTGGAGATTTTGCTTAGCTCTAGCGAATTTCGGACAGGAGAGAAGGGCTGGATCAATGGATCAGCGGTAAGCTGCAAAAATGATACGGGGCGACCAACCATAGCCCGTGGTGTTGATACCCAGGATATACTCTGGAATTCAAGAGAATGTTGGAATGCATCGCTTGTTTTTTGTTTTTCAAAAGTTAAAAAGGATGAACATACATACATGTTATACATGTTTTGTACATATATGTATATACATGTCCTCCCAACACGATCGATGTCCTATCCAATCTGAGGGATTTCAACGACTTCAGTCCTTCCTATGAGAATCTATGAATTTAGTCTCCATCATCACGGAACCATGATTGTTTCAAGAAAAAAAGTGTGCGTTTTGACAGCACCAAGAACTGGAATTCAGGACAGACAAAGTGGAATGTTGATGTTAGTTGCATTATGTCTATATCCCTTAACAGTAAGCACATATCCATGCCCCTCAAACATCCCTTCGATTGAGATGTCTCTCTTTGATCACACATCACGTCAGTCAAACAAATCATATCATAGAAAAAAGGTGGCTTAGTGATGAGAAAATCTCTAATAGTGATTTGTGAATAGATACAGTGGTGCACGAGTTTGTCCTATTTCAATTCAACAAAAATGTTACATAGATTTATATATGAAAATATATTTATATAGACATACGTGTATCAATATTATATAATTGATTTGTATAATACATATAATACATGTCAAAAACATATATACATATTATATTATATGATACTATTTTATATTATATGATACTATTTTATATTATATTATGTTGTATTATAATATATGTGCATGCAAAATCAGTTGTCACCCCTAAGATATGGCACCCGTCATCTACCACCACTGTTCCTCATGCTCGTCAGGGAGCCATTCTTGGAGCTTTGGAGGGCTGTGACGCCGTGATTCACTTGGCAGCTGATGGAAGGCTTGCAAGAGATATGAACCTAGGTGATGAATGTTACATCCTGAAAGTTTTGCAGGACAACTCTTTGCAATGATGATGAAAGTTTTAGCTGGTGGTTTCGGAAATTATGAATTTGCAAGTCGAAAATAGGGGAAGGTGAACCCATTGTGACGAGCATATTTTTAAACGGGGTTGAAACTACCACCTAGTAACTGATGCACACACACCCATATGCCCGAGTAGGTAAGTATACATTCCATCTTATATTCCATACGTGGAACATCTGAAAAATAGACACCCTCAGAAACTCCAGGATGTGTTTGTTGTTGTTGTTGTTGTTGTTGTTGTTGTTGCTAGCACTCCTAGACCAGATCCATTGAGTTTCAGGACATAATGGTGGATGCTGGTTGGGTGTTTCTTGTGAGATCAAGTAGTTTGGATTATGAGCTGGGATGATTCTGGCAGAATGTGTCGTTGGCTACCGGCATGCATTGATTTCAGAAGATGAAACATTGCCTATGGCCAATGATTTTGTTTGATTTTGTTAAGGTTGATGGATGAGTTTTGTTGAGATTGGCACACAAACTGATTGTCCTTGGCAGGGACACTAGGATGATTTTACCAACATGAAGATATATAAAATACATGGAAATGGGGACCCCCAAAATCCTTTAGATCATTCGTCTGGAAGAATCAGTTGGACCTTCATTGAGCCCACTTATTCTCATCTACATCATCCGAAGCATGGGATTTTCAAGGCTTCAAAAGTCGGGTTGAAATGGCTGTTTCAGCTCACGACTGCAAAGTTCCCTTGGGATCCCAAAAATCGCCAAAACCCCCTCAAGTTTGGAGGCTACAAAAGGTAGTACCAGCCATAAGCGAAATGTCGCAATCATTCCATGATGACCTGAGTTAGCCGGATTCCTTCAGACGCCATAGAATCGGGGGAAAAACTTTAGGGTGACCTTTGCCTGGGGGGTTCACTACTGTTTTGAATTCCACCTACTCGATTGAAGTGTTTTCGATTGTATCTTATAACCCCATGAATATATATATATACATGTATATATTCCTATACGTACTTATTATGTACTACACATACAATTTGCATTTACAATTTACATATATTTACCATTTCCATTATGAGGATTGAATCGTCATCCTCTTCATGGCTTTTCCACGGGCGGGCGTTCACCATCATTTTTCTCAATGAGCCAGGCCATCGGCCGACTTCATCAAAGATGTGTTACCAAGCAATATCCAGGACCAGCGATTGGAGACAACGGGAGACAGGGAGAAATGCGGGAAAGGGGAACCGTGTTGTGTTTTTTGGACGGGAAAATCGAGCAGAGTCTAGTGGCGACTCTGATTTTGGCACTATGTTGGGTTGTGTAGGTGTTGCTGATCTGAAACGCCGCTGATTTCAAAAGTCCTATTCCGCTGAGGAATCTATATCGGTGCTGTATGGTAACCAACATCACTGTGTCGAAGTTATTTAAAACATGGGGAATTTCAGGAATTGCATGGGACACAAATGTGACGTCGTCTATTTGATACATCTTTAAGCTTCTGGACTCTGAAAAAAACATGTGACACTGTCCTCCATTGGTTAATAGGATTGGACCGTTATCAACAGTGCTACACAGTTTTCGTTCGGATCTCACACTGGGTGAATTTATTTGATGTGAGTCGGTTGTGCAGAAGGATCTCACACTTGAATGGAATTATGTTGTTAATTCTGGTGCGTGAAGTCGTTATAGAAGTTGTGAATCCTTATGGTAACTGTCACCATGTTGTGGAACAAATGAGTTTTTTGAGTGTTCTTCCCACCCCACGTTGACCCGGTTTGGTGGGGGTTGGGTCACGTGTTCACAGTCAGCCATCTTTAGATTCGTTGAAGAAAGGGAGATGCTGAAGGGTACTATCTACAAATCAAGAGGAAAAAAAACTTCAACCCTCCGAAAAAGAGATCATCAACAAGTAGGTCAGGTGAGCAATGAAAAAACCCTGGTTGGTTAGGGTTAATATAGGGGATCAGGCTACCCAGGTATATAGGGATAATAATAATCCATTGTAAGGATCCCTATAGACCAACCAGTATAATGGATTAGTAATAAGTTTTTTGTTTTTTTTCGTAGGTCAGGTGATATTTCCATTTGCCTGCAATCCTGATTCCAAAGATATTGAAATTATGTGTAGGACTCATGGAATAATACTGTTGATGAAAGACATCCTGCAACAATTATGTATTTATAGGGTTTTTTAAGACATCTCAGGTGGTTGCTTGGGATTTCTTCTTCAACAGTACTGAAGGTGTCTTTTTTTTGGGTACCCTGTTCCGGTTGCGTTTCGGATTTCGCTCCGGGCGACCAGGCGACCTTTCAACTGCTGAAAGAGGCGACATATATTCCTCGCTGTATGGATCGGATGAGATTGGATGAGTTGGGATGAGTTTCCCCATGCAACAAACGACAGCTTAAATCGGGCTTGAAAATCTTTCATCAGATGTTTATAGCTAGCCATAAGAATGCCATTTGTGTGTATACAAAACCCTTTACAGTCTTATAGTTTCTGATGTTTCTTAATGTGTCTTATTGCTTTTCTTGTGGGAGGGAAGGCGAAGGTTCTTCAGTGTTTTTCACCTCACTGTTGGGTTTTACACATCCGTTTGGGGCGACCCGAACAATCCCGTGCTCTCCCAAAGAAATTGGGATTCAATATAGAACGCCCTTGGGTTCTTGGGAATGTATACCTGTGCCTGCAAGGAAAATGCAATACCTTAGGACTTTTGCCATACCTGATAGGGCAAAAGTAGGACTTTCTTGATATACAGCATCCTGTGGACCTCGGAACCATGAAAAATGAAGGTTTTTTGGCCCTAAAAATAGGGGTCAGAAGCCCTAACACATGAAGGTTGTGGCTTCCCATGGAATACTATTGCGAATATCACACTACCTGTGCAAGTGGCCATGGAATTTTACGACCTTCACGCCAAGAAACAAGGTAAATCACTGAAACCAACAATCTCCTGAACCCAACCCTATGGAGAACCAGTCCAATGATTTTTTGAGCATCAAACTACTACTGCATTTCTGTATAGATACATGTGTTGGCTGTGAAACTAGGAAAACTCAGAAGTTTTAACATTTTCGCCATATGAAACTTTCATGTTGAACCGTAACTACCAATCATAGCAAGCCACCAATGCACTACTTCACTTACCACGTTTCTCAATTGATCTCAGTTTTTTTTGTTGATACGTGTTGAAGAGCCTTAGACCATCTTAGACGTGATTTTGGGGCAAGGGAATCGCACTTGCATGAATGATTGGGTACCAAACCACCCACTCAACACCCCAAGAGTGTGGTTTGGGAATTTGAGGATGAACATGATTCCTCCTAAAATGACCCAACAAAATTTGCCTTAAGAATGGAATGTATGTTCACCAGATTTGCAAGTTCTGACTGGATCAAGTCATGACCTAATGCACAGTACCACGTCTTGGTATATCAGCATATTGAACAAACGGGCTAAGCTTGAGCGTTCTGCTTTGCCTATCACAAAGCTGTCCCGTTTGAGTATAAGGAGGAAGCACTTTGGGATGATCAAAATCACATGCTAACCTATGTCCACTGAATCTTTTTGTGGATTACATACGTCCTAACATCTGAAATTGCTTCCAGTTGAACTTGAGCTTTGGATGTTTTTGGTTGAGTCTTTGACGGAGTGATTGTACTTTCAAATCTTTTGCTGTACGCCGTATTCATGCATCCGTGAAGAGATTAGTTGTGTTTGTGTTGTTGGTGGATGACATTGGAGGGGTTCTCTTCTGCATGACTGAAGTATACAGGTGTTTCATTTTGTTTGAACATACATGTTAGCAGAGAAAGCACTTTGGGATGACCAAAATCACATGCTAACTTATGTCCACTGAATCATTTTGTGGATCACATACGTCCTAACATCTGAAATTGCTTCCAGTTGAACTTGAGCTTTGCTGTTTTTGGATGTGTTTGGTTGATTCTTTGACCGAGTGATTGTACTTTCAAATCGTTTGCCGTATTCATGCATCCGTGAAGAGATCAGTTGTGTTGTTGGTGGATGACATTGGAGGGTTTCTCTTCAAACTGAAGTAGACAGGTGTTTCATTTTGCTTGAACATACATACATGTTAGCAAAGGAAGCACTTTGGGATGACCAAAATCACATGCTAACCTATGTCCACTGAATCTTCTTGTGGATTACATACGTCCTAACATCTGAAATTGCTTCCAGTTGAACTTGAGCTTTGCTGTTTTTGGATGTGTTTGATTGATTCTTTGACCGAATGATTGTACTTTCAAATCTTTTGCCATATTCATGCATCCGTGAAGAGATCAGTTGTGTTGTTGGTGGAAGAGATTGGAGGGTTTCTCTTCTGCATGACTGAAGTAGACAGGTGTTTCATTTTGCTTGAACATACATACATGTTAGCAAAGGAAGCACTTTGGGATGATCAAAATCACATGCTAACCTATGTCCACTGAATCTTCTTGTGGATTACATACGTCCTAACATCTGAAATTGCTTGGGTTGCAGTGTTAACAACTGCGATGTTGTGGATGATCGCCATTTTTCCGTTGTTGTTTGTATTTAAAGTGAGCGCATTGTTGGTCCCCTGGAGCACTTAAAGTTCCCCAGGTACTCCAGGTCCTAGTCCAAACCTGTTGTGAGAAATTAGGGGGAAGGGGGTGTTACACTCAGATGTAGTGAACTAAATTTTAGTTTATGTCATGAGGCTTGGAATGTTTGACAACAAAACTTCGTAATCTAAGCCACTTTTTATGGGTCCTTCTATAAAAAGAGCTTCTGTAGAACTCTTTGACTTCCTTCACGGGAGGCAGAAAGAGCTAAAGTGAAACGGGTGATCTTTGCTTCCACGACTCTTGCCTTCAAACCGAAGCTCAAAAGATTCACTACACCCCTGAAAACTAACGTGGACCCTGAAGACACGGAAAAGGATAAACATTTACAAACCTCCCGTTTTTGGGTTCCAAGTTAGTTTTCGGGGGTGTAGTGGATGCTCTGGAAGGGAGCACTCTGAGTCTTGCCATAGTTATAACCAAGACCGCTTTCCAAACATGACAATCATCGTGTTTAACATGTCCATGTTGATTTGCCAGAAAGTGTATAATGTATAATGATTGCAAAACGTACATCCAGGGAAAAGAGGGACAGTATCGGTGTGAAACCTCAACGTGACGGGACAGTAAAAGTATATATACGTGTATCAAACATTGTTTGCAAACCAAGCAGGAGTTTTGGGTTCCAGCTGCTCTTGCTTACTTTGACAGATCAACATGCGCTATGTATGTTCCCATTAAAACTTGATCCTATCCAGCTGTTGGTGTTATGGAGGGAGTCTGTATAGTGTCCTTGCCGTATAGACCTTCAAGCTCCCCAAAACTATAGGAATCTTCTCGAAGGTCTAAACGGACACAAAAGATACCCAAGCTTCTGGATGTATGGCTGCATGTCTTGAAATATCCACAAGTTGGATCATCCCTCTTCAGAATCATGGAAAGTGAAGGAAATCTATATAAGGGTATGCTCCCCGCATGAATTAAGGCCTTAATACGACCTTATTAGGAGATGATGGTGGTTAAGAACTCCTTTTTAGAAAAAGGCGTATATTTCTTTGGGGGAAAGGTGGTGCCCCTTGATTTACATGATTCACATGGCTAACCCAAGTTTTCTCAGGAATCATACCCAACATGGTGGTACCATGGGCTCCTTGGTGAGAACAGTGATTTTTTGTGAATCAAATGTAGAGAGAAAGGATGGAGAGTCATGGAGCTTTGAGCATCATGGAGAATTATGACGCAGTTTTGTTTCCTTGAAAGGATCAACCCAACAATTTTTCGCTTAGAAAGTATGGTTAACACCTGCCCCCCAAATTAGGCAATTGCACAGGGGTCTAATCCCGTTTTTTTGTTGGGGTGTTGGGCAGCTTGGATTAATACACGCAATTATGATAGTTTAAAGTTTATGCTCATTTCATGTGGTGAAGCATTTGACCAAATGACCAAATGTTTGCATGATTGCGTATGGTCTGTGAAGGTTTTCACGAGATTGGGTACATGTTAGGTGGTTTTCTTGGGGTATATATAGTCACAAGAATTGTGCATCCAAAAATCGATCTTTTTCGGGTGGTCAAACGCCTGGGTTCTTTTCATTTGGCCACCGCGGCTCAGGGCTTAGCCAATGTGCACCATCCAGATTTGCCAGCAAATAATACCCTTCGATTGGATTCGAACACTGAAGATATTTGGATGATCAATTTCTTTGCAGGTGATTCAGACGCTGTTTTCCCTATTGCTGAGTATATGGACCCTTCACGAATGGAAATGGAACAACAAAAATAACATCCCAAAGAATCAAGGCATGTGCTGTGAAATGGATAGAAAGCCAGAATCTTGTTCTGAGAGTGGGATTAGGACCAAGAACATTTTGTTAAATCATAGAGAACATAAGGGTAGTTTTTTTGGGACATCGACTTTCATGCAGGAACCCTATCTTTGACAGTGCTCTTTTAAAGCCTGCTTGCTGGGAATATGCCTAGAAATGCGTAACCTACCAAGAAGCCAAGCACCAATGAACCAAGCGTTTGCTGCCTGCACAACTTTACCTCGGAAGATCACCCAGAAATTATGTCCGCGAATCTTTTTGAAGCACCCTTTCAATGAACATGAATGGAAGAGAAGACCAAACAAAACATAACAATCTTTGTGCAAAGCTTAAAAGAAACCCAACTAGCAATTTTCTTTTTTGAACTGTCGTTGTGTTGTTTTTTTTGGTATGCTTTAGTAAGGTCCCTTCCCCCGGTTGAACCATTCCTGGATTTCGAGGTCATCATCCAGGCATCATGAGTTGGTCACGACTCAAAGATCTTGGAGGTGAGGATGGATTGGTGAAGGTTGGTGCTTTCAATTATTCTCATCCATGGGTTTTTCAACCACCTCAATTGGGTTGAGATGATCAGAAAAATGACCGTAAAGGGCTGGTAAACTGGGTGGTGGTTTCATTTTGTTTGATGTTCATCCCTACTTGGGGAAATGATTCCCAAGTCGACTCATATTTTTGGAAGGGGTTGAAACCACCAACTAGGTGAAGGTTCGTCAGGTGAGTTCAATTTAGTGGATAATTAGGTGGGTGGAGGAGTTGGTTTCACGCAAAAATGAACCAACACATGGTGGCTTGTTTACAAGAGGAAACGGTCAACAGTTCTCCGTAATACTTGCATTTTGGCATAGGTGCTGGTCTAGGATCCATCCAGTTGAATCAGATCTTACTTTTTTGGGACTCTCCAGGCAGTAGTGTTGGAACCCTAACCATACCATCCATGGGACTGGTATAATATTTGCCGACATTTACCATAAATTATAGCCAAATGTAGGTAAATCTACCATACATGGATCCTATGGGTAAGGGGTTTCACCATGATTCTACAGTTTTTCATTGTTTGGAGGGTCTACCTTTGTGGTACTGAAACCGCTCCTGCCTTTTTGCATCAGGTCCTGCTGCGATTTCATTGTCTGACCCGCTTTTTGGCTGATTGGGAACGGGGAAAACATGCTGGGAATCAGGGTGTGTTTTGCGGTACTTCACAGGGTGTAAGCAAGAGTATGCTGATAATATGAAGAAGCCGCAAAGTATGCAGTCATTTTGGTGTTGTTTTTTGTCAGTGCACGAGAAGAGGAGGCCTGGTGATTTCTGACCCTGGGTATAGTCCCTTGAAAGGGTCTAGAGATTTTCTTGTTTCCCACATTTTCCCGGCAGATTCCCGAAGCACGTTTGGGCATTGAGCGAGAAGATCCAGTTTGTTCGGGTTTTAGTTCCACTCCCTAGGGATCCAATCACCTTCTCAGAACGGCTTCAGTTTCACTCCCTAGGGATCCAATACTATGGATTTCAGAGATTATTGGACACCCTAATCATCGTCTGAGAATATGACGATTGATTCCTAGAGATTTTGACTCTCAGCCAAAAAGTTTTCTCTCAGGACTAGACATTAGCTGCACGTCAGCAGCGACCAAAATCCTGATTATGTGCTGTATATGGGGTTATACTACCCATTTATCATAGATTTCGTCACCTATTCAGATGAGCAATGAACAAAAACCCTGCTTGCTTAGGGTACCTATAGGGAATTACACTACTTATTGATATAGGGATTATAATAAACCATTATAAGGATTCTGAAAAAACCAACCAGGATTCCATGGAAAGAATCCGGCCGAGTTTTTTTTAAAAACCAACGCTCTGAGGCTTGGTCGAACAGGACCGGATTCCTTTTATGCGGTCTCCAAACTGTGTGGAGAGGTGCCGGTTATGAGATGAGAAAAAAAAGAGGGACAAAACATTCCCATAGAAAATCCATGGGACTGGGAGATTTACCTACATTTGGTAGATTTTTTTAATATACAGGTAAATATACCATTGATGGATGGTATGGAATTTGTTTCACTTGGTGATTAGTTTTATTGTTTTGTTAGTCTATATATTTGGACTTTTGTGGGTTCTGGTCCAAGGTGGTAAAATTGCATTTAAGACCCTGCAAGGGAATATCAGAAATAGAAATGTTCATTGTTGATTTATCTTGAGTGGAGCAAGATAAGGAATGTGGCTCACACGTTTCCCATGCATCTGTTGAATTCAGATTGTGTGATTCTGAAAAAAGGAGAAGGCAAAGAGCTGGTGAACAGTTCTTGCTTTTTGTCTTGTATGTCTATATGGGATGAAGTAGGATATTGGGCATGACAACTTTAAAACATGAAAGTTTTGCTTTGACTTCCATTGGTCCTGGACAACCTTGCAGGGAGGTACTGTACCCAGCACTTAAGTCAGTCGCCGAATCATTGAAGGAACACCCCAACTTCCCAACACAGCAGACCCAAACAGCACTATGGTCAAACGCACAAACGCGTCAATTGAATCGGTACTCTCCCAACGTTTTGATTGGAACATGTGCTGTTGGGCAACAAGAAAACTGGCTGGTGGTTTCAAACATTTTTTATCTTCATCCCTATTTGGGGAAGATTCCCATTTCGACTAATATTTTTCAGATGGGTTGAAACCACCAACACATGACACAAAAATTCTGGACGACCGCTGCAGGCCATGGGATATCTCTTCTCAAGGGTTCGAAACTTAAGTTGGGGTTCAATGGTGGTGAGATGTCATAAAGCGTTTTTTCCCATGATGTTTTGGGACTGTGAAATTGTGAAACTTGATAGATAGCATGGTCTTCCATTAGTTCTACTTCTTCTGGAATGATTCTGGTATTCAAGTATATCCAAACTTGAGTTGTATGGAAGTTCCCCGACATTAGGGTAACAAATACACGCATTGGAAGACTATCTTAGACCCAAGCAGCCTACAGACACATCCGAAATTTATCTAACATGTTGCACAAAAATCTCTGATGGAGTACAGTAATTGTACTAAATGACGTCAGGTCCTCCGAAGGAATGAGTGTTACAAGCTTACTATTATCCTCCAAGTCCATTCCAAAATCACCAGTACCAACTTCGCGGCCCGTAAACCATTTGATGATTGCTCGGGTCATCTCGTGGCTGAGATTGTGGGACCCAGGTGTACCATTCCTTTGAATTTGTGGCATTACGCATAGGCCATGGATTTTTGGGTGATGACAGTGGAATCGAGGAGTTTGCGTGAGGTCATGTCCTGCCACACACACACACACACAAACACACACACACACACACCNGCCACACACACACACACACAAACACACACACACACACACCAAAGCCCCAAAAACTAAGATGGAAACTGAACATCTTTCCAAATGGAAAATAACAGAAATCAGCCAGAAAACACATCTAAAGAGTTTCCGAGGCGGTATCTTACAGTATTTGAGGGTACCTCTTGCAGTACCAGAAAGGAAGTTAAATTTCGGAGATGTAGCTTTGCTTATGAAGTACCTCTGACCGAGTAAAGGAGATAAGCTAGAAGCCCATTCAATCCATTCACCACAATGAGACGGAATGCTGCTATTAACTAGCTTTTTGGGTCATCAGTTCACCAGCATTTTGTTGGTTCATGGCAAACATCGACCTTTGGGACAAGAGTGGCTTTTCAAATGACTCAAATGGCCAAAGTTTGGTGGCTCGGAGGTTCGGACATGTACCTCATCTTGGGGCCCACTTGGGCAAACAACAAATCTGGTTGCCTTTTACTTTAAGTTGACATTGGTCAGCCTGTTCGCCAGAATCTGTACTTGTTTGATATCTACCCGTAGTTGTTCTCATATTGAAGCTGATGAGTCCATATAATATAGAAACTATGCCTTGGGCGCAACTGGGCCAGGTGACTTTGAATTTGATGATTAAGGATGAACCTCAAACGCAAACTATATAGATTGTAGCATACTTTGCACTGATCCTCTATTTGTGTTGCTTCCAGGCCTTTTGATATCCAAGCTGTTTTCATAAATGGTTTCTAGTAAATTTTGACAAAATGACCTTCTGTTTGATTGGTGACTTGTTGTGTTTCAGTTTGTGATCGTGTCTGTTTAGCAACCAACTTCACACGATAAAACACCGGCAGGTTGGTGCTTGTACGAGAAACCCACTGATTTGAACGGCGATGAATGTGAGGAGCCAGATGCTGTGGGGATTCGTTGATCTATAGATTGGGTAGAAGCTGCCACTTGTAGCTATGGGGAGATGGTGGTATTCGTTTAGGTTGAAGAGATGGTAAAATACAAAAGAACTCATGATTTGTTGTCTCTGACCTTGCCAACCACTAGGCTTCCCAGTGACCTTAAGTACTACTCAGGTGGAACTCCTCTTGCATTTCAGGACTACTTGCGCAGCATGTTCCTATCTCATCGTGACTTCAAGGGCGCGGGGACTTACAGGGGTTTAGTGATACATGCAAAAAACATCCCAAGAGAGGAGGAGAGTTGAGCTTTCCATATATGATTTATGGTTTACCTTCAGGCTTCAGATAAACTTGATGAAACGTTGTTCCCACGCTTTCTCTTGGGCCGCAAAAACATTTAAACATGTTTCTCATTTTGAGGCAATTTGATTCAGGGAATGCAGCCTTGTCACAATAAGAGTGGATGAGATCCACCGTTTTCAGACGCCTCGACCGAGGTTTCTTGAGAGCTTCACTGGAACGAGACTTGCAGCCACACCAAGGTTGGTTCTGTTGATGAATCGTTGAGTTAGATCAGAGATGGGTGTTGTACTAAGGATGCTACTCTGAAGAACGAGTTTTGAACTCGTTGATTTTGATCAGTTATTGGCTAATGGCAGTGAACTATGATGACTAAGAAATTTTATCCTCGGTGGTCTAATTGTACTGGCCATGTGCATTTTTGTATGGGCTGGCAGTACCCAATGGATCCTCTCTTCAAACTGGCTTGGGTAGAAATAACCTGGCAATGGATCTTCTCTTCAAACTGTCACCGGTTAATGGTCGCTCTTGCATTCCCACGTTTGTTAATGCTTGTTGAGGTTTATATATCCCTCCTTACCAGCACCTTTGACTTTTGCTGCGCTGATTTGTTTTTTCTGGAGTAGTCCCGCGTTTAGTATTGGATCTGTGAATCTGTGAAGGAACGCTTTCCAAGATATCCACACAGTTTGGATGAATTCTCATTGAAGTGGATGCTGTTCCCAAAAAGATCCGTTTTTTTGGGGGTTCCAATCCCTTCACTGTTCCAGGACTGGTCTTTTGAATCAAATCGTTTGCAGTTTTTTTTTCCAAGCCTCCGCATTTTCAAATGTTTCATGTAGGTTTCCGGTTTCGGGTTGTCTCTACATGGGTCGTGCAAAAAAAACCTGCAGGATTTCTGATCGCCTATGCCGTCAGTCGAAATGGTCTGCGGACCTTTGATCTGCAGGAGCCGCAATCCGGTTTTCCCTTGGGGGAACGTCGGACGTGACATTTTTTTCACCCACAAGGTAGCTGAGTTGCAGGAAATTTTTTGGTTGGGTGAAATGAGCTTATTTATATAATATATATTTAATAATTTCAAACACGTGTTTTATAGTTGGTAGCTATTATCATTATATCAGGTATCTAGCAGCACTATGCTGCAAGCGATTATTTCACCTAAAGTATGCGAATACAACACCCAATGATCTATGATGGCCGTCTACTAAAGTATATACCTGTTGGATTTTTGTGCATTGTTTGTCAACTGGGTGTAACCAACTATGTGATTAAGATGAGGCAGCTGTGAACCGAACATCGGGGGTTTGCGAAAAATTGCGATCCAAAGTAATCTATCTCAATGTATTGGCCATCCCAAAAGCAAAGTACTCTTTCAACCATCATTTTTCATCTGTTATGTTAAACTTCGGGGGTGTAAGGGAAGGGTTAGCAATTGTGCCGAGTATAGACATGGTAGAATAATGAATTGACGATGCTATGGTGAATTTGGCCACCGGATCGTTTTCAGTGGCTGTTACTTTAATCGTCAGTTGGTGGCTAAGGTTGGTATTTACTACTATAGACCTGTAGGCATATCTGAATATAATGTAGATGTACCTAGAACCCAACGATAGATCCCCCTTTTTTGGGGAGTTGACCTTTGCATTTTATGGGTTGAATCTTCCAAAAAGATGAGGCCCCATTTGGGTTGTAGGTATATATAGTGGGATTCCCTTTGATAAGGACTTTCCTGAATTTCCAATCTGAACCACCATGCAACCAGTTGATGATTCAGAGTGATTTGGGAACCCTTCCAGACTCACTAAGGCCATGCACCTTGATAGCCCATCAACATCCATTTTTTCGTGTTCACTTAAAAGTGTAGGTTTAGGGCTTAGAGGTAAACATATATCTATCTATGTTAGAAGAAAAAACAACATCACTACCTATGCTGTGGTGTTGTGAAATTGTTGTCTTCTCAAACATGAAGACCATGGCTACTGGGGCCTTAGCTGATGCCGATGTCAGGAGACGATCCAGACCTTGGGCTACGAGCCGGCATGGGTCCTCAAGTCTCATTTGGGTTCAGGTTCAAACCGTCCCTGGCGAAATTTGAATATCAACATTTAATTTGTAGAAATATGTTATAATTTCAATCGATGTTATGATTCAAAATAAAAGGTTGCATTTTGAGTGTGAGATGTTTGGTGAAACCCTAAATCGCAGTTTTTTGTTTTCCCTATCAACAGGACAATGAACAGTCCCTGCTAACTGGGATGTTGCAAATTTCCATAGGCCCAACAACGATGTGTTTTGCTTTAAGATAGATGGTGGGATGAAATCAGTCATTCTATGTCAGCATCTAACAGATCATCCAAGCCGAAGATGAAGGCAGAAGTTATCAAGTTTGGTAGTTTTGAAAGAGTCCGTGGCAGGTGATCATAAAAAATCAATTACACATAGCCATAGAGGTGCCAAAAGTGTTATATTTCCATACCAATATTGCAGGATAAGAATCGAAGTTGATTTTTAGTAAGGATCCCGGATCCCTTATGAATATTCACGGTTCTATCGCGTGTATCGGACAGAGTGTCACTCCCAAATCTGAACGAACATTTGAATGATCCTTCTAGTGCAAGGTCGACGATGCTGAGGACTACTACACGCAGGGCAAGGCGATTTGGAGAAGTTGTGATGTGAAGTTACCCTGGACATCCAATCAGCTCCTGAACAGGTATTTGGACCTTACAAACATACCTAAAATAACTCCTCAGGGGGTATTTGAATGTCTATAGGGGTTAGTTTGGTCCCATCACGGATTGTTTTTTGTTGGGAGTTCCAAGTTAAAAGGATCCGGAAGATACTGTATACCGATCGTGTTGTTTTTGGTACACCTTTGTTGAGTTAAAACACGTGATGATCTCTATGCAAGAGACATGTGAATATACCCCATTGTTTATGCTTTATCCATGGATCTGGGCAATTTAGATCATGACTTCACTATATAACTCTCGTTTGGTTTTCGATATACATATGCTTGTTTGTTCACACCTACTTTGGGAAAGTCCTCTCATTACACTCCGGTAAACTAACATAGCCATGGACCTGGGAAAAAAACACCGTTTTGATGGTATTTACAAGGAACAATAAGGATTTTCCATGGCATTGTTAGTTTACTGGAGGGTGATGCTGAAGGTACAAGCAGGCTTGTAGATTTGGATGTGTGCATGGATGATAGTTACTTGGAGTATGAGTTGTGCCATGCCCAAAGTGTCGAACTTGGTCAGGTGAAGAGGATTCAATTCCCTCCGGCCGCAATGGATTGTTTTGACTATACACTTGCATATTCTAGCTATTTTGATGTAAGATTTCATTCTAGGCCCATGTTTTTTCAAGAAATTGGACATTTGACCTTAAGAATCAATCCATTTTCCTAGGGATCTAGTTAGAAATCAACTCCGAAACCACCTACTGAATCAATGGCCCATGGCCCTTTAACTTGGGGCCTGGATTCCTGGATGGACATGAGTTCGTTTTGAATACTGTTGATGGTTCAGAAATCCTACACCACCTGACAGGTATAAAACTTTGCAAATAATGAGATGTTTACCATATCAATCGGTGCAGGATTCTGAACCATTCAGATCAACAGTATGTTCCAATCAAATTAACAAGTCTTTCAGCGTAATTGTTTCCTTTTGAAAATCGAGCCCTGCTCGACTTTTTGACACATTTGCAATAAAGTAAAAACAGCTACACAGAAAGTCGAACAACAAATCTCAAAAAGTCTTGGAACCGGGACTCTCAGCTTTGATACAGTTGCCAGTTTAAGCAGTGAAGAAGGTCTAGAACTTTTGGGGATGGCAATATATGCTGCTTGTTTCATGCTGAATTTTGGCTCAACATCTTCCAGCTGATTTTCCACTGATTTCTATCAAACTTCCCATGGAAGCTAGTCAGCTAGACCCGTCACTGAAAACTGTGTGGGCCACTTTGAAAGATGGCTATAGAGATGAACCAGCATGTTCTGGTTGATGTATGTCCGCCAGCTTCCCACTTGGCTAAAATTCAATCAACCAGACAACTTGGTTGACAGAACCTTTAGGAAAACTGTTTCAAAATTCAAAGAAACCCCACACCAACCTCAGCCACTGAGCACCGGACAACAAAAATATGACAAAAGAAAACTCGTTGTTTCTTGTTGGGTGATTTGGGTGTGAATTTTCACACCTTTACAAAGTTAAGGCTTCATCAAGCAAAGTTAGGCTTTCCTCGTTTCAGCCTTTGCGAATCTCTAAACGACATGTCCGTGCCCTGGCGTGGACGCCACGTGGAAACGCCTGAGGGGTGGGGTATTTGTGTCAAAGAAGCAGAGGAATTGGAGGTGGGAAGCCTGCCGTGGTGGGGTCAAGGATGTTCTAAGTTTTTTTTTGCGGATTCAAATATGATGGAAATGATTTTAGTTGCTTTTGGTATAAGAAATTCTTTCGGAAATGTAGATAGTATAGGACTGCGTTGTGGAGACATCAAGTGTTTCACTTCGAACTAAACTCCCCGAAATACCCAGGATTGTCTGAAGCCATCCCAACGGAAACTAGTCTTCCAACTTGTTTTCTTCAGTTTAGCTAGCTTCAGCAATATGTAGTTGTCACTTGATGTTTTTCACCTCCTTTTCGCATTCAACTTCTTCACCAAATTCCTTTGTGTATCATTTCCCATAGGATCCATGGGACTGGTCAAGTTACCTCCATTTGATTGGCTTTTATGGTAACGTTGGTGAACATGACATTCCCATGGATCCTTAGGTTTCCAAGGCTTTTGATGTTGGCCTCCGAGCCACAACTCCCCTCCCTTCATGCTCCTAAACCCATGGTAAATAGTGAGATGTTGATGTGGATTTCTGAATCATCAAGCATGTGTTTGCTACATTCAAAATTTCCTTCCCGCGTCTATGTGTATTTTCCCTTGGATATTTTGGTTGGAAAATGTCGTTTTCATTTGCAGAAAGTGGTACTACAACCTACAGTCTCCCGATATGTAGATGTATTGCGGGCCCCAATCGAGATTTAGGGAAGACCCATCGGCTTACCGTCTTACTCATTATTAACAGTGTTAATTTGAGACCGGGTAGAAGATGTCACAGAAAATGTGTTCATGGAGTGTTCTGATGAATTGACTCTCCCAACATGAAAGCCCTATAAATGATTCTGATTAACGTAATGACAACCTGTTTTTCAAAGGCAATGTCCCAGCTATTAAGAGCACCATATGTTTACAAAGAACCTTTGTATGTAAATACACTGTTCGTTTGTGATCATGTGTCATAGTGTGTTTGGTTTACTCTGCAATACCAACAGTCAGGATCTTGAACGTGGTATACCACAAGAATTCAACATCTTGACAGAACGGAGCTGGTGTGCTTTCCTATCCCCAAACAAAGATAACCAAAATTCCAAGACATGTAGATTCATACCCTGGACCCTTCACCACCTCTTGATGAAGCAAACAATTTTCTTAGACTCCCGCATTCGGTACCTCCGCGCCAGGTGATCTTAGATGCGGGTCATCCCGGCGACGAAAGGAATGATCGGAGTGTCATGCACGTGCGGCCAGAGCAGGTGCAAAGAAGCTCATGGTGCGCCTTGGATAAAAGAAAGATGGAAGTTTTTAAATATATCTTTCGTATATCATTTGAAAGAATCTAAATCATCCTGTCCCTATACGTATATATTCAATTATATTCATTGGGTCTAATGCAGCCCAAATAGAGTTCTTAATCACCCTAGCCGCCACAAATACTACAAGAAAGCTTGGATGTTGGAAGTGTGGTTGTCTCACTGCTGCCAGCATTAATATGATTTATAACCATCCCTAATCAAATCTAATCAATCTTCAGAATGATTGTAGATGCCTGTAATAGTTCGTAATAGCTGTGGGTCACACTCAATTCTTTTCCACAACTGCAGGGGAGCACATGATGAACTGAGGCGCTTTGGGTACCTGCGTTCTCAGTAGTTTTGGCCCGGGCGTTGTCTTACGCTATCGCCAGGAAGATGACATGCATGAGGCCATATTTTTTTTCGCGGGACAAGAAACTTGGGCTTAAGGGCTCTTTAACTTGTATGTTGAAAAAGGCATTTCAATGCATTTCATATCATATAATTATAGTAGTCCATGACTTATTTTCAGGGTTCACGTGTTTGGTGTAGAACGCTGATTTTCAGTTCTACCTTCTGAAATTGGAGGGGAGACATCCTTTCTGCAATTTAAACTCCTCAATAAATCAGTGGAAAATCCATCAGATTGCTAAGGACTTGCAAGTGCAGAATCTTCCCCTTTTGTCGCTTTATGTTCCACTATTCCTTTGTCATATAGTTTTCGAGGGTTTTAATAATCTATGATCATTCAATGTCTATGAATGTACTTTCGCCTATCTTGAATTCATGAGTGTATGTCGATGGTGTGAAAAGTTCAATGATCATAATGTACCTAGAACCCAAATGGGGCCCATATGTTGAAAGAATCAACCCACCAAAAAAGGGGTCAGTTGAGTGCTAGGTAATTACTGCTTTGAATCCAGCATCACCAGCAACAAGGACGACAACAGCGATCACAACAACCACAACAACAACAACAACAACAACAACAACAACAACAACAACAACAACAACAACAAGAGCAACAACAGCAGCGGCAACAACAACCACAACAACAGCAATAATTACAACCACAATCACTGTCACAACATCCTTCTTAATAACCACAAGAACAATATACAAGGCTAGAAATATACAATATACATACAGTGTATCACCGGCACAAGATTGTTTCCTCAATCCTTTCTTTCACAATGCCAGGTTCAGCTTTGGGGGCCCTTAAGCCGAAACAATCGCGCCTTTCTGCGAAGGGAGGAGATGAAACAGGCCCAACAGAAATGAAAGAAACGGTGTAGGAGGAGGGTGACTGGAACAGGACTGGGAGTGTTGATCATGTTGGTTGAAACGAGATGATGACTGACTGAGATTTTGGATCCTGATTTACAGACAAGATTAGACAAATGTACGTATGCAATGTTCCAGTAAGAGAAGATCTAAATGTTTGAAGACAGGAAACATGGGAGTTGTGGATTGCACTTGCAAAATCCGATTGTTTCTGGTGATATTGCTTGGTTTACAGGAAGCAATGGACCTTGGAATACACCAAATTGGAGCCATGACTCTCAGGAATGAATCAATCGAAGGGTCCAAAATATGAGTGTACGCAAGAAATGAAGACCCAAAGACTGTTGTTGCATTTTTTTGAAGAAACAGTCCTGTTCTCCTGATCATCAAGGGTAGTTGAATAAGGATCATAATCGATTCGTTGAACCTCCAGATACGAATTGATTGGATCAACTGGTTGCCAAGCTTCACTTAGACCTTTAAAAGTAGCCATTTCAGGGAGGTTTTCAAATGCAATTTCAAGTCAGGTTCTTTATATACTGATGAACGTGATGATACTGTTGATGGAAGAAATCCTGCACCAGTTGATATGGTAAATATCCCATTATTTGCAGGGTTTTATACGTCCCAGGTGGTGCAGGATTTCTTCCATCAACAGTATTGATGATTCATGTACTACACAAGTAACAAAGTCACTGCTCCTTGAGATGTTCAACCATGCCGAACCCAGCCTCAGGTTCTACCAGCATCTCCAGGATTGGTAGTTGAGACACCGAAGGGCACTGGCATTTGTCAGGCCGCTGGGGCTACAACGTTGAGGTTTCAGTATTTTCATTGCACTTCCATCATGGCTATGTTGGACTACGGGAGGGTACTGCACATGATTCCTACATGGAATTTAGGATCAATGGCTAGTCATGGTTTGCCAGTAGTTAAGGTTAGAACTTACAACTTAAAAACTATATTTAGAATAACACTACGTCAGTATCATCCCTGTATTTGAATGGTCGTTGATCCGATCATTGATCCTGAAAAGCCCAGAAAGTGCTTGAAAAATCCGCAGACCGTGGATTTGGAGAATGTCTCCGTCCGCTTAACTGAGGGAGGCGGCTTCTGGGAAACGGCACGGATGAGTTGATGTACAAACCCAAAGCAGTTTAGATTGTGCACTTGTCTAAAGTTTTTTTGTTTTTTGGGAAGCATTACTGTATTAATTAGAGTGTTAACTTGCACGTCCTTTTTTGTACACTACAAAAACATACAAAAACATGATGTATAGATGCTAAGTAGATTGAATCGGCCATGGCTATGAAATCTCTACAAACAATACAAATGGACTTTCCAATGTGAGCAAAACAGCAACATAATTTGGTCCAAACCTCAAACGATCGTTGTTTTTCTTAGCGATGGTGCAGCTTGAGATGGATCAAAAGGCAATCAGTTGTGAAGCTAGTTTGTCTTTTTTCCTCCAACATGTTTCTGTGTTCACTCCAGGCAAAGACTTGTCTTCCGAAGAGTCGGTTTGCTCAACGTCGTTAAACACATCGTTTTGAAGAAATGATTCCAGCGTGTCTCCATTACGTTGGTTGGAAGTAGCTCTTATTTCAAGCTTGGGGGGCTAGTTCAGGACCACCAGTATCCAGCCCTTTTCAAGACATCATTTCACTTCAAACTATCATAAACCCCACTATCGTCCTTGCCAAAACGGGTACAGCTGCCGTCCACTCCAGAATTTGAAGAAAAAGCATCATGAAAAGTTCACGAAAACGATCAGGTCGGCCACCCTGAGTTTCAAGTTCCTTGCAAGACATCTGCAAAATTGAAAAAAAAATATAATCTACCACCCATTCGATATGTTTTGTTTCCAGAAGATGTGCAACGGGAAACTTATCTCTCAACGTGACGTGTAACAACTTCCCCCATGACCAGCCAACTTACTGCATTGCAGGTGAAGTTTGCTGGATTCCGGCCAAAGACGTCCAATGTCCAGTGGCCAAGACTTTACCTTTAGTCCCTGGGCGTTGACAATGGAGGATCCGAAATGAGTGTTTTTTTTTTGGATGGAGGCATTCCTGCCAGCTTTGACTTTGAGTCTTCTCGTAATCACTTCGGTTGTTTGCGCTCATGTTTTCTCAAGTCTTGCCCGGATCAACTAACAAACAAACAAACAAACAAACAAACAAACAAACAAACTAACTAACTAACTAACTAACTCCTCTTACAATGTCAATGTCAGGTAGATCATGGTAAACAGGTATGAGCCTGGTAGGCAGGTGAACACGTACATGGGCTAGATAGGGGATGCATTTTTGTGTCTCCCAATGTTGTCCAATGTTGCTTCTCCAACCCAATGACCTCGGCCTGGATCCTTGGAACCAAAGGTGGGGTCGAAACCCTAGTTTTTGTAGGGTCAAATGGTTCCAATAAAATTTTTGCAGTGAGGACGTTAGTGTAGCCATTCCAGATGGTATGTAAGTTATACACATGTATACAGGGAGTTCATCTTCTGTCAGCCTTGTCTAGGCTGGTGAATTCGGTTTTTGTTTCACCAGAAAGATTTGCTTTGTTCAGGTTTGGGGTGTTTGGTTTTTCCACCTTGGTTGAAGTGAGTTGAAGACATGGGCGAATCTTTCCGGGACCCATAAATACGATGTTACACTGAAGTCACAGAAATTGTGCTTCATTCATATGCAGCCTGTGTGGAATCCGTGGAAATTGTTTGTGTGATAATTAGTGGCAGATTATCAAGGTTGGACTGTGTCACTGCCAGAAATCGAGCACCTCTTATGTATGAAACCCTCGAAGAACGAGATATTCTCCATATTAACTGGTGCAGGTGTTCTTCCATCAGCAGTATTGGTTGAAGTACTGCATGATGACAGTCTATTTGCGTAGATAGAAGTTTTGGTTAATGAGTAGAAATTGTTCTGATTAAGTGTGTGACTGAGAAGCCATGAGTGATATTACGTTGATATTCAAGTTTGACTTGGTTTCAACCCTTTTAGATACTATTACCATAAATGCTGCTAGATGCTGCTATGTTGAGCATACGATTCACCACTTTGTTTGCTTCTACTTGCCTGGTTCTTGGAACATTCACGAAAGGTGAGCCGATTTCTGGATGTGGCGGCTGGCATGGTCAAACTCCATTCAGGCAGTTGGATCAACTGGAGCTTGTAGAAGTTGGATTGAACTTGGAGATACCCTGAAACTAAGATAGCAGCTGAACATTTACAGTTCGCCCCAGAAAAATTACCTGAAAAGGATCGTCCTTTAAGCAACATTTTTACAGGGGCAAATTGTTAAACTTCAGGGGTGTAGCACCTGAAAATTGATGTTTTGGGAAGACTGGTTGTTGTTTTTTTTTGTCCAAGGCTTCTTTGTAGGGGATGTTAGATAGTTTCAAAAAGCGTAATGATCAAGCCAAGTTTTCTAGTGACGTTCACGCTCTTGTTTGGGTATGTGTGGGGTCCTAAATTTTGATGCATACGGTATATACAGAGGTACTATGAGATATCCGTACTTTGGAACACATGTTTGATGATCAGACTTGGGATAACCTGGGATCTGTAAGCCCTTGCAAAATATTGGAACTCTCCAGGTGTTTCCCTCCATTTTTCCTTTATATAAATATATCAACAAGGATACGGTTTGGTGTTGATGTGTTTCTTTAATGATACATGTGGCTTTCAGCCTTGATTTTCTTGGTGAAGTGACCAGGAATGCACATGCAAAGTGAATTGGAATCCTGAAATTTCCGAAGACCAGAGGCAAAAAGAACAAATCAGTCATCATATGACAATATCATATTCTACAGCATAGTACCGCAATTATTGTGTCGTCAGATACCACAATATGTGATATTTGATAAGATATCTATGTATTCCATGCACCACATGTTGAAGAACATGTTTTATTGAAAAAGCCTTCATACATACAGTATATAGATATACAAATCCCTTGCCTGGGTGAACATCCTAAGAATCGATTGCCTGTGCACCATGGTGGACCCACGAAGTGGTACCGGGAATTCAATGACCGACAGTATGGAGTCAATCTCAACCGATGGTTGGCCAGTCCCTTTTCCAAATCATCCTTTACATATATAGGGAATCCCCAGTTGAGGCTATTCACTACTAACAGGGCTAACCACCAAATAGCCATTTTTCCTCATTTGTTCCCTGCTTTCCATGTAAGACTCTTCAGGATCAGCACATGGAACCTTGCAACATCTCCCGGTCGCATCCTCCTGGAGGACCCAACTCCAAGGAAACAAATAAAGCCCCCACAGATGGTTTGTCCCCAAGATCTTCAGGTGAAAGCAGGGTGCCAAGGCTTTGATTTCAGGGCCAAATCTACTACAATCCCTGAAACAAACAGCAAGTTTGCACCTGAAGCCCATGGATGGTTGGAATACGATTGGAATTTCTGTTCGGGGCGTTTCGGCCTATTTTCAGGGGCAAAATGGCTGTTAGCTTTTAGGGCAGATTTAATCTACAACCCCGAACTTGATCTCGTTGCCGCCAACCAATCTGTCTACAGGTACCTTGCTTCGCTTGGCTGAAACTTTTCAAGGTCTTGGTCTCGAACAACTGCAGGTGATGGCCTGGGAAACAGGATGGACATGTTGATCCCTTCATCCTTAGAACTGTACAGCATATGTAGTACCCGGCAATGGCCAATTTTTGGGTGAGACATCTGTTTTTTTGAGGCTTTAATGACGAGATCCAACTAGAGATGCCCTACTGTGATATACGTTTAGAATGATCCCACAACCATCCCCACCCACTATTGCTGGGAAGGGGAACATTCCAAAATGTACCTTGATTATAAGTGCAATGATTTTAAAGCTGCCTAGTTAAAGGCCAATGCACTCTTACATACAGGCTTCCCTTGGTGGATCGTTTTGCAAATTTGCAGTGGACATACGCTTGATCCGTTTGATTACATAAGGGCAACAAAATTTGAAAATCACATTGAAAGGGATCAGCATTTTCCAATCCCTTTTCCATTTTTTCTTCAACTTTCGGAAATGCAGTAGGGACACGGTTTCTCACGCCAGTGTATCAAGGGGAAATTATTTACCCCTCACATTTAGACAGCTCGCAGGATCAACTGCTGAGTCGTGCCAGTGAAGCTGCTGGTACTGCCTTGCAGCTCTGGGCTGCTTGGTGGCATTTGGCAGGCACACAAAATGATGCCTGGGTAATGATAGGTGGGGGTTAACAAAATGCTATAAGTAGTGGGTTGAAAGATGTTTTTTTTTGAATGGTACTTAGGAAGATGATCTAATTTAAGAGGCCGGCATTTTCCTGTTTTTGATGATTTTTAGCCATGTTCAAGAACCACAGTGCAACAACATACCCTCCAAGAAACTGTCTACAACATAAATCCCAACTACTGGGAGGAGGTATATAGTTGGGAAGAAGATGAGTTTCCAAACTTCCAGCAAAGAGTCATTGGAGTTAACAACTCACCTTTGAGAACATGTGAGCAATGAAAAAGAGCCCCTGGCTGTTTGGGGTTTTGAAGGTGATTATAATAAAACCATTATAAGAATCCCTATTAAACAACCAATATAATGGAAAGTCAGAGGATCGTTTGAAGAAACCAGAAACCTTCCCGTTGAGCAAAGACTCAGCGACTGGTCAGAAACATGGCCGTGTGACATGGGAAAGCTGCAAGTTTGAACCATTGAGTCGTCTTCAGGTTCCATAGGGACTCCGAAAGTCCACTCAAAATAACATCATTTTAGGAAACTCTACTCGGATTTTGATCGGCCCCTGATTTTCTGTCACACTCAGAATTTTGACTAATTTTGTAAGATTTCCTGTTGATTTTCTATTTCATCTTTCTATGTTTCCTCAAAAATGAAGAAAAAAACCGACGCCCAGGACGAATGGGAAGCCAAGGCTCCCAAAGAGGTTGCTGAGACCTTGTCCCTTGGGCGTTCAGTATCGGCTGAATTGGCTTTCCAATTTAATAAATGGATCCTTAGACCCTAGACTCTAGACAATTCAACCAACCTATCATAGGATCTATACGGATTTATGATGCTTTTGCAACCCATTTTGCAATGTCAACTTCGTGACATTGGATAGGTATTCGCCAAGTTTACACATGTGAGCCTCCTATTGGTTTTGTGGAGGTGGACGTTGTTCATCATTTTGTGTTTGAAGGACTATTCACTATTCCGTTTACGAGAACAGGTACCCAAACATTCCTGAGTCAAGGGGGAGGAGCTACTTGCATCCAGCGGTCCAAGGAAGATGACAATGTATACCAACGTATATCTATGTAGCATGTAGCATTATATAAAGTCGCATCATGGCTTCAGATCTTGCAAATGGTTTTGCCCTTGCAGATACTTTGTCCAGAGTGTTGGTTTAGTGTTGAACAAGGTCATGGATGGGCGAATTGTGGAAAACATAGGTAGACGATATTTAGTATACATGAATGCCAACAAACCTGGTAAGGAATGTAAAAGATTTGCCTTTGTGTGTGCGTTTCAATGGCATGTTGATGTTTTTTTGGAGGTAAGGTTGGTAAGGATTTGAAGAACATGATGCAACTTTCACTTTCATATCTTTTTAAATTTCGAAGTGGTTGAAACTTGACACACAACACAACAACCCACCATTTTTGCTCTTTGAAATTACAGACTACCAACAGACAAAGATCGCATATAAAAGATGGTTCTTTATTTGTATTTATGCATGACAGTTTACAAAGAAAAGACAAACATTTGTAAACAACAAATCCATCAACTTACCTGGGGCTTTTTGTTGATGACCGACCCCCCATGATTTTTTTGGTTTTGACAGTGAACACCGAGGAAGTCTCAAGCCGATGAGGCTATGCCCAAATTACGAGGCCCGAGTGAAGATGGCTTAACTAAAATGTTCAAAGAGGTAGTGGTAGTAAAAGGGTCCTTAATCAATAGGAATTGTATGGAAATTCTTTGGAACTGTGCCAAATCAACTTGTTCATTTATAAATCTCTTTAATTCTTGTATTATAGATGGGTCATGAGTCATGCTTGATAAGCTTTTGATTCGTTACATAAAAAAAACATGTTTTGGTTCAATACAACATCCCCTCTTGTTTGCAGTCACCCTCGTTTTTGAATGTATGATAGAGTGTGACGTCAGAGAAGGGAGATGATCATGTCAGTTGAATGAACAGCACCACCAATCTCCGTTGTATGAACTAACCATGTTTCTGCTTCTCTTTTATTTGAAGTTCGAAGTATTTGGCATATTGGAGGTCATAACGTCAAGAGTATGGAACAGACAAAAACTTGCATCAGTATGGAACATAACTTCAATCTGAAAGACATGTTTCCTAAGGATTATCCTACATATATTCAACCTTATACACTCACCAACAATTTGGACCAAAGATGCACTCGATGCAACCTCACCCCAGGTCTCGTCAATGGCCTTGTCTCGGGGTTGAATCAGCTGCTGAGTCGCGCACGCTTCGATGGCGTTTGGATCGGACACAACGACAAAGAGGTCGTCGGATCGGCGAATCCGGGGGGTGTTTCATGGGAAGTGTTCCACCAGGGGTGAGAGATATGTAGAAGTGTGATATGTTTTGATTTGATATCATGTGATATGATTTCTTATGATCTGACATAATAATTATGATGTGATATGATATGATGTTGTTTGTACATGTTATACAGCAATATTGCAGTTGTTTTGATATTACAGTGCACATTCATACTCTATAGTTACTTGAGAACCGGGTTATCCTGCTTTGGGGGCTCACTGAATGCCTTTTCATTCCAAATAAGAAACCACCCATTTTATTATTATCGACAAAATTACCTTTGGCCCCAAGGGTAGTCTATTGGGTGATTTCAACTCAGAAAGGGTAGTCTATTGGGTGATTTCAACTCAGAAACGATGAAAACACAGTTTCGCTGAATATGAGGAATTTTGTTACTGTACAGATGCCAAAGAAAACAACAAATCTTTGAGCCCCTAAATTCTCTCCATTTTTAGGTTGGTAAACAACTTGTGATTTTATCAGATCATCCTAACTTTATATCGACAACAGAGAATAATTACTGTACATACTCCTTCGCCACCTCCTCTCGTCAAGGAGTTCGGATCTTCGGGATATTAATACATGGGTGTTTCCAAAAACAGGGGTACCTCACAATGGATGGTGAAAATAATGGAAAACCCTATTAAAACGGATGATTTGGGGGGAAAACCCACTATTTTTGGAAACATCCATATGGATAACAGCTGCCACTGCGTTTGATCATGATGTCTCCAATGGTTTTCCCATGGGGCCCTGTAGGCCCGGTGTACCATCAAAGATGCAATGCTCATGTGGCACTGGGGTGAGGCCATCGGCCATCGACTCGGCGGGATGTGGCCATGGGGGATGTGGTAAGGAACGACCATCACCATGTTGCCATGGGGTGGCAACATGAGCCCAAAAGGTGGGTACTTTTGATGACCGAACTTAAGCTTATGCATATACAATGTAGAAGTTGAAATTCCATGAAATTCCTGTAAATATTTCAAAAATAATCAGATATGATATATTGCATTCCTCAACTGGTGCAAGAATTGACCTGTAATAAAAGAGTATTTCCAATCAAATCAGGGGCCCAAGTTGATCATGATCCAAATGCTGGAAAGTGATTTTCCATCTTTCATACACATTGCTATCTGCTATCTTATTTGTCAGAATCTATTAGAAGCCATTGGAATAGGTGGCCAAATGCTAGACCCTGGGGTCAAAGTACTGCTATCTTGGTAAACTTCCAGGAACTTCTTGTGGATCCTCTGAGTTTATGGCTCTAAGACTCTAAGAGTTTCGTCTCTTAGCGAGGCACTTCAGTTTTACAAGGATATGAAAGGATATGAAAGGTAAAACCATACAATATAGAAGTATACAGCCAGGTAACGGTAAAACATGGTAAAACCATGTAAAACCATATAGAGACACATACAGCCACCCACTCATGCAATGCATCTCTTCCTCTGAACGCTTTTTTGCCACAAGTGTCACCATTTTTGAAGGAGTCAGAGCTCGAAATTTGGAGCGAAACTTCCACTTCGACCTTGCTACTGAGAAAAATATACGCAAAAATTGTTTCGGCCAAGACGGTGCTTCACAAATCTTCGAGAAGCTTTGTGATGACACCCAGGGAGCAGCAGTGATAGGATACTATTTGAGGAACTGCTCGGGATGAAACCATGCCCAAGTCACAAATATGTTCTTCTTTTTAGGTTGTAGTCAACTACTGGGAAGTGTGCTGACTTTTCCAGTTGATGTGATTCGTGATGACGATAGCATCTTGAATTTTGCTATGTATACACTATACAATACGTAATATATGTATACAAATATCTAGTTGAAATCATCGAGGTATCAAACAGCCTTTTCAAAAAAAAAACGTTGTAGTGTGATTGGTTGCAAATGGATGAAACTCCTTCCACGGACGACGGGGAGCCTTCGACGATCCCCAAGGTTGTCTGGTGAAATCTTCAAAGGGACCTTGCGATGCTCGGTTTGAACATCGGCCAATCATATATCCAGTATAGAGAAGATACCTCGATGGAAGATTAAACGCTGGAGAACCCAAAAATGGATGTGGATGGAATTTGTGACTTTCCTTTTTCAATTAGGTGTTTTTAGGTGAAGCATCTTAATTTGCCAATTTTTCCGGGGTGTACATCGATGGATTCATGGATTGCCGGAGGATAAAGTTACACATCCTTTGGAAGTACCTGCTACCAACTGCATGATATCTTTGATTTCTATCAGACCTACCAGGTACACAAATATCACAGATACAGTCACAACATATCAGATATCATAATGCATCAAGAGATGTTGCTGAAGGGAAATTAAATCAACATCACATGGTAGTTATTCTTCGAAACCAACAAAACCTCCAACATTATCATATGTCAGGAATTTTGGAGGTTGGTGAACAATTATAAATCAANAAAATTTAGGCCGTGGGTCAGCCTCTTTGACTGTCAGACCCAGAAGCCAATTGCTAAATCCTAGGAGCTATTTACAAAATCCTAGGAGCTATTTACAAAATCCTAGAGGCCATTTACAAAATCATGGCAAACAAAAAGTTACTATTCATCACCAGCTTATCACAATATGTCATTGCACCGCAAATCAACAAACCATTGCTAACTCTGATGGAAGAACTTTGTAATTAACACCAAATCAAATCAAGGAATATATGGGATGGGATTTCCAGTCTGGTCTACTATTCCTGAAAATCATTGAGCAACCCAAGGTGCTCTACCACATCCAAAACGAAACATGAAACTTGGTCCATCCAAAAAATTTGGTCTGGAATTTAGGGGAGGTTCCATTTAACAGCAATTGATGGATGGACCTGGGTGGAGGTTGCATGCTTCCAAATCAAGCAGGGCTGCAAACCTGAGACTCCCTCGCTGAGAGACCTCGTGAAAACAAACTCTTTTCCTCGGTCACAACGCCTGGATCTCCAAGCCCATGTCCACGGTAGACTCAAGTCAGCAGGGTGGAAAGCTGCGAACCAGTTTTGTAAGCACTTTGGGTGAATGCCAATGAGAGTGCATCTATTTTATCTATCGAAAAATCTACTTGCACAGCTTCTCTTATCCCCGCTGGGCTGAAGAGTTAGGATTTAATTTAGGATCAAATAACCCCCACCATGTACAGACATGCAGTGGAACACCCCAGACCTTGCAGTCATGCTTGTAGCACACTGCAAAACCAAGTGTATGTAAGAACGGAAACTCACTTCTTCTTCGTCTTGGAAACTCCTTTGGGTCAATCTTCCTTGG
This sequence comes from Breviolum minutum Mf 1.05b.01, assembly GCA_000507305.1. Classification (NCBI taxonomy): domain Eukaryota; class Dinophyceae; order Suessiales; family Symbiodiniaceae; genus Breviolum; species Breviolum minutum. Next base: position 122,882 of record DF239336.1, on the reverse strand, counting down.
CAAACTGGTCGAAAAGAAGTGTCCGAGTCAAAGATTACAAGGAACAGACTACAGTACCGTCAGTATGTTGTGTTTGCTGTAGTACTGTACTCAACTTGAAATGTTGATATGTTGTATGTACGCATCATATGATATCATAAAGCATGTGTGTACTGCAAATGTTAGAAGTGCGATGTGGCAATGCGCTCCGGTAAGTGCGTGTCTGCGTGTGTGTTTTTGCTAATATATTGTTTGCTGAAACTGAGAAGTGTCACTTTGACAGATTTTTGAATTGACCGACTAAAACAAAAAGCACACCCTCGCCCTCCCTCCCCCCTTGCCCCCCCATGAAAAGCTGTGTGTGTGTGTGTGTATTTACCTTTTCTGCATGTACAAATGACTCTAGTTTTCACATTCAGTTGGCCACATGCAGTTGTACAATTTTGATATCAATGATATAATGTGATTCTTATATGATATATAGCTTTGACACTATGCAGGAATTGGTTACGAACTGTTCCGAGCGGCTCCGGTCTACTTATCAATTAATAGTTCCGAACAGTCCCGAGCGGTTCCGAACTATTAGACACACAAAGAAATTAAGGAACGGCTCCGAGCGGTTCCGGACTATTTGGAACTATTTGTTTTTTTTGGTGCTTTTTGGGGACTATTGGCTCCGAACAGTCCCGAGCGGCTCCGGACTATGTCTTAAGTAAAAGCACCGAGCGGCTCGCAACGGCTCCGATCTATTGGCTACAGTATAGGGAGGTCATATCATCATGTTTTCTCAGATTTTTTTACAGTTAAGTTAAGTTACTTTATCTTCGGATATCAAATCATATTTCATATTTCCGTTAGATGCTCAACTAAATCATGAAATACAAGTTGATCAGATCCCAGTCATCCCCATCCATCCCTATACCACACCATCTCACTTCCTGCCACATGACAAATGCGTTGAAATTCAATGAAACGTACTGGTCACGAGACTGTATACCGTACCCACCGCCCATGGTCCATTGTCATGCAAATCTAGTCACTTGAAGAAGGGCATGCTGAATGTCCAAAGACTCCTTCTCCCTGGTATTCATCTCCGAAGATCTCACACCTGCAAGCTGCAAGAAAAGTGCTGGAGGCCCCCAAAAAGCTTCAGACCCAACTCTTTCTTCAGGCTCCTGGGAGATCCCGTCCTGTCAGGAAGGCGAGAACTCTGGACTCGGGCGCGATCTGAAATTTGCAATTGGCTTCCACAATTTTGCAAATAGTTTCTAATCTTTTTTTGAAAGGGTTTTGATTAGAAGCCGCTTCTGGAATCCTCTGGAAGCCCCCGACAAGTTGTGAAGCAGCCCGAAGGCCCCGATGGCGAAACTTGTTCAAAATACCACAGAAGTGCCGCCCCAGAAAAACCTGTAGTAAAACCAAATCCTGAAACCCCCCCTCTCCGTGGAGGTTCTGGAAGCTTTTGAGCATTGTCCAGGGTCGTCATGACTGATTTCGTGTAGTGACGGATCTCTTCAACAGTCTCCCTCACAGGGCCCGCGCAGCCATCAACTGACACGTCAATAGAGCTTGACAAGACTTTGCAAACCAGGAAGCAAATGTTCTCAACATAGGAATAATGGCAGACGCTCTTGTGGACATTGATAAAAAAATAGCCGCTTCCACTTGTGCCATTCCGAATTTCGGAGACCTCAATCCAGAATGCAGGCAATTATTGGCAATAGTATTATATAATAATTAAAATGATTTTTCTGCGAACCACTGGCCGCTGGGGTGAGACATATGAGAATGTGAGGGGTGAGACATATGACCTTTGCATTTGAATATGTTTCCATCATAATCACCCCACATCAGCCCACAGTGTATACCAAGCCACTCACAAATCACGACTGTAGTGTCTCTAAGCGCAATGACCTCTCAATCCAGCTCACCACCCAGCAAAAAATCCAAAGGCGCCTGTTGAGAGGCAGGTTTGCATGGATTGAATAACCAAAGCGTTCATCCAATAATTTAGCATTTTTTGGTTCCAAAACTTACGCAAATGATTCCATTTTAACAAGTATTGCGTGACCACTGTCTGATCCAAAGATGGGTCACACATGAGGATGGAAATCTTTACCGGGTCTTAACATGTTGGTAAACATGAGAAGGAGATATTCAATACATAAACAGAAAAATCACAAATCGTAATTCATAATTCAAAAAATAATATATATCATATTAAAACTATTCATACTATATTTGATATACGGAATACTTTATATATACACTATACGGTACAACTATATCACTAGAAAATATTTGAATTCAATTTCAATGAATCTTTGACTTTAATAAATACAAGTAACATAAAAGTTTCCTCCTGTACCCTTATCTTGAGTTTTTGTTCGCTGTAGTGGCAACACAGATCCAAAGAAAGCTTTCCAACTGAGCAATGGAAGGATTCGTGCAGCTTCTGCACGGACTGGCCACGGACTGGCTCATCACTATCAGAACTCCGATGTATTTCCAAGAAAACGGGATTGGGTTGAGATTGGTGAATGAGAAACACTACTTTGCAAGGTGGGTTTTTTCCTATGCTGATCTCATAGAGTCATAGCCTCACTCACCATCATTGAAAATAAATCTAAATTCAAAATACAAATCATATGTATTGTCTATGGTCATTGTCTATTGTCTGTTACCTGTCAGTATCAGTGATCAGTATCAGCCTATCACCTATGAATTTGTGGTCACCTTCCCTTCTTTGGTCCTAGGCACTGGTAATCGTCGGAAGACCCAAGAATGCCCCTCACAAAAGAACACGAGTCTGACTCTTGCTTTCCATCACTGCTCATGGCTGCAAAGGGGCCACACCAAAACTGGGAATGCACACAGCTTGGCTTCCAACCAAAATGCTTTGGCGTTGGTAACACACAACATGGAAATTAGGAGTCAAGAAACAAATACTAGCTGGGGGTGAAGAATGGTCAGCCCAGGGTTGCAGTTACAGTTACATAATTACATTGAATTTGTCCAGTATTTGCTTCACAACTCCCAAAATTGAACCTGGAGTGAGGAAGGATTCCCTGGTTTTCCCTATAGGTTTGATCGGATTGCCATTTATGACTGGTGTTTCTGATTCTGCCCAATGGTTTGATTTGATTTGATATAATTCGTTTACTTACTTGTCAAAAACCGATTGAAACAGTTGGACTTGCTTCCTATCCACTTGAATGGTATGCAATGTATTTGCTAAAACCATGCTAAAACCTGCCTAAATTTTGCAAATGGTTCCTAGCTTTTTGTAAGTAGTCCCAAGTAGTCCCTGGGGGTTTTGCAAATAGCTTCTACCTTTTTGCAAATGGTTCCTGATTTCAACAGACCACCTCTTGGAAAGAGGCTAACCCACACCCTAATAAATCAAACATATATCTTCAGCCATGTGTGACCAATGTACATAATGTATCTTATTGTATGTACACGGTTTATTTATGTCTACAACAAGCAAACAGGTTCAGCTTGGGATGATGCAATGAAGTTCTGTTATCGACGCCTGGTTTTCCTCCACTGAATTTTCGGCTTACATAAAAGTTACAACTGAATGTGACAATATTAAATGATGAATTTACTCATAAGCTTTGGTTTGTTTTATCCCATGTTTGAAGTATCAAACATTCTGAACCTTTTGACAAGCAGCCGTAGGTACAATAAACATAGTCGACTATTGACATTTCACTGTAAACCTCCGTAGCCTAGTACTGGTTGTGGGTCCTCAAAGTTCTGGAACATCAACCAACAGCAAAATACATTGGAGAAGCTCCCCTGAAGGTAGCTTAGGAACTTAGTACACCTCTGAAAGGCAAGCATCATGGTGGCTAATTCACCATCAGCTTTTTCAGTTGGATTTAGTGAGGAATGGAGGGAAGATTACCTTTTGCCTTTTGTATCGAGCACAACTAGGAACGTTATGTGTTCCATATTCATAATAAATCTGCAACTATATTTATTTTCTCCACTTTTAAAGCGATGATGATGATGATGATGATGATGATGATGATGATGATGATGATGCAATTTTAGTGGGTACGTCCCTTCATACACCCAGACTATGACTTATCAAACCATATTTGTTGTGATCCACAAAGAACCACATTGGGACCGAGATCCATCGGAGATCCTCCAAGGACCCGATGGTTGCTTTGAGTGGAGCGATGGAGATGTGTGGCAACGTGATGGAGAAATGGAGGAGACGCATTGCAACGTCGAGGGGAATACACGCCTTGCTGGTTCCAAGCAGCGAGAAAAAGGCTGTTGACCACATGAAAACAAGAATGAGAATCCATGATATAGTATCAATAGTTTCACTGATGGTGAAATATCATGATAATATATTGACAATGATTAATGCACTACTATGACGTTTTTATGACGTTTTTGTCCAAAAAAAGCACCTCCCAACTTGGATTCAAATAGTCTCACGACAGGAGCCTGAGGAGATCAGCGAGTTGCCTTTGCATGAAAGCCTTTCCAGTTTTCGGGAGATGTTGTCGACAGGCGCGGTGTGTTTTGGGGGAAGCCGAATTGGGAGCGTTAGTTTTTGGGTAGTTAGAAGTTGACAAGAGTGGTTGATGTTGGCTGTTATATGTGCTTTTCGTATCTCATTGCAGGAATCCTGGATTTTTTGCCATATGCAAGGGATTACAACTTACTAAACTTGGAGGTGTCTTGAGAGGAAGGAAACTATCCGAAGCACCAACTGACCATTGGCCGAAGATTGAGCCAAAACACAAATTGACAGAGTACTGTCTCGAAAGCACAAGATGCAGATGCCAACATGAGAACACCTATGGTATGGAGAGACACAAGAAGTCGTAAAGTTTGTTTGTTACAATCATTGCCTTTTTCAATTACATGTGTTCCGTTCAATTCTTCACATCCTCGAAATGGAAAAGAAGAGGAATTCAGAGTTGAAACAGTTGAAATCAAAAAAACATCAGACGAATCTTCCCCCGAATGATGATGATACTCCACATTGATAATTGATATAAATGTGGTAATTGTGATGAATACTATGACAATGATGACGACGATGACACTGTTCGATTACAACCTCCATGATGAACTCTGTACAGTACGTAGAAATGTCTTTGCATGATGGCACAACTCAACCTCAAAAAATACTCTTGATGGAATAACTCCTGCACCACCATCGGATTTTTGTTGTTCATGGCATAAACTACATATGCAACTGGTTAGCCAGATTTTTCCATTCGACAGCATGGAGGACTTTTTTTGTTGTCCAACTTCCAAGGTGATTTTAGCAGCTTGGAGGTGGAAGGTTTGGAAGAAGCTGTGAGTTGTTTGAAGCTTGGCTCTCAAATGGTTTGATGGGAACAAACGTTTGGCTAAACAGTTGGGATTCATGAAACCTTATGAAGCATGCTGATTATTACCCATAGGATCCATGTACTGGTATGGTATATTTACACTACATTTACCATAAAGATCCACCAATTCTAGGTAAATATACCATACATGGATCCTATTTGGTATGTATTGATGACACATCTAATTTGGTTTTGGCCGGATTTCTGCTTCATCAACAGTAGTGGCACCATGATGCTGGTGGTCATGGCGTTGTTTACATTTTTGGATCATTACAGTGGTTGTGGTTTCAAGTCCTTGTTCAACCCGTTTTGGGAAGGGTTTCCAATTAGACTAATATGTATTTTCAGATGGACTAAGACACCATCTCGTCCACCTTCTGTTGGCGAGATATTCATTCAGTTCACGACTCTTTTTTCCGATGCATGGCAAAATCTATCAACCAGAACATGTTCACGGTCAGTTTCGTTTCTGTTTTGGGTTTCGAGATTCTGAGTTTCTTTCCGAGATCTAGGCAGTAACCAGTGCAAACCCCTTAAAACACTATTGGAGGACACAGAAAACTACGGTTGCAATCAATGAGACAAGTCAGATCTAGATATTAGCGGGTGCCGGTTCAATGATCTACTCTCACATGTGCGTTGCGTGAAGTAACTGCGATGGTGTCCAAGGTTCACTTAACCCAAACTTACCCTTTAAACTTTGCTTGAAGATGTTAATCCCCACTAGCATGAACAAGTTTTTGTTCCAAGGTTTTCACTCAGGAGCTATACTAGTGATCAGTGTTATGTACTTATATACTCCAGGCAAGTTTCTAGCATGGTGACCTGTCGACGGGTATTTAACATGCGATTTTGGATTTTGTTGACCAACGACCAAGAGACGACCCACAAATACCCAAACTGGTGGGTTTCGTATGTTTAGGGAAAAATTGTTCAAAATTGAATCAGAGTTTGGTGCACCATGGAAATCACTGGAAGTCCATATCAACTTGGGAATTCAAGAGATGAGTTCAGCTGCTGTATACTGTATACATTTTTAATGTACGTATAAATGTTTTCTTTTCAGAAACCATTACTTTGAAGCAGGCAGGAGGTAAGATTCCCTAGGTTAAAGGGAATCCTTGCTTGGACCAATGGTAAGGTGATTCTTGCTTGAAAGGCTAAGCTCCAAATGTACGAATCTTGTAAAGCTCGATCTGGAAGTGTTTTGAAAGATGTTGGGCCCATCGATCCCACCAATTTCTAGAGTGATTTAGTGGGATTTGATGGGATTGAAATCCCCAATTTGGGTGGACATCCTTCTTGTTCCACAATATGTTTCTTGGTTTCGGACAGCATGGCTACCCGTCCGCATCCAGTCGAAAATCCCGCCAAAACCGAGGAGCAAAATTGCTCAGACTGCATCAGCCGATGAGAATGTGGCATGGCGAGACAGGGTTGAGAGATGGAAAAGACATGAAAGTGCTTTCCAATAAACTTCCCAAGTCACAACGACATCATACAACCTCAGCCCCAAAGGTAGATATTTTTGTTGCAAGTTTATGGGATGTTGTTTTTTTTGCTGGATCCTCAGTAAACCAGGGGTTAGGAGGAGGAAGCAAGGAGCTTTGGATGATGTGTTTCATTGTTGGATTTCAGTATAGTATGTTTCGATCATGTTGGGAGCTCCAGAATTGCCACAATTAATATATTTGTCATATACATTCATCTCTATATTTATGATATTTATACCTTAGACATCTCACAAACCTAGAACTGTCCCCGCAACATTAGCAGGTAGGTTGAAGCACCAACCAATCTGGGTGAAGGTAGTGCATAGGATCAAGAAATCCTGACTTTCTTCCGTGGGAATTTGTTTGGTGATCAAATATTCTAAGGTTGTTTCAACACACCTTTGGAACACACTCCAAAAGCTTTACCAACAGGCTATAAAGGGGTTCCTTTCACAATTGATTGCCTTGGCTGTGCTCCAGGGGTGTGTTGTAACTTTCTTGGAAATATAGACTCCCCAATATCTAGATATCACGATTGATATGAAAAATCCTAAACAAGTGCTTGATTATCAAGTTCTATAAGATTCATTAATTATTTGCCCAGACCAACCAATAACCCCTCCCTAACTAGAATTTGACACCCAGACGAATCAAGGTTGGTGACATATACTACCCAGTTGCTCCATGTATGGAATATTTTCCTCCAGTTACTATAAATTTAATTAAATTTATTTATGATACATGTAGATAGATATTCCATGCATGGAGCATATATGGATCATGATTTACGGTACCCACCCACCCACCCAAAAAAAACGTGTGATTGATTGTGTTGAAGCTTTGCTTCGATCCGTGGGAAGTTTTCGAGGTTAAAGTCTTGGCTTCCCAGCTTCAAGAGGAGATGGAACGTTGTTAGGGATCCCGGTTTTGGGGCCAACGAGAGGGGAGTGTTCCTTGTTTTTTGGTTGTTTTGCTGGTGTTTTTTTTGGAAGGACTTGAACAAAAAAACAAGAAAAATATTTGAAATATGGAAAAACACGTACTTTCCCCAAAACAAGCATGCAGCCAGTTTTATGGACCTGCTTTTTTGGAGTTTAACGGTTCAGTGGCGAGGCAGAAAAGGAAACGACCTGGGCGTGACATGAGTGGTGTAATAACCTACCCAAAGAAAAGTAGGGACTTGAAGGACTGAATCGTATTGATTGGGCTGTCCCCCCTTCCCAATAATTCATGGTGACCAGTGACCACAAGCATGAAGATGTGTTTTTGTAGGTGATATGGTGATACTTTTTCCCTTTGACTACTCTGACTATTCCTGGGAAGACCACCCAACGTATTGAGTTTTAACCTTTGATGAAAGACTTAATTCTGATCAATTTGGGAATCACTTTTTGCATGATTATCATTATCGTTGTTACTGATACTTTTCGTATCCTTCAATAATTGCTCCAATTCTTTCTTACTTCCCTACTACGGATCTAGGTAGTAGATGGTAGTGGTTTTAAAATGAGCATTAGTTCATTTACTCGATCAAAGGATATTCCCTTTTGGTTGACTCGTGTTTTGCCCGACTGGGTTTTTTCAACCACCTGCAGCAGCTGGAGGTCGAGAACAACTTCATTGGATTCAGCAGGAACTTAGCGAATCCAAGGCCCCACGGTGGATGAAATGAGAATACAGAATATGGTTCAGTAGTTTTGAAATGGCAAAATGTGAGATGTATACTTGTATGTACATAGGTATGTGCATACTTGATTTCATTGTTTTTCAAATACTGTATTCATATTAACGATATATGTACGTATAAGATATTAACAAATCATTTATTTTTGTTAGATAATTCTAATCATCGAGTTAACAGCAAGACACTCCCCATTGCTGGCACTCGCTGTTTGAAAGGCTGGCACTGTACTTCTGGAAGGGCAGAAACGCTTAGCAGAGCAGCTGTCACAGCTGCAGGACTGAAGCCTCCATTGGAGTCCTATTTTGGGCCGGTCAGTTGTGTGTAGTTTTAGGTTTTACGATCTATCCCTAAAGATTCAGATTTGATACAGCAGGTTTCCCCTCAAATTGTTCCTCAAACCTAGTTTGATAAGGCAATTCACTATCAAAGATGATTCAAATCCGGGAAAAACATATCATGTTCCCGTTTTACACGTCCAAAAGCCATGGGCCATGGGTTGTGTAAACACAGTTATTGAAAGAAAGAAAACGTCACCAATCTGTCAGACATTGAAGGCGCGATTTGACCACTCCACTTCTAAACTGGTCTGACTTTCATCTCTCGTTGCTTTGTTTTGTAACGTAGTCAATCTATGTCCGATGACTGGTGTCAGCAAACATACTCGAAATGGAACCCATTTGTTTTATCCCTCCAAGGATCCGATCCAAACCAGTAAGTAGTCTTCCACCCCTTCACGGAGGATAACCCTTAACTATGAATGATACGGGATTCGGCATGTTTGTGTTTTCAGCAGCATGCTTTTACATCCATGTTAATATTTTTCAAACATTTGGGTTCCATCATTCACATAAACATGAATTCAATAGAAATAGATATCTTAAACCGCATAAACTTACCTTTTTCCATCCCACCAATCGAAGGAGACCGCCATTGATCCCCAGCTGGACGCGGTGCAGAAACGCAGCCGACGTTTTTTGACCCGCCTCAGCACCGATCGGAAGGCCCCTTTGGGGTCGACTGGAGTCGATGTTGTTTTGTTTGGGTTGGGAAAAATACCAGAGATGTGGAGTCTTAGACCAGGGGTCATTAGATTTAACGATATTGGGGATGAAACAATGCAAATCTATATGCGGATTTTGTGGGATTTCGCTTATAATAGTACATTGTTTGGGTTAAGGGAATTGTACCTCTTTTAAGATGTGTTTGCTGATATTTTGATATTGAGATGACAGAAAAGCATTTGTTTTATGTATGATTGTGTCTTTGAATGATGAAGTGGTTGATGAGGTAAGGTTCCCCGTCCGTGATTCAAAACCACAGTCGCAAAACAATCAAATGAACATAGGGTGTTACAGTGGTAAAAATGGTAAAATGAGGTTTCCAAGTAGCTAGTTGTTTTTTGGTGTTTCGATATTGATATACCACTAGAAAAGTGTACTACTTTACAATATTATTATACCATTATTAGACTATTATACAATTATACGTTTATACTTTTATGCCATCGTTTGATTGTTCTAGTATACCATTGTTTGATTATATTGTACTAGTCATTTCTTGGCAAGTCCATTTTACAACATTGCAATGTTTGTACTAAAAGCTATCATCATACCTTTGTCTATATCGATATACAACTAAGTTGCGGTTTCAACTATGTTTTATTTTCACCCCGATCCCTGTGGAAATGATTTCCAATTTGACAACCATTTTTCAGATGGGTTGGTTCAACCACCAACCAGCTGTTTAGTATAAGCTATATCCCTATAAGAATCATGGTTGAACATATAGTTAGTTATATCCCAATCATGGGTTGGTTGAAACCACCAATCTTGGATTTGATGTTTTGTTGGGTGATTGATTATTGATCCTGTCAATTACCTTGGATTTTACACATGGGTTGGTTCAACCACCAACAAGACAACCATTGCAGGGGTTGCCCCAGGTGAAGAGCAAAGCCTCTCAACTCTTTACTGCGGTGGAGCAACGCTTGGTGGAGCAGCTACCGAATCACTTGGAGGATGCCATGTTTAGTATCTGTTTTTTTTGTGGGGTGCTGGCTGAAGGTGGAGATTAGCTATTTGATGTTAATTTGGGTAGATGGAACTTTAGGATGCTTTAGGTGTTTAGTGGTTGGGGCGATTTTTGTGACGGTTTTTCTTTTGCCAGAATTTGCTTGCACCAACTTTGTAAATCGATCATGCAGATGTTCCAGGTGTTTGAGTAAGGGAATATGATACAACAATACCCATAGGAGGCGGGCACCATTTGCTGCAACCTGATTCGGTTGACTTTATTAATTTGTTTGCCATTCTTTGTAATTCATATAGCATCAGAACCCTAGCCCTGCAACTAGCGTTTGACATTTTTGAACCTGACAAGCTAGCTCTCTGATCTGTGAGAATTTCTGTTTTGTGATGCCGTTTTAAAGCTCTTCGAACCCTAAGAACTTTTGCATTTCCGTTTGATTTAGCTGAGACAGAGTGGACTGCCCGGCACTTGATACCAAGCTCACCCAACCTAAACATCATCCCTTCAAGTCTCACATATTGAAATAAAAGTCATCTTGTAAAACCTCCAAAAGGAAGTGTTGCAGTTTTTGGTGATTCAGTGTTTCCCCCTTTTGGGATGGTGAAAACGTGACCTTTTAAGGGGTTGTCGGTCGATCTTCTCCAGGACTGGGTTCAGAATTTGCGCAGCCAGGTGTGGATTTTTCGGAAGAGGTGTGAGTCAGGTATCAAAATCGTGTATATGTAGACATGGTATATATACAAGATATATACTGTAACATTGAGTATATATTGTTTTATACATATTTACATATACATCAAAATATGTTTTTTCAATAGAGGTTATAAGATTTTTTTAACCCATCTATAAAACCATTTGTGAGTGTATCCAAATTTCATCCAGAGTCAAACATTCATGGACTTTAAAAAATCATAGTCACAAAATGATTGACAAACCACCTTAAACCAAGTAGTTTGTGTTTGTTGTGATTGTTTTCGTTCATTTCAGAATTCTACGGATTGATGAATATCAGTTGTTCCCTCCAAGTCGGGCATTTTTTCTCCAACATTCACACACGTGTTGCAAGTTACGGTTACAACTGACGCATCTAGTGTGATCAGGATGAAGTGACACAAACGGGTTTGGGCGAAGTAGGAGTAGTTCTGGCTAAAATCAATGGCCTGTCTAGTTATGATTTGGAATCATGCAAACGAAGCAGTCAGTGACTTGTCATTGGTTTGCGTTGAGTTGCAAGTAGGGATGAAGCTAGAAGGGAATTGTGTTTATTGTTTGACAGGGTGTGTCATGACATGTCAGGTAATGAAATACCATCGCAGGCAGCCTATAATGACTTACATATCCAAAACACCTTAATATGTTAGAGACATATGATTAAATTCAAGGATTTCTTCCATCAGTATGCTACCACCTTCCCAACCCCCTTGTGTTGTTTGTCGTTGTCAGGTCTTAGAGCAATTGGGTTTGAATCGTGCCTTGTTGGTCGATGGGCTGAAAGCTTTGCCCGTAGACCAGGCCATGGAATGGGGACATCGCAGAGGATAAACGAGTGGAGAGAAGATGGTTGTGATTTAGTGGTTGTTTCTTAGTGTAATGCCTTTGATGTTGGGAGGGGAAGAAGGTGTTTCAAGTCTTTGGGAGTACTTTTGGTGTTTGGGGAATCTAGTCGAGTTTAATTCACACTTTTAAGTACCATGTCATTTTGATGTTTGTCGTTCACCCCTTCCCAGACCTACAAGATTTGGACTGTTGAGATGTTAGCCCCCAAGAGTATCGTTTTTTGATGGTTGAAGTTAAAGTTAAATGGATCAAATTGAATCAACATATCACATACCTGGAAGATTCAAGTGCATCTATAATTTGGAGCTATACTACCCGACATTTAGACATAGTAATAACTAGAATAAGGTCAGACAGGAATTTTCTTTCAAAGCTTTGCTGATATGGATTCCCAATGAAAGAGTGATTTGGAAATACAACTAAGTCACTACTAGGTTCCTGATTTCTACACCGCCGAAGTTTAACATCTCGCCCCTGAAAAATGATGGTTGGAAGCCTAGTTTCCTTTTGGGAAGGTATCTAACTTCAGGGGCGAACTGTTAAAGTTCCGTAGTGTAACCATATCTGCTGGGGGTCTAAACTCCCATGATTTCGTTATATGATAGGGGATAAACTCATCAACCCACTAGTAGGGGGTCATCAACCCAATTCCGTAGGGGTTTATATACCCTTTATATACCCTTTATATACCCTTTATATACCCTTTATAAGGATTTCCGTCATTGAAGGTGGGATGAGTTTATCCCTAACATAGGGAGTTGATCGACCCTGGCTTGCGAGGTCGCGTTACGTGAACTGCTCTTAGCTTCCTGGGTATCTTGGTTCATAGTTCAATGGGAGTGCAAGGATTTGTATATAATACATACATTAAACTTATGGGAAATTTTAAGTTTCATGTTAGTTGCATCCGAATTATTCACAATTTGCCTGCTTCATGCTATACTCTCTTTGGAACTTAGTATAGTATAGTCTTGATGCTAGAGATTAGTTCCAATTGAAGACTCCTCCATAGTAGGTGTGGATTCAGAATAAAACTGTGCCATGCGTTTGCCCTTTGCAAGACCAAAATGAACCAGTGGCCAGTGGGGATTATAAGGCATGCGTAGTGAGATACACTTGAACTCATACAGTATATTTGGTTTCGTTAAACAGAGTGTGAGGTTGCTGCTCTCTTGGAGAACCAAAAAAAGGGAGGGTAGAGTAAAGGCTCCTTTGAATTTAAAGATTTCAGACCCGCCCGTGTTTGTCCATCAAACACAACACATTAAACTGCTGTTATCTTCAAACTTTTCAGATCTGAGGAAGTCCTTCTACTGTTGATGGAAGAAATCCTGCACCACCTGGGATGTAGCAAACCTTGTAAACATGGGATAAACTACCAACCTCAACTGGTTAGCCGGATTTCTGAACCATCAACAGTATCTCAAGTGAGGTTTTCGTGAGTTGATATCAGATGCTTTGGTGCTAAGGACCACACGGCCAAACTTGAAGCACAATTGGAAACTTTGATTTTGTGCCCTGGCACTTCCGTGGGTGGCAAGCCATCGGTTTGGGACCATTGGGTTGCTGCTACAGCCACGGTGAGTGTCCAATTGTGGCATAATAGCCCTTTTGCAGCATCCTTTTCATGTTGCTCGTGATTTGGCCGAATAGGAAACCAAACAACCTTAAGCACCAACCATTGTGTAAAGATGAATGGAATCACATTTTTTTATTCACTTGACGAAGCTTTGCCTGAAACCGTCAAGGCACAAGGAATTATGTTTCCTCTTCAAAGGTATATAGTCACCTTTAGTAGATACCGCACCGTTTTCCTTGGTCGCATATGCCTGGGACCTGGAATAGCAGGGATGGTGGAATAAACCTTTTCGTATAGGTCAGCATTTGAGATTTGGTGGAAGCCAACGTTTCTGAGTGTATCCAATGATACTATTATCAATATTATGTGTGTACATTATATTATAGAGATATTCGGTCATGTATTTAACATGTTTTGTATACATGCGTAGTTTAGATTCATAATATATATATATATACACATGATGTTTGATGTACACAACTCAACTGTTTGGTAAGACAACCAAAAACAACCCTGGGTGTCTTGGACAAATTGGTACCTGCCCAGCTGAAACTACCGTGATCTGAGGGAGGCAGTGAATGGTTCTGGCTTAGATTGGACTGGAACTGAGTTGCTGAACTGCTTCGAAAGCACCTTGACCTTTCCGAAAATTCAGAGGATGAGAGTGGGGATGGTCCAATGGTGGAAGTGAGATTTTCACACATTCCAGAAAGGTTCTTGTTTTGGGGTGCCAACGGGCTAGAGGCAAATTTTGTGAAGCTGATAAAATGGAAGTCCTGCCACCTAAGACATGTTACATCAAGTTGAGGTAAGAGAGGAAACTTTGGAGACTTTTGAGCTAAAAGGGTGGCGAGGCAATTTCGTTCCGAACACGATGCTTCCGAACAGAGTGTCATTGACCGGTTGAGTTGACTCCTTGACAATATAAGCTATACTGATTAGGGAAGAAAACTTCACCTATCTCACTGATACTGTTGAGGGCTGAAATCCTGCTACAGGTGAACGTATGACTCCCACGTTTGATAGTATTATTATATGTGTAATAGCAATATATATATATATATAGTAGTCAACTAGGATTTTTTATTCCAACACTACAGTACCTATCCAATTCTGAAAATTCTCCACAAAAAACGGTGCTCCAGGAACATCAAAAGATATCCATATCATTTAACTCCGTCCAAATGAGAATGTTGTACCTGGAATCAGGCACCCTCCAAAGGTAGGTCACCTACCTCCATATGACCTGTGAACTTCAGGTTCCACCTCTTTCAGCAACATCCCAGCATCTTTGACTAGAAAGAGTCGGGTCGATGGGTGGGACCGTTGTTGGCCCTGTCACTATGTAAATCTGGCCGGAAAAAAATGTGTCTCAATCCTCAATCCGTTACGTGAGGTGAAATGTTGTGTTGAATCCTCAAAGATGTTAGCTCTTATATCTCCAATTGAGCAGAGATTTTTTGACAGACAAAAGGATTTATCAGGAGGTTGACATTGATCATTGTGGATGTAGGCATTTCCCTTGGGGGCGTAGGCGGGCGTAGGCACATGTACAAGATTATGTGGACGTAGGCAAGCCGTAGGCGAATACGGGAAGCCGAATTTCACAACTAACTTGTCAGAAATGTAGAGTCCTGCTGTAAATAGTAGAAATTGGCAGCAAAAAACCAAAACTGTAGACGGTTTTTCGCGTAGGCGCGCGTAGGCGTAGCCGTAGGCGAGATGTAGGCGAATTTGGTTATAGCCACGTAGGTGCCCTTCCCCCCATGAAGTTTTGCAATAAAGACTTCCCCTTCAACTAGCATCTCCCGAGGCACACTGAGCTACACATGATCGCGGTTGAGGTCCGGCACGGAACGCTGAACTCACCCGATCGCGGTTGAGGTCCGGCAAGGAACACTGTGCTCACATGATCGCGGTTGAGGTCCGGCAAGGGACGCTGAGCTCACATCATCGCAGTTGGGGACGAGGAGGACGAAGAGGAGAAGAAGAGGAGGCGGAGGAGAAGACAACTCACATAAAATCTAACAACCCTCACCTGACAGGTAGGGAAAAGCTGCCTGGACTGTAGCCGCGTAGGCATCTTCTTAACAAAACCACACGCGCGTAGGCCGCGTAGGCAAATTTCCTACAACTTGTGCCCGCGTAGGCTCCCACTGTGGCCGCGTAGGCAAGCCGTAGCCCCCGCGTAGGCACCAACAAAATGATAATGCCACACAATCAACAAAAAAACAAAACTCAATTGAAGGAACTTTTGAGTTTGGTACCAAGAATTCGGGTACAAAAAGCCACCTTTGGAAGAAACACACCCAGATGAGTGTCACTTTGAAAGTCCAGACTTGCGAAAGTTGTTTTTGTTTTTGCTACCATCATTTACCAATTTCACCATGTCCCATGTCATTTTGGGAGTGTTCCAGAATTCTGGAACATCAGTGCGCTTGTGTTTGCACCTTGTTTGGTTCTTTTGGCCCCTAGGCTGGAGTTTTTTTGAAAATACCTAGCTTCAAGAGGAATTGATTTGAAGCTATGGCTCACAGGTCCAGAGTATTTAGCAAGCACTTTTAATCCAACTTAGGGTGACTTATAGACCACTTCTCGAGGAAAAATCCCTTTTGTGGTCTTGGACTTCAAGGGTACAACTCTGAAATTTGAAGAATTTTGTTGGTAGTGTTGGTTTGTTCTTTCCTTGGTGTTTTTATCGTATATAAATTATTCAATCCTGTCAGGAAAGAACTGTCAGGTTTATGGGGACCCAGGTTGACAAGGTACGTTGATTGTTTGAGTTGTTATACAGTTTGCAGTGGCGTGGTTGATTTGGTTACTGTAAGTGTTGGTACTAGAATACTTCTTTTAAATCTCTACCTTTTGGCAGTTCCTTGATCCTTAGCTTGTTCCTTCTTAATGATACCTTTCTGAAAGGTCCTCCTGGATCCAACACTGTGAAACAGAAGCCACCTTCAGTGGACATGTATCCTAATTGGATCATTTGTCATGATGACCTATATAAGTCATGTCAATCCAAATTAGGTTGGTGCTAGAATTTTCCCATGTCAATGGAACAATAGAGTGAAAGTATCAGCCTTTCCCAAATCACCCGTTTCGTCAAGTCGTACCGAGGCATTGAGGGAAAGCAGTGGTTCCTTGTTGTCGTTGCTGAAGGCGAAACTTTTTAGAGAAATCTTTGGGTGTTTTTTTCTCCTGCTTTGATCAGATTATTGGAGCATGTTCTAGCTAGTTTCAGGGTGGTACCTCGAAATTTTACATAGATACAAAGGTAAAGGATAAATTTCACATCCCGAGATCCCATCCCCAAAGTCACTTCGTGAAGAACCTGCGATTTTCGTGCTTGGCAATGAAGTTTGAGGGTTATGAGTTACAGAATTTGATGGCGCGAAAAAGGTCGCCGTTTGAATTTAAGGAGCGATTCCAATGGTTCCCAACAAAAACGCCACATTTGAGAATGTTTGGGGAAGATTAGATTCACACCCTCTCTCAGTTAGTTGTTTGATATTTTGTCTTTGAGGAAATGGAGGTTGATTAGGAATTTGTTGGTGGATGTAATGGATATTACATTCACGACTTGCTAAAAATGTTTTATTTATTTTGTTTATGTTTTTAAGCTTTGGGGGTGGTGCTAAAAAATATGAATATTTTGAGCAACTTAGTGACTTTCAACAAATGGGTTGTACATTTGGTCATAGAAAGGCAGAAGTTCTGGAAAAACATGAGATGAGTTGAGAAAACTCTCTGACGTCACTTCACTAGTGACCGGGTTCTTTCCCCATAGATGGTATTGAATTGGATTCCTGACAATTCTTTCCAATCTGAGCTCATTGCTTTGAAATTTCGAGGTCTGCAAAACATGATGAAATGCATCCCAAATCTTAGAACTCGCATCGCAACAAATCCACATTTAAGTGAATTCTAGTAGAACAGCAATGGATACCAACAATCCCCACAAGACTCTCAATACAATGTTGATTATTGAATGAAATGTTTAGCCTTTGGCTTTTTGGTTAACTTCCAATGTCATGGTTGTAAGTTTACATCCTCAAAACCGGACAGGACCTAAACGTGGACGTCCCTATTGCCGTGCAGAATCTCTTAGAGGCAGAGGGACACAGGAATCAGATCCTTTGACAAGTCTTGATGTGATAGGGCATCTGGTGGTTGGTAAGTCCTAGATGATCGTATCATTCTCGTATCTGATTTATACATTTACACACCATTCCTGGAAATAGCAGTGATATCATTCAGGCAGCTAAACCTGAAGGTTCATAGGGATTCCCTACTAAAAATGTAATCATCCTGGTGGTGACTGTCACTGGGTGGGGAGTAGCTCCAATAAATATGTACGTATTGTACCGACTGTCCTGTTTTCTTGTAATGGAGGATCAGCGCTGATATGATTCCGTGTGACTCACTTGTTTTCCGTTTGCGTGCAGTTGGTTTCCCAGGTCTTCGAAAAAGGTTGATAGGTGTACACGTATCCAATGTACATCCTATGCTATACGACGATGGCCCCTAATTGTTGTAGGTTGATGCAGATATACCGATACCTACTTGCAACTAGGCAACTAGGGTCATTCTCATTGTGCACATACCTTTACCTTTTTACCAGTAATTATTCTGTCACTACCTTAACAGCTAACGGGCCGAACTTGCTGTAGGGCATTCACCACTTTACCAGTCTTGCGATATTTTATCCTATATTTCTTGACCAAGAATTGAATCAACCCTTCTCCACCCACGGCCTTCTAGGCACATGCAGCAGGACGTACACAAGATGCCGCCACCTGGAAAGCAGCATTGAAACAAAGTCTCTTGGACTTGATGTCAGGATGATTGCGGTGGATGTTCTATGTGTTTCTGTTGGTGTATTATTTCCAGCTCTATGTCCAATTTAACTTGTTCTTGTTGGATTTGAGCATGTTCCATGAACAGTATTTTAACTGTATTTGCATACGTATTCATATGTGTGTATATAAATGTTTATATCCAGAGTACAGATTATACACTGTCTCTCTACCTTGATAGATATATTTGTATGCACATTTTGAGGTACCAGCAACATGTTGGGTGACAAAGTGCTTCAGCATGGGGTTCTTCGGTACTGAATCAAGACATATCAAGACTTCGTGGGATGATTCATTATTTTTCCTTTGCTCATGCGTGTTCCAACGGTTGTCAACGGATGCTTTAGGAATGCTCAGCTCTGTGTGTATTGTGTGTGTGTACTGCTACTTAGCTGTTTTTACATCAATCCTTCAATCCTGGTTTTTGGTAGCAGCATTTTTGTTTGCAAAGGCGTAAGAAGATGGGCCCGTTGTCTTTTTTCTAACCCCCCACCTTATTTCAAAAAAAGATCTACAAAATGAATGGGAGTAGTTCCACACAACATCATCTTCCAATGACCTATGCCAGACTTAAGTGACCCCTGAGGTTTGCCAAGTGGTTGGTAAGTCGGTTGTAGTTCCCATATATCACTCCTTCAAATAATGAACCTATTATCTGCTACAAAATAGTTGGGAGTATGTTCATCAAATGCAACCACCTTGAGATACTTAAGTGACTTAAGTGATCCCTATATTAACCACCTAATTAACCTCATTTGCTTGAGATTATCTCGTTACCCTTACCCCGCCGAGGTTTAGATGATGAAGTCATGGTCAAAGGTGCCACTGGAATCGTCGAACATGGCGACCCTTGGAACCGACATCGATGGGAGATCGTGATGATGACATGGGTTGGTCTGACATGGAGGGACATTGGAACATTGTTTGAAATGAAACAAAATGATAGATGAATGATATGAAAGGTTGGTTTATGTTGCATAGGTTTACAACTAGAGGTGTACGTGAAGCACTTGGGATGTTGGAAGGGTGACTTTCATACAGATCTACAGGCTGTACAATGTATAGATTACAGTGGTAGATTCTGCCTTGTTTCGGAAGTTTCAACATTTGAATTTGTATGACAGGCTAGCCAAACTTCAGCATAGTTCATGAAAGTTTGTTGGAAAGCATTGGAATCTCTAAAGTGAATGGTTACCCTCCAGGGAACTAACATATCCCATCTGCATGGGGAAAATGCAAATCATCTTCAATAGTGCATTTGGGAGGGATATGTTAGTTCCCAGGAGGGTAGCTTAGGTGGCTTATGTGTTTTTTCTTTTACAGCAAAGGCGGAACAGTCATAAGCCCAAGTGACGATCCCTTTCAACTTTAGGACATGCGTTAAGGATGCTTAACAAAAACGGCTCCCAAGTGCCCCTTAAACATGACTGGAAGCCCAACAAACGTGATGAACATTTGGAACTTGAAGATGGGAATGATGGGTTTGACTTAATTTGCATTCTTGAATCCAATCATACTTGTGTTTATCCAAATCCAAAAATTTGAAGGTTGCTGAGTTCCTACACTTTTATCAACAGCGTGATGTTTTTAAAGTTTTGGTTGGCTTAAAAGTTCACCCAAGTTTGGAAAAGCAACCTCACTTCCAGGTTGGTAATTGATTCACCAACGAACAACTCACCCGAGGAAATGGTCGTCGCCAAGTTGCAGGAGCTCAAAGAAAACCAGGTGAATGTGGTGAATGTGGTGAATTTGTGGGAGCTTAAAGGAGTGACGGGTGGAGGATCTTAAGATATGATCCCGATGTGTCATAACTGAGTGGTTCATTGGGCTAACAGACTCCGTGAGTCGTAAAAACCACATCCAAGATGCGGGTTGAGGGACAATTGGGTATACCCATAACATATAAATACCCACTATATAGGGCTTATATGGGGATTTCCCATAGGGGGCCCCCGTTGGGATCGGGGTACATCCAACGATCCCCTCAGCGGGGGCACTTTGATTGGAGAGAAACTCTTTCCTTAGTTGGTTTCAAGGGAGCAATTTGGGAGCTGTAACCGTTGATGACGATTTCTTGAAAGAGTATACTGTAATATGTGTTTGCCATGTTTTGTTGCTTTAGGTGATTGGACAATTTCATAAACATGTAGAAGCAATATGGTTTCTTGGTTTGAGGGTTTATTGTTCCCCCTTTTCCCAGCAATGATCCATTCCATCATTCTGTGATCCCAGCATTCGAACCCAAACAGCTCAACCTACATGTGAATTCATTGGTTGATCCGACAGAGCCTGACACGGATCTTGGTGGAAGGCAGTGGTTCGTGTAGTGGAGCAGCTGGAGAGTGAGGACAGGAAACAAACAAAGCGGATCGGATCAAAGTTACATTCTAAGGGACAATTTGGGGAGTCCGAAGATTGGTTGTAAATTGGGCTTGAAAATGAGATGCAACTCTTATTATATATGCAATGCTGGAGTTCAGCAAACGCGGTGGTGTTGGACATGGGTTCTTTCACTCAAAGGCGGTATCGTGTCCCGATAAATCCCTCAAGTTGAAGCTCTAAATACGCTTCTATATTTGGGTGAACTACGGTTCCAACATTCCATCAAGAAAACTGCTCCGGTGGAAGTAACAGTAAAAGCATGCGTCCACGACTCACAATTTGTTAGGTTCTCAAAAAAGCCAGGATATCAAGTTATCAAGAGCAAAGTCACAGCAATCCGATTTTCTTTGTGTTTTTCGGATGTGTGGTGACAGGGATATGTTTTTTGTTGAAACTTCCAATGGCACAGTCACCGATCTATCTAAGACGATGACCCATATGTGTTTTTAGAGATGAACAACTTCCAGCTTGAGTTGATATGAGTTGATCATATGCGTGGGAATCAAGTGATTTTATACCTCAAACGTCCCATTGCTTAAAACAGGTAGGTACACACCCACCGTACACGCCCAAAAATCATAGCACATAGTCAAATAGCTCTTTAAAAGATGGCCTTGTTGAAAGTTTATGTCCCTCCAATTTTTCAGGGATCGATCTGTTCATCTTGGGACCATGGATGTCTCACGTTTTTTGTGCGAGGACATGGACATCGAGCGTGAAGTCTTGAGTCGAATTCATGACTTCAACCCGGAGCAGGTTTCAGTGAATTGAGTGTTCTTAGAGTCTGATGAATTCGAATTAGGTCGTTATTATCATACCTCAACTCTTCCAAATACCTTTTTTTGACCAGATAATTTGGATAATTTCGAAAGGGGCCTAAAACGACTTAAAAATCATCTCAACACTTCGTGCTTGGAAGCCACCACCAACGGGCCTATTCTCAACCACCAGCAGGTCCTCTCGAAGGCGGAAGAAGCATGGACAAATATCGAAGCACGAGAAGAGCTGGTGAACCATTTGAAGGCTCACTTGGTGAATTGCTTTTTGCTTGTTGATGGTTCATCCAATCGCCAGTATCCTAGGGGGTGTTTTTGACCCACTTTGGGGGGAGATCAAACAATGCAAATGTATGGTAATTTTAAAGGACTTCTCCTGAATAGTGATTGTTTGGGTTGGTTATCTAAGTGACCCTTGTTATCCACCGAAAGGATTGGTGGATATGGTTGTATTTTGCGAAAGAAATAAGGCATGCAGGAATTTAATTTCTAATGGAACAGATTTCTGCAAGATTTGCGCCCTTCACTTTGGGTGAACTCACGGCTGTGGCTGGATTTTATGACCCAATAACTGTTGATTAGAAACCCTTCACCAAATTCATCATGTTTCTTTTTGTCGCCCTTGGGCCAAGCCTTCTCAGGATACATGCTTGGACTTTATCCTCAAGATCCTACCGGCCATCCAAATTGAGAAGGTGCGGCGGCTGTCCAGTTTTTTTTTCTCGCGCCAACAAAAAGAGTTGCAACTTCAATCGTGGTTAAAAAGATAACGGGAAGAACCGAAGAAAGGCAGCTGGATGTTTTCTCATAATATGAAGTGTTGTTGTTCATCCATGGAAATAAGATGATGGCTGAAAATTGTACATAGGCTGTTGCAACTTTGAGAAAAAACCCACTGTTTTGGAAACCCTTTTTCAGGGGTTAGGGTCAAGGGTGTTTGAAAAGCATTGCTTATTTTCAGGGAATCAACGTTTTCAACAATTCTTAGTTTTTGAGGAAACCCTGAGGGAATAGTATATTGATATGCCACCAAGTCACTAGTTGGGAATTTTACTTTCTATCATGGCCAAAGCGGCATGTTTGATTGGAACATCTTTACTTTTTAGAATTTCGGACATATTTTGCTTGGAACCTTTTCCAGGCAAGGCAAATTTAAGATGGATATACTATATATATTTTAAGTTTCAGTTTCAGGAGGCGTGGAAGGAACACTATATATGTGCGTTTTGATGTGGTTCTATGTGTTTTGCAGGGGCCGTTCCTCCACTCGAATCGTTAGGTGAATGGAAAGGACAACGACTGCGATTGGGAGATTAGTACCTTGGGTGTGAAAGCATAGCACATCAGAGATCAGAATGAAGAATGAGTGAGTTGTTTTTTTCTTGGCACTTGGCACTTGTTTGTTCTTGTGTGCATTTTTTGTGGTTGTGGTCGTGGTTGTTGTTGTTGTTGTTGTTGTTGTTGTTGTTGTTGTTGTTCCATAGATCCCTAGCTAGTGTTTGTTTTACATATCCAAACATGATTTAGCCTTAGCAATTTGTTTGCGTGGATCATCCTAGACACATATTGACCTAGTGTTTGACACGTGGAGTCATGGATGTGACAAAAGGTTGTGACACGCGTGCAGTGAACGGTTTGACATAAGTCAACACTGCTGGTTCAGAGGTTCTAGAATCCTTTCACGATCAATTGCTACGATCGTGCATTCTTTAATTATTCATTTTTCCACGTTTTTGTAGGGCGAGTCAACATACTGTCGTTGTTCTTGTTGGTGATATTCTCAGATTCTTTAATTTAAGATGTGAATGATTTTATGTTTCAAGCTCAAGCATTCAAAGGGGAAAGGTGGAAGGGTCTAAAAAGTGTCCAAAAGCCGATATTCCAAAAAAAGACTCTTCCCCAAAAGGCTATGTGTTTGTCGCGCCTTCAACCCCCGACAGGCAACATCAATTTTTCAGACTTCTCCTTTCGGAAGGAAGATGTCGAGACCCCGGTCGCAGTGGGGAGTTGTCCATGGGGGATAGATGTGGGTCACCTTGGCACACTCTCGGGACAAAGCCCTTGTTAAGTGTTGTTAGGGGGTGTCGTGGCGTCGACTTCCGTGGTTGGTTGGTTCTTTAGGAAGGTAGGCGATCACAAGTTGTATTGTTTGTCATGTTGAAGATCCTATTTATACATGGACTCTTTGTGTTGTTGTCAACATCATTGCATGTTTTCGTATGTGTTCATTGAAAAGTGACATTTTGCTACATGAAATTATCAAATTTATTCAAAATTGCCTATAGTTTCCAGGTTCCCAAAGCATCATTTTCAGAAAGCTATAGTGTAAACTTAAAACTTCTCTCCAACTTGAATTGGTCCACTTTTGTTGTTACCCATCCCAACAAGATCCAAAGGTCCACGACAAGGCTAAAAAAAGTTCGATTGATACTTTTGGACAGACCTAAAAGCCATGAACAATGAAGGAGGGTTTTTAAGGCCTTGTTTGTATTTTATGGGTTCGAACTCAACCCCCAAACATCCCAGAAGCCATCCCAAAAGGAAACTCGTCTTCCAACCATCCATTTTCAGGTGCTATATTATTAGTTTCAGGGAGGAATATATATACTTAACCCTCCAAAGCATGAAGAATTGCGGCTTTTACATGGTACCATGGGAACCCAAAACCATGAAATTTGAAGGTTTTTCACCCCCAATATATGGGTTATAACCCCTAAAAATGAAGGTTTTGGGTTCCCATGGTAGGAATTTGTAAGGTCCGAGTGACTTTGAACGATCTGGGTTCCGCTTCGGATGAAGTGCTACGGATTTCAGCATGGGACATTAGCACCTTGGTGCAGCTGGTAGGTGGGGTTGGAGGTTGGCCATGGCAAATCTTATATCAGCTTTTTTTGTAGATAACATGGGATGAATGGGATGAATGTCCCCCTTGTTTGGGGAGAGTTTTTTTGAAAATGACCATTATAGGGCTTTGAATTACATAAAGGTGATGGTCATTCACCTGGTTTTGGGATGTTTAAGGGGAACATAGTATATATAGTATAGTAAACCCTTGGATGCTTTTGGGTACACAATTTTCTCTGAATTTTATTTTGATTATTTTGATACTGTTGATTTTCCAAAGTCATGCACGCAAGTTTATATGATTCTGATTACATGAATTGCATGCATTGCAGTGCTTTTGTTTAGCATCTGAAGTGGTTCAAAAAGGAAGGGATTGTTATCAATCAAAGCTATTTGGAGGGTCATGCGTCCAAGGAGGTTTGACACATGTATGTAATACATTTTATTATATTTTATAGATTTTACAATTACATACATGAAAAATATGCATATTTGCTGTATTTGGATTAGTTGAACCAAAAGTGCCTGGCACTTCTGGCAGTTTGAAGTTTGAAAGGGGCGTATTCTGATTCCAATGGTTCACCGTGTTGCGTCATAGGGGGCGGATATGACGATTCTCCTCCAGCAATTTGTCGTCTCCAACTTTTTGAAGCAAAAACAAGTAGTTATATTAAAAGCATATCGAATCAACATCTCACATAAACATCTGGTCAAATTATAGCGACCTCACACGACCTCACCCCAAATGGTGGTTTTTGTAGAAATTTTTGCTTATTTCAGGCAAATCTAGGTTGGTGAAATATTTTTCCATTTGGCCAGAAACATCTCCAACTATACTTGAATCACCTGATGTCATCATCCACCATCCCCCCCCAAGCCTCACCTTAAATAGGCCTGACCCGACCCCGACATCCACGATGTCCGCCCGACGATGTTTTTTTCAGGTGCCCATTTTTACGAGTTGAAAGTCATCGTGTGCCCCGAGTCACTCATGAGAGCCGAAACTTGGTGTTTGAAAGGGAAGAAATGGGAAAAAATGTTTGGCAGTTTTCAGGTTTTTCCTAAGGGATTTGTAGCATTTTTGTTTGTTGGGAACCTAGAGAAATTGTGTTTTTTTTTATGGTATATATAACATGGGTATGGCACCCCGCCCAGTAAGAGTCGCCAACAGAATGATTATGTTTGTAGTAGGGTATCCCGAGCCACAAAACTTCATTTGCCACTGTTCCTGGTAGGGATCCAGACCATATATATGCAGACGTACACACATAGACTGCATTAGACACAGACATGTACTATTATATGCTACTTGCTATCTATTATAGTCCCCTAAGTTTCCGGATGTGTTTCAAAATTTGCAGGATGACTGCAGTATGATTCATCACTTCATGCTGAGAATGATCACCCTGGTAACCCTGATTTGTTGTTAAGCCATGTATCGCATACCAAATTAAAGCTACAGTTGATATTTGTTGGTTTTTGTTCCAATGAAAACTTAAAAAAAAAACACGCGGCATCCCTTCCACCACGGTCGGCCCTTTGGTCCAAACTGAGGAGTGCATCGCCGATGCCAAAGCCGAACGGATGTCGTTGGACTTGGCTTTTCGTTGGCAGCGCCCTGCTCCTTGGTGTCTAAAAAAAAACGGGTGTGGTTACCAAGGTGTTTGTCTTTTTTCTTGGAGAGTATCTGAAAGTTTGAATGCTTTCACTGTCTATATGCTTTATTGTTTAATAGTTATATATTGCAAGAAACGGGTGCGATCGATTGGTGGAACCTATTTAAGGATCTCCCAAAGTGGAAGTTAGCAAGACTAGATATGATCACATGTAAAGTTGTTTCTTTGGTAACGGAAGTTTTGTATTCATAGTCGTGTTCATGAACGGCAAACCCCCTAAAATTAAATCATTCATATCTGGGTGGTGGTTTCAAAGATGTGTTTTAAATTTTCACCCCGAACCTTGGGGAAATGATCCAATTTTACTCTTTTTTTATAAATGGATGGAATTGAAACCACCTAAGCCACGAAATTAACCTTGGTTGTATAGTTACCCAATTATATGGGAATTCTAATATGCCAATATAAGGATCCATATAAACCAATCAGTATAATGGAATGTCACAAAGGGTTTTGAACGTTGCTCAGCACTGATGTTCGGTGAATTTCATGGTTTCTTGGGCTGGAGCATCGAACAACAAAAAAATTGGAGCTCCAGAACTCGATTTTTTTTTGGAACTTCCGCACTGATAGTCAGGTAGTTTTCCAATACCCATAGGATCTATGGTATATTTACTTACATTTGTTTGATGTTTATGTTAAATGAAGGTGCATATACCATACATGGATGGTATGGGATAAGGGAATCAATCGTTAAATGTTGCAGCATTTTTTGGTTTCTAAATCAGTATGTTTTTTTCGGAGACATGTGTTATTTACTATGAAGTGATATTTGTACAAATGAGTTGCAAGAGTCAGGATCTTCGAGTAAATCATAGCGACATTTGGTGGCATATTAATACCTCAAAAGCTAGTTCAGAAGGAAGTGCCCCCCCCAAGTCATTTTGCTTTGGGTCCGGCAGGTACAGAAATTGCCCACATATTCATGATCAAGTTTATCATAGACTGACCTGACAAGCAACTCTTTTTTTCAATGCATGAATGATTGATGGTTATGGTCAACGATGATGCTGATGATGATGATGATGATGATGATGATGATGATGATGATGATGATGGTGATGGTGATGGTGATGGTGATCATGATTCATGATATTGATTTTGGACAGAAATACCATCACAAATTAGTGTAATTGGTCTTAACGCAGAAGTATCGCTTTATCATTTCTTACTATCTGAAAACATGTCCATCTCCCGGACAGTGGCAACATCTTTTTCTTTATTTGCTGGTGACTTGCCAAGCATCAGGACTGTCCTGAAGCACTCCCACAACTGGTGATGTGCAGTCGTCGTATTCAGATGGCTCCTTGGTCATTGGTTCAGGAGAACGCTTGTTGTACCATGTCCAGTTGGAATTGAGTATTAATGATATGGTTAGTAGATAAGAATAGTTAATAGCTGTGGGTTACAACTAAACCAATTTCAAATTCGGTAGAGTTGGATTATAACTTGGGAACACTCCTTGTAAAAACGAAGGGACGATCAACCAAGGGTTGTTGAAATCACCTGGCGTATCCCGGTGTCATGTTTGTTTCAGAGCGTGTAGTAACTTATAACCTTGATTGGAACCCTTCAGAAAGCTTTCTATGAAACCTTCAGCTTGTGAGTTTTGAAAGAAACAAACAAACACATTGGATTGTGCTGCAGATGGGGCCCATTTGGCCAAAAGTGACCAACCATTTCTGTGTTTTGGGACTGGCTACAATTTGGCCCAGATCAGTTTCATGCCTCTGGGATTTGACCATTGGGACTTCATAGAACTCATTGGTTGTTTGAAATGACCCAATTTTTCGAATGAGCCATTGGGCCATGCATACAACCTGACTCGCGACCTTGCCTCCTGCTATGATGTAGATGGTTTCAGGAGCAAGCTACCCTCAGGTTCCACCGGAAGACTCCCCTTCGCCATTTAGGAGACCCAAACTAGGAGACTCAACAAGTTATACACCTTGCTGATTTTTGAGGTCTGCAAAGCTGAAGATATGGTGGTAAGTTTCACAACTACATGTGAGAAGGTATAGCCAGTATGATTGGGGTGGTTTGAATGCGAGAAAAGCACTGAAAGCACGATGAAACGAATAGCTAGTTGGATGTGTGTTGGACCAAAAATTGATGTGATCCATGTCATTTTTGGTTGTGCTCCGCTGGAAAGCATTGGCTTATTTTCACATCATATTAGGAGCGAAAAAAAAAACAGGCTCGTAGTCACTAGCCTCAATCAAAATCACTCAGAAAATTTGCGTCTGATTCTGTTTGGTAAAGCGCATTTGAAACACATGGCTTCCGTAGCTCCAAGTGAAATTTGGGTTTGTATCTCGAGCTTGGGGTTGCTGGACAAAGCTCCCACCTGCCACCTGTGAAGTTTGCGAGGATTACCCTTCCTGAAACTAACAGCAAAAGACCCTGAAAGTTGGTGGAAAGGGGAGACTTGCGCCTTTCCTATTTGGGGATGGCCTATGTTTAGGGGCGAACTGTTAGTTTTATATAGAGAGGATTCACATCTTGATTTATATGTGCTGGGCTCGAACCCCCCGCTTGTTCCTGGTAAGGGGATGGTCATCGACCCAATAGTTGGATTAAAATTTACACAGCAATTATAAAATATCCCTATCAATGGTGGTGTGACCATCCTCAATACAAGTTGCTTAGACCCTCACTACGAAGCGTTGAAGCCATCAACTGACGAATCACTACTGTATCGGCACTCCAATCCGGAGAGTTTTCGTTCCTTGTTACCATGGAAATTGCCACTAACAACTACACCCCCGAAATTTATCATAGCCCCTGGAAAAATGATGGTTGGAAGATGAGTTTCCTTTTGGGATTGCCTCTTTTTAGGGGCTATGTTAAATTTCCGGGGTGTAATTACAGATTTTGCTTCAATAGGAAGCCTCCAATTTTTTGTTGTCTTCACATTGATCCACCTGTTCATGCTTCTAAGGAAAGCTTGGACTTGTGGGTCCATGAAACAGATACTTGGTTGATGGAATGGTGAAGGTTTGGCATATATTTACCTCCTTGAGACTCCAATCAACCTTTAACCTTAGGCATCCAACCAAAGTTTCAGCCTTTGGAAACATCCAAAGACATCCAAACTCCAAAGAACTCCCAGAGAAGATGTCATTGGGCTTTCGAAAAGCAATCTACCACCAGGGGAATTTGATACGTATCGTTTGGAGTCCAGAGGAGTTGGGCGATAAATGCATATCGTTAGGACATGCCTTTGAGCAGTATGGAACGATGGAGAACTAAGGTGTATACCTACATACTTTAAAGAATGCTTATCTAATTTGGTGAAATGTACTATTTAATTTGATCCAGTCCTGTCTTTTGTTTGTTCTTTTGTTTATCCTGGAGGCCACTGGCAGCCCATGAAATTTGGAGGCAGAAAAAAGCAACATGAACCTACGAAACAAATATATATATATATATACATAATTATAGTATCTATATACGCACATATATATTTTTACAGTATTTGACAGGTACAATGCAGGTGCCACTTATTTATATCATATATTCGCTGGGAGCAAGTGTGTACATGGGACTATTTTGAACTAGAGTCCACCATTAAATCCAACCATGTTTCCTTTTTGCGACGGGCCGCGTGAGGACTGGTCCGTCTCAGCCATCGTAAATGCGTTGAGCTACCTCTTTGCAGACGTTTTGAAGAGATATGCTTGCGAAAAGGCGATGGGTTTGGTTTGTTTTCTTCTGCTAGGGGTGATGATCCAGGAACTGTGAGTGTAAATGCTGAATAATTTTTGAATATCAAGCTACAGGATATCCATGGATTGGCTTCTGAAACAAGTTGATTTACAAAGGAATGTGTTAAATTCCTGGGCGACTGAGAACGGTTTAAAGTTTAGATGCAAAATCCAGCCCTGCCAGTGGCAGTTGGTGTTTATCTTTCTTTCCCCGCATTTTGGAAATATAACTTCCCTAAACAATAAGATTGTCAAAGCTCTCCAGTTCGAAGTTGAACTCATCAATCTTCTTCTATCCGTTTTTGTGTGTTTTCGATCCCAAACAACCGGGCTGGTTCCAACGATCGACGCTGACGCAGATCGCTAGTAAATTGGATGAACACATGTCTGTCCTGGTGGAGGGGCTCAACACTTCCCTGGTTTCCTGTGCGAAGCTGAGAAGCAGAAGATGATGTTTGTGGGAAGACATGGGACAATGGAACCAGGAAGAGTTGGTAATCAGTGGATTGATTCATAATCTCCCCAGTAGACTCTACATTGACCCTATACAAAGTGGTGAAACACTGAATGTGAACTGATTTGTTTGAGACACGTATGAATTTTAGGGCCTGTCAAAATTTGGAGAAACATCAGTAGCATCAAAAATTCAAAGTATCATACTGATTCTGATGCTAGCAAAATGTCAGTTGATATGAAACTGCCAACTGTTGGTCTGGTTGTACAATTCAAATGGTTGTTTACCTACCTACCGTTTTTCGGAGTTTTCCACACTTGGAGAAACCTAAGCCACCGATCTCACCCCAAGGCCTGTAAGTTTTGAAAGGTCTCATCCTTCTGTCGAAATTCAGTTTTCCCACCATGAACAATTCAATTTGACATAGATACCAAACAACTGATGGTTTGTTCAAAGGAGATATTCTTTTGAATATCCCTTTTTCCGGGCATCAAATCTATGCTTTTTTAGGGGGTGGGAAATTTGTTTGGAAAGCTACATTGTATCCGAAGGCTCGACTGTCAAAAACTTGACACCTGTTTTTCCATCTTTGTGAGGTACCTTTTGATGTCACGAGGGCATCTACTTCCTCCCAGCTTTTAATATCATCTTCAATCAACCCTGAGGGTAGCTAAGTGCCAAGTGGTTTGTACATAGAAAGAATGTCACAGAATTGTCACAGAAGTGACATCAGTTTTGGGATCTAAGATAAAAGCGATCAACATCACCTGCGGAGAGAAGATGATTCGTTGATCTTGTACTCATTGTCCTGAAAATCATGCTTCTTATCCTTAAACCTTAGGGCACACCATACAAAAAACTGATCTCTTTCCCACTGTGCAACCTAACGAAGGAACAGAGATTTCTCAAGGGATACCATCGTCCGGGATCACCTTGCTACCTCGTATCATGAATCTGTTGGATTTTCGGAAACAAGGTGCTCCACTACTGAAGCGTTTGGGCCTTCACGACTTTCTCAAGGAGGTGACATGGGACAGGCTATTGTTGGAATTGAATTTGGTTTGTTGTTGTTGTTGTTGTTGTTGTTGTTGTTGTTGTTGTTGTTGTTGTTGTTGTTGTTGTTGTTGTTGTTATCCTTGTTGTTGTGGTTGTGGTTTTGGTATTTCTCATGACTTTGTCTGAAGAACCAGGTTCAGAATTTGTTGTATCAACAACTCGTAGCGCTAGGAAGACCCAAGTGCCGTGGATGCTGCGGATGTGGTGCCCCCCAAGATGGAAGATGCATCTGGATGGAGGCGCCCTTTCCAGACTAGATTCGGATGGGCTGTGCTTGAGAATCATACCGTTCCCCATATGAATGAAAAGATCCACTTTAAGATACTGGGGTATTTTTTTTATTTCATGTACCCAGAATCCACCAGTGGGAGAAGGGATTTGTGAGTTCTTGGTGGCGAGTTCAGAGCGTTGGGGTCGTGATAATTGTCATCATGGTACCTGGGGAAGTTAAGCAAACAAGCGGTACATAGTGGTATATATTCACCCCTTAAGATAGTTGTTCAATAAAGAAATTCGCAAGTAAATTCAGGTCTGGACTTTCATAGATGTCCAATTTTTATACCGCCGAAACTTCAACCGGGCCTCTGCTTTGTTGGTTTTAAGTACGTTCTCCCCAATTCCGGTTCAGGTGTCAAAACCATTATTGACACCTTTCGGGTTGTGTTGTTTGATAGATTGTATAGACATGAAAGTCTTGTGATGTCAGGTGATGTCGGACAAAAAACTGCGAGTGAACAGTTGAAGAGTTGAAAAGGCCCAGGAGCCACCAAAAAAAGACCTTGGTTGGTTGATTGATGCAAAGGGATGATGAGATCGCGGGTTTTTTCTACGCTCATAATATGTTTTGGTACCCAATAGTCACCCACTGAATACGCACAAATAGACACATTCATGTACGTATTGTCTATGCAAAGATTTCTTTGTCATTTCCTTCCTTCCTCTCTCAACCCCTTGCAGAAGCGTCATAAAAAGTGTATGTTTCCCTTCCTTCGGCAGCCCTTCTTAGGTCCTGGTCAGCCAGCTTCAAGGCAAATCCTGTTGGTGACTAGCATTTTGGGAGGGGGATTGATCTCAACTTGAAATCCATTATAATATGTGTATCGTACAAGTTTCTATACATGCATTAATATTTACATGAATTTATATTTATGTATATATGTTCATATGTATGTATATATATATATCAAATCAAAGGCATAAAATGAATTTCCCTACTGTTCCCGTGAAAGTCAGGAGCATCGACAAGGGAGAATCTGTTCCTTTTGAAATGACGTTTCTTTTGTGTTGATATCAAATAACCAAAACAAAAGAAGCCGAGTGTTGATGGTTCAGAAAGATAGGTTGGTGGATTATCCCCAACAAATTATTACAAGGTTTTATATGTATTCCAGATGGTGCAGGAATTATGAACTACTAGCAGTATCAACCAACTTTTGATTGCCTCGTTGTTGACGTTTCTTTAGTAGAACAAACCAGCCTACCAGGTTTGCATTAAAAAAAATGTTTGTTTTCTTTCAACGACAACTTGCTGCTGGTGGATTTTTTAGTACAGGTGGACGGAATCCTGTGTGTTTGATGTCACGTCCCATTGTTTATAGGGTTTTAGTCATCCCAACTGCTGAAACCAAATATGTGAGTGAAACAAACCCTGGACATGTATACTACATAGTTTGGCCAGGATGACAATCCTTTATAAGGATTCCTATTGACCAAGCGTGTATATCAGTGTCATGGCATGTCATCAGGGTTTTGAACACTGCAATGTAAACAACCCAAGCTGTTTGGGATTTTGTTGATACTTCTCAACCATGATTGGAGTGATGAACGGAGCTACCTTTAGGTTTCAATCGCGCTTCTTAGATTGGTAGGAGTCATCTCGTCTCTTAGTAGTAAACCGTACTTTTGAGTTGATGACCATCCATATTCATATTCTTTCAGCAAAGAATATCCAAACATACCTCCCTCCAGAAAGAATGGATGATATTGATATAGTAAGTTGTTGTTTTTCTTAAACGGAGGCTGGTTGGCTGGTGCATCTTAAATGTTGTGTTGCTCCATGGTATCGAGATCCAGGTAATTTGTTCTTGCCGTTTCACGTTCAGAAATCCCTTCTATATACGTTCGTTCTCTCTCTCTCTCTCTCTTTATATACATATATATATATATCAAAAATGCCTCACTTCCGAGTTCTTATCCATTCACAAGAAGTGGTTGTACGTGATCCTAAACTGATCTTGAGGTTGGCAATGCAATGTTTCTATTTCCTGGACCGGGTGAGTATTGAGAAGAATAGGAGTGGGATTACTTTCATTTTTCTCAGAGAAGTAAGGACCATGCAGCAGTCATAGCATCCTCTATCATGTCCCCAAGAACACTCTTAGTTCATTTTGTTACTAGAGTTTCTCAGCTCATTTTGAGAAGAAAACCTTGAGCTTCCAAAATAGTATGTTTCGGGATAGGAATCCTTGGGTCGTCTCAGGGAGAACCTCCCCTTGTGCTTGAAGTACAACCACGGCCACGGCATCAGGAACCGGCAGATGGTTACAACCCACTAGCAGCTCTAGGCTGAACCTGCATGAATTTCTCCAAAAAAGATCATGTGCAAAATGACTCATGTGACCAAAATCCTGGTTATTTGCTGATATTTGGGGATGATACTACCCACTTATGGGATTATAATAAGCCATTATAAAGGTCTCAAACTCACAAACAAAGATCATCTATCTTCCATGACCTTTACCTCTGAATATTCCCTTGTCCGGCCATCTAAACTTTCCACAACGGCCGGTTGTGGGTGACCGGTGCCGTTCAATGCCACAGTGATAGTGGTGACTGTTAATGAGTTGGCATGCACCCGCGCCCTGCGCGGTGCACCAATACAGTTACGGAAGGGCCGTGGATTTGTGGATGGCTAGCAGTGCACTGCCCGAGCAGCGAATTTCAAGAGCTTCAGTTCCCACATCACTGAAAGGTACAGCAAGATCAGATCGAATCTATATGTTATTTAAGGAATTTACAGTAGGCATCGTGACCTGTTCATTAAGGTGTTTTATTTCTGTTCATGATTCAATGCTGCAGAGCTCCACATTGCTTAGGCCCCTGGAAAGATTCTACTCATAGCATTGAAATAGGGCGATTCGCCACAGAACTACAATAACAAGTATATCTGCTGATAGATTAGAATCGGGTACTTGGAATATGGAAAAAAATGAATGTGTGTGTTTTCCCTGCGTTTTTGTTTGTTGCAGGTAAATCCCTATCCATCAGGTTTTTGTCAGGGTCTTCTCCAAGTTCCCTGATTTTTTTCAATCACATTGGCTTCCAAAGAAATGCAACAAAGCCGTTCTTAATTACACCATTGCACCTTGATAGCAGTCATCCATAAAAATCCCAATGCTGCGGAAGGGACGGGAAATTGTTCGCAGGTCATCAATCAGGAGGTCCTATATAATATACCCTTGGCCCCATTGAGTTTAGTGGGAGTTTAAATGTAAGACACAAAAAGTTCAACCTTTAGCAGAGGACAAAAGTTTTGCCTAAAAATGATCAACTTCGGCCAACACATTGTCATATTGTCAGTTTTCTTGACAGCAGAGATGTTTGCCCCGGCCAGTCTTCGAGGAGATTTTGTGATATCTGAAACTGTAGACTGAGACCGGCGCAGTAGGCGGTGTTCTGAGAACATCATGGTTGTCATCAGAAACAACAAGAGGTACACTCCTACTCATCCTGAAAGGAAACCAGTATTCGAACCATCCATTTTTAGGTGCCATGTTAGTTTCAGGGAGGGTAGCTGCCCTGAAAGGGAAAGCATATCGTTTTCCACCAATCTTTTAAGGTTGGAGTGGGATTTCCACTTCATAAGGGATCAAACAAGAGATTTGCAGTTTTTTTTCACCAGATCCCTGGCAAGGCAACGGCCATCGAATAATTTAGCTAGGCAGGTCGTACTTATCCAGATATTCCAGTACCACTATGTCTTCAACATGTTGACTCTCACTTACTACCCATCATTTCCCATCGTTCTTTCCGCTGGCCCGAAAGCCTGAAAAAAAGAACGGCTCAGAACTCTGCCGTATTGAAATCCCATCGGCAGAGCCCTAATCCAAACAAAGCTGGGAAGCTGAGTCAACAGATCCATCCCATCATCCCATGTTTCCATTTTTGCAAGCGAATTTTTTTGGCTGAGTCAGGCTCAGTGTAAAGGTTTTCTTCTTGCAAAAGAAATGAAAAGTGTGTCATTTTTTTTTCTACCAAAAGCAGTTCTTACATGTACCCCTTCTGGGTTGCGGCTTCACCATTTGTCGTGAGTACAGGTGTTGTTTTTCTTTTCGGATCAAAGAGTGGAATCATGGGACTAGAATCATGTCCAGATTGTTTGGGTTTGTGAAGCATGGTAGAATTCGTTCAAGTTTATGTCATGTATGGCTAATATATTGAACTTTCATGAAGTGTTCTTGCCCTGGCTGCCTAAAAGGGGGAAAACATATTATCATATACGACCCCCTAAGAAGACATCCATATAGTCAATTGACTTATTTTATACCCCATACCATCCATGTATGGTATATGTACCTTCATTTACTATAAACATCAACCAAATGTAGGTAACTATATCATACATGGATCCTATGGGTAATGATCCTGCGATGTTTATGTTTTCCCCAGAAGTGCCCAGCTACCCCTAAATCCCGATTCCAAGTTATGTTCAGATTCAAAGAGAAGGCCAAAACCAAACGCGACATGGTTGTTTGGTCTTAAAGGTTTTTATGCTCGTTTGGTATATTTTGAGAGATTAACGCTTGAAGTATGGTTCTTACAGTAAGTTCATTTATCCCCCAAAAGACTCCAAAATCAAGAGGTAGATGCTCCAGTTTTCAATCCTTTGACCCAACTGTGTCTGAAGCATGTGATCAGAA
This sequence comes from Breviolum minutum Mf 1.05b.01, assembly GCA_000507305.1. NCBI lineage: Eukaryota > Dinophyceae > Suessiales > Symbiodiniaceae > Breviolum > Breviolum minutum. Next base: position 86,523 of record DF239336.1, on the reverse strand, counting down.
TCAGAATCAGAATATCATATTTGATAATCGGCGTTTCTACAAATTGCCATGTTGGCGATATCATCTCTAAAAAGAGCTAGCCCAAGCTATATATCAACCACTCCCTGTCTTCTTTGGTGGTATTCTTTTAAGAGCAGCAGATAAACCAGCTTCCTTTGCTTGATTCTTGAAAAAAAAGCGTCGCACGCAGAGCTCCTAGATACCGGCAACAAGAGAAACAAGAGTGCAACGGAGATTGTTTGTTGATGATACATCGGTCGGGGGTTGCCAAAACCCTGGTTCACAGTGGGTTAGCCGTTAGCTATTCATGTTTGATGACCGGGAAGCCTATTAACCTTCAATTCTACACTGTTGCAGTGTTTTGGCAGGGGCCCAAAAGGTAGATGTTTACAGGCATATCAAAAGTTAATTGTTGATTTAGTGACATATTCAGCATATATTCAGCTGTACATGGCTTTTTTTTAGGTAGCCTTAGAACCTTAGACCTTTTTGCGTTTAGTTCCGAAATTACGTCGTAGACCTAACCCACTCAACAATATTACCTTTTTGCAAAGGACCGAAGGTTTACCATACAGTCTGTTCCGCTTTTGGATGATGCTTTTTGGGTTATCCCTTTTCTAGGCGAATTTCAGTGTTGGTTAATTTTCAACCCGCAGGCGCCACTGAGCCTCAGCCGGTCGGACCGCTGGTCTACTGGGACGTTCCCTGTGCTTCAAAATGGTCGTGGGATTGCCATGGGATTGCTCTTCGGGGTGGTCTCCTGGCAAAAGTTGATGTCATGGGAGGTTGGGAATGGCCATCATCTGCGGTTGCAGGACACATCCCGTTGGTGCGACCCGATTTGTATTGTGTTTTTTTTCCCAAAAAAAATTGGCCCCCATGAAGTTTTACAAAATACTTTCTTGAGAGCTTGGCCAGCCAAATGTTGGGAAGTCGATGAACATGTAACATGTACATGTCCTATTGAACATGGGGACTTTCGACCAAAATGAGTTCTTCGGATGTCATGTTCGCTCCCAACAGAATTCCAAGTGACTTGATTCGGCGAACAAATATGTTTGACTTCCCTAAAAAACGACCAGAGACAGAAGTTTTTCTAGTTGATGTGTTGACAGCAAATCATTTGTGTTTGATATATTTGCATTCTTTTGTGTCATGTTCAGGATACATCAGATTTGTTTTGTATGCATATAAATATAAGTAATTCCTGGCAGCTAGTTTCGGAAAGTGTATTAGTTAGTTTCATTGTATTTTTTTTCTCATCTTGGATCTTTGGAGAGATGATTATATAAATCCTTGATGGCATTCAACTGAATTGAGACCACCAAACGGAAAAAAGACAAATGGGGAGGGGCTACTGGCCTGCAACAGTTCAACAATCATTTGGTGAATTTTGGCAAGGATCCCCTTATCCATTCTCAATTTTATTTGATTTTTTGGATAATACGCAGAAGCAGATTTTGAATGTATGATATACGTGCATGCATGAGTACTGCTTGCATCATTTGTTTTTTTGTCCCTTCATGGACTCTCTCACGCAATGGTGGTGACACTGTTAGTACTACAGCTAGCAAGGGCTTTTAGCGAAATAGTTCCCAAAAATACATGGCACAGTACAAGACCAATCAACACCCATGAGATTGGTATAGTTACCTCCATGTATCACATGATGTAGAAGAAAACATCAACCATCCCTCCACCAAACTGCTCTCCGGGACCGAATTCAGGTGATAGGCTTCAACGTCTGTCGAACTTGGCGTAGATGAGTGTTTTGCAAGTTGAGAAAAAGAGATTTTGGGCGGCTGTACAGCGGCTATATTATACCCATAGGATCCATCGGACTGGTATATTTACCTACATGAATGGTTGATTTTTTATGATAAATGTAGGTATAGATATGCCATACATGGATCCTATGGGATATATAATGTTTTTTTGTTGAATGCTTTTTAGATGTTGTGTTTTGGTCTTTTTTTATCACAACATTGTCGCTACATGTCACCTAAAGAAGTGAGGGACCGGGATATTGAAAAAGAGACGAGCCCAGTTCCAATCCAACAAGGCTTAATTTGCAGCATTTCTCACATCACAAATCGTATGAACGACTAAAAGGTAGTTTTTTTTCCAGGGTACATTATGTGAATTTGAGCTTCAGTGGTGATTTAATACCCAGATTAGCAGAATCACATCAATTCAACTGCATGATAATGTTTGTGTGATTTGTCCTGAAAGCAATGAGTGCAGTGTTTGGATTGGTAACATCTTAATCACCTGTGTCGTGGGCTGAAGACAAAGCAAAGGACAAAGAAGGTGAATCACAGGATGGATATGGATTGGATTTGTGCGGTCTGCCAGCCTTACCATGAGGATTTGTTCAAGCAAGGTATACCAGAAATTTGGGGAAACACCAAACAGAATCCCCCTTGAAGTCAAAGAAGGCATTTAGCAGCAGCACTCTGTCTTGACACAAGACCAACGGTGGTGGGTCCGACTTCTGTAGTCGACAGCCTTGGCGAGTTACTCGGGATATATGTATACCTATACATTTACCTGCGTTGCGGGCCGTGTAAAGGGTCATGTTTTTGGTATCAACATTTACAATACATACATGGGCTGCATTTGTCAAAAGGGATATAACATGATATATCCATACTATATATCCAGTGTAAAGAATTATGTATGATGACCACAAGGTGCAGTACGTTCTAATGCCAAGAAATGTCCACATGAACCAATCCTTGGAAAATCCAGTGACAAAACCATATCAATCCTCGAAGGTATGACAGATATCTAATATCACGATTAGCAGATTTCAATTAAATAGTTTCCAGATATCTAGAAGTCGTTCAGGATAATACACTTTACCATGGGAATGGGAACCCACAACCCTTCATTTTTAGAGGTTATAACCCATATTTTGGGGGTTGAAAACCCTCATTTTTTCATGGTTTTGGGGTCCAAGGGTACTTGCCATTTATATCAATTTCTTCCATGTTTCCCATACCTACAAATGATGCTTTGAATACATGAACATGCTCCAGGAGTCACCGCCGGAATGGTTGTCTCATTTCGTTTCAGGGGAGGTGCCTGGGAACGGTGACTTTAAAACGCCCGAAATGGACAATTGAGCAGTGAAAAAAGAACCTGGATGTTTAGGTTATACAGAGGGAAAACAAAACTGATGTTTTTTTTAGGGCAGACCACCTGTCCACCCGGGGTGTTAATAGTTTCTTAGTCCTAGAACCAGGTTCGAGTTGAGGTTGGATTACCAGATTTCCATTTTGGAGAAAAGAATTGACCAGATTCATTTGCATTGCTAACCTAGCTTACCGGAGGTGATGTGGTAGCACTAGGTCATCTTCAACAGGCAATACAGTACAGGTTTGCAGTACATGTAGGGGAAGCCCTTTGAGTTCCCACAGCGTTTCAGGGTTTCTGTGCATCGATTGCTTATTGGTTGAGCGTGAACCGATGGAGATAAAAAGACCCATGGATGATCCGTTTTCTTGAACACACGCTCTAATGTCAAAGCAAACATGTTTAGTTTCGGTTGTTTTCAATATCGATTAGTGTTTCCCTAGCAAGCTAAAGCGTTCTACTCTCACTGGCATTTTCGTTCCATGTGTTTTTGCACGACATGCATGCTTTGACACATTATTTTGTTTCACTTTTCTTCAGATAGACAGCACTTTATTCAGATAGCCAGCACTTGCCAGTTTTTTTGTTTCCAGGCATGATACTCCAACATGGCTTCAGTGGAACATGATGGAACATGACTTTATGTTGGAAATCTTTGTTTAGCAAAGGGAATCATGCAAACATTGGCCTGATGTCGTTTGGGTGGTGGTTGCCTTGTTTTTTATGTTCACCCCAACTTGAGGAGATGATCCAACTTGACTATATAATATTTTTTTTCAAATGGGTTGGTTGAAACCACCAACTAACTAGGTCAAGGTTGCATCCAAAAATCTGCAGCGCTTTACAGGGCAAGCTGGTAGCAGTTTTCAAGTCTTGAATCGTGAGAAGTCCAAGAAGTCCAGACCCACGATAGCCATGGATGCTAGCATCGAGGAAAGTGCCGGTGCTTTGCGAAAATGCTTTTTCCTTTGGGTGCCTTTTGGAGCATTGTTTTTTTTTGTTTCCGTTGGAGATCCTGAGTTTTACACTGACTTCATGAACAAATTCAATCATTATCTTACCGGATTCTGACGAAAAATGTTCAAGTTCAAATCTTCATTTGATATACTGTATTTTGATCTGTGATGAATCGGTGGTTTTCATCATGAAATTGCCATTAGTTTATTGCCTATCCATAGTTCTTCTAGGTCCTATCGTTGCAGTCTCTGGTCGAAGTGGTTGGAATGAACATGTTTTTTTCAGATTCGTTTTAAGTTCAACCCACCGCAGAGATCTGCGGAGTCTATGGAGGAACCTGGAAAAGAAAACCTAAAGAGGAGAGTTCTTTGGGAAAATCATAACTTTCAGGTTCCAGTGCCATTAGTTTGGTTTTAGCAGCATATCTCACCAATCCCAATCTTATCCTCCAATTGAAACTGTATGTTTCTTTTTTTTTGGGGGGGTGTAAGATTTTTCATTATTTTACCAACTTGGTGATCCCTGAAACAATAGTGATGTGATTGATGGAGGGGGATTTTTTTCACTTCGGAGCCCAGGAAATCAAATCCGCAGCCCTAGGAATCGAGGATCCGCTGAAAGTTTTGAAGGGTCCCTACCTGGTAGGGCCTACCTTTGAGATCCATCTCCATTTCAACCATTTTAGAACAACAACTAGACTATACATACTATATCTAAAAATGTGTATTTAAAGTGGATTTTGGTAAGGTGTTCTCTTCAAATGGAAAGGAATCCTTCCCAAAATGATGATTCAACTTTGGGGAAACGACATCCATTGATCTACGTTTTGTCCCAAAACAGATGTAGCTATCAACAGATCTGGCGAGGTATTTAGATCCTAAAATCGGGAGCCATTTGGACCAGAACGATTAAGATTACTGCGATGGAAAAGGCTTAGAGTTTAGAAACTTCAAGGTTGTGGGTGTTGTTGTTGTTGTTGTTGTTGTTGTTGTTGTTGTTGTTGTTGTTGTTGTTGTTGTTGCATATGTAGCATCAACATATGACACCTCAAATTCCCCGGACATGATGTGTATATATATTTATTTATAACTCAAGGTTTCAACAAAACAAAGCTATTGGGCACATCAATGCTCTAACGTTATGTTGGTAACATTCGGGAATTCTGCCAAGTTGAGCATCACACTCCCAAGATCCAGTATATAATTCATCATTACTTTTATACACTCGTTTCCTACATTTTTGGATGTGAACCCCGTGTAACTGTGGCAACCGTGAAGGTTTATAGAGATCCCCGATCACGATGGTGACGCGAGTTGGCCGAGGTTTGGCCATTTATGCAGAAGAGCTACAAAGAGATCACAAAAGGTATCTTGAAATAAACTTCAAAGACATCCAGACTGCCATGCACATAATTTCATATGTATATGTATAACAAATGTATATATATATGTTTATATTAGTACAATAAATACATGAGACCTCACATATATATGTGCATAGGTTTTACAGATAGGATATATGATATATCATGTACTAGATACAAACATATATGTGTTTTTACATATATATATATATATTTCATATCCTCTGTGAAATTGTCTCTACTTCAACGGGAGAGGTCAGGCTCTTTATGAAAGGTTTGGAGACCATCACTGGATATTTGCAGAATATCACCCAACTTTGAGATATAATGTCAATAGTTGTTCCTGGTTCCCTTAATAGGTGGTAGGTGATATATAATCACCCAATTGGCAGTATATACTGGCCTATATATATATATATGTACCACTTATATATTGCCAATTGGGTGATTATATGCTACCTACCACCTATCAAGGGTACCAGGAAACTCCATTGATAATGTGACACTCATATTTTCCAAATACACCGGATCGAGTGATTGACAAAGGACACACATGACACGGTGTTTGGTATGGGTTGCAAAGTTGTGCTCCAAATGAGTTAGTTCCGAAATTGCACAACCGCCATCCTGAGCTGGACAGTGAAAGAAATGCGAAAGAATGTCGTACATTTGTCATAATATTGTGTCAATTTAAAGTGTTAGAATTGTTTTGCGTCTTTGATCCATTCTATAGTTTCCCCATTTCAGTATTTTGGCTGTGTTTAAGTTGATTTGTTGGTTTTCTACTGCAATCCCCACATTTTCATACATGTTCAAATGAAGCCATGAGGGGACGACGTTGACTGCCCTGGCTGCAGGCACTTTCACTCTCTCCTCCTTGCCCATGTGCCCGCAGAATGAAAACTGTGAAGATGCCGTGGAGAAGTTAGCCAGAGAGTTGCAGCATGAGGTCCAATGCTGAGATTTCTGGTGAAAATGACATTGATCTATATAGCTAGCAATCTCATATAGAATCATGGTGGGTTTAGTAAGCGTATTCTTTTGTTTCGAATGGAACTGACGATTCAGATTGGGGAGACTCGAGATTGGGAGTTCAGGCAATTTGACATGTTAGATTTGCCACTGTAATTGACGCCCTCAGATCTACGATTTTAAGATGTAATGAGTCTTGACCAATTGGATGGTTGGTTCCTTCCTGGTAAGATTTGTTGCTACAAAATGGTTGTTGGGATTTGGAGGTTTCAAAAACCACTGGGATTTGGCCATCAAGCCACTAAGCCCCTATTTAAGGCAGCTTTATTGTCAGAAGTGCTAAGTTAGATTAAATTAGAGTGTTGTCAGGACGGGATACCCTCCCTGAAACTTACATAACCTCTGAATATCAATGGTTGGGAGATGAAATGTTCTTTGGGGATCGTATCTTTTTAGGGGAGAGCTGTTAGTTTTAGGGAGGGATACTCTTTAAAAAAATGAGTGAAGGAGCTACATTGAATCAGATCCCCACATCACTCCACCAGCACCACTTCGGGCCTTCATTTCAGTCAACCCCCGTTGAGCACAGCACGGCGCATGAATCACAGGTGGACCGTTGCAAAGCATCGGGACGAAATCCTTCATTGCACCGTGCCATCTTCCGTTGTTGGAAGGGATTGTTGGCTTATGAGACTCTTCGTGCCATCCTATTTTCATGTCTCTACGTCCTGACGCCTTTCATTCTTCAACAAACCATTCGAGCCTTGGAGAAGAATGGTTCCGAATCTCCGGGAGGTTCCGAGATGGAAGATGGATACAAAGGGAAAGGCCAGTTGAATACCTAAAATGTAACTATTTTTGTCCCCATGTTCATCCCCATGTAAAGAGCATGTCATATGCTGCATTATGTGTATTATTGCTGAAGCATTTGGGGGTCTTTGAGCCATCATGTGTCCTTTATTTACGTATTGTACTAGTATGCGTCCTTTGAACAAATAATTGAGGATCCCTACTTATTTTCCCTAAAGGAAATCAACCTGTGAGAGTTTCCGGGAGTCAACGGTGGAATCTTCAACAAAAAAGCTTCCGAGAGTCTCGTCTCAAGCAAATGCTTGGCAAAATCAGTGAAACGGATGGTGATTGGCCGAATGAATGCTTGATGTGACAACCCAATGCTTGGTTTAAAAAGGTTCAATCACTTAAGGACATGTGAAATGTTGTGCTGTTGTGAGAAAGCTTGATGCCTATTCAAAATTATGAAGATAGTCCTATCTCATAACGATGTGTGACGTAATGATGAAGTCTTTGCAGTCATAAAATTGATTGACGAATGTTCCAGGTGTTTCGCACCACCGATGTAATATGCCTTGAATAAAGATATTAAAGAGTGACTATGTTAGCATACATCCAGGATGCCCATTGAAGAAAAGGGACAAATCCTACAGGGTAAAGAACAAATCTGAAGAGACCTAAAACACCAACTGACCATTTGGTTTGACACCTGCCGAATAGATATACAATAACATATACAATCATATCTAGGTAATGCATGGTAATGCTATATAGGTAATGATTCAATGCTTATTTATTTCCACCCCGACGAAGATGAACCATGATGAACCCACGAATCTGAGGAATATGTTTTGTTATGTTTTGTTCAGGGTGCCCAAACCACCATCATACAACATTAAACATGAGGGAATCTTTAGATGGTATAGTTGTAAATGATATTTTTTGTTGATTAAATCATGATGGATTTTCAACATGCAGATATCTCAAATTGCAACGGAAAATCTTCCAGGATCTTTGCGCACAGAGGGTCGTTGGGTAGATGCCCTTCTATGGTTGTTAGCCTTGCCTATCAGTGGCCTGGCAGGTGGTGCCTTGGTTTTCGACAGTTGGAAGTTTGTTGGTCGGGAAACCGGTGTAAAGACAACTTTCCCTTAAACACCCTGGAAAACTATCTGGGTGGTAGGATTTGATGGTTGATGGTTCAGAAATCCGGCTTTAAGAGTTGATATTAGGTCAATATCCCAGTAATTTACAAGGTTTTATATATGCCAGGTGCTGCAGGATTTCTTCCATCAACAGTAGTTTCATATTTTTTATGTTCACCCCGAAAATTGGGTAAGATTCCCATTTTGACTAATATTGTTCAAAGGGGTTGAAACCACCAACTAGCTAACATGGAACTCAAACATGGAGTTTTGGTTCAGATGATATTCCTTTTCAACTGGGTGATTTGTTTGGGTTCCATATGAATTTTCCAAGGGAAGCCCAATTTTCAGTTGTACAACTTGAGTATAGCAAGCAATTTTTTGTTGATTCCAAGGTCTTTTCTATACAGCAAAGCTGTGGGAATTGCCGAGCTTTACGAAACCAACCTTGGAAAATCTGCATGAAACACGGGGACAAAACGCTAACACAGCTCTAATGTTTGAAATGAAGTTCCTTTTCCAAATTTTGTTTTTTGGGGTTCATGTTAACTTTCCAGGGTGAACTTCAGCATAGAGTCATCATCATTTTCTTGAACGGGAATCCGAGGTCTTATACAGCAGCATGGACTCCATCGATTTACTCTCTTTGGACGTCAAATCTGGGCAGGTTTGGTGGGTAACATCTTCAAGAAATTGGCAACCTTGGAACCTCGCCAATCAACCTAATTTAGCAACTGTGAGACATGCCATGCTTAAATGCTTAGTTACGCAGCAATTGACCACTTGTATTTTGTCATGAAGACATGCTTGCTGAATGTTTGGCTGGTAACTACTGTAAGCAGATATCTCCGAGGCTTCAATAGGATTCCGGCAAATTACGCACGATAACTGTTTTGATTGCTATTTTCATGTTGATGAATGCGGTATACTATAACCATTACATCCACTACGTCACTATGCTCCAGTAGACTAAGATATCCCCATTCTCCATATGCAAAACATCTTGAAATGGTCCATTGCTCATGTCCCTGTTAATTAACTAGTTTACCAGAGCCTAGCCAATACTAACCTCTTGCTTGCTTGTTCATTCTGTTTTCACCAACATGATACCTCAACGCCTGAAATTTCAGGATGCATCTGCTTCCGGCCAGAAGATCACAGAAGGTCAGGTTGTCTCGTTGATTGGACAAGATGCCAGTATTTTCCCCTACATGTCACCATTCCTATGCACCTCGGATGCTGCAAGAGCTTGACACCTTTTTTCAATGTGGAGTTGGAGGTGTTTTGTGCACAAAAGTCACAAAACGTTGGTTTTTGTTTTACATAAAGGCGGCATATCCAAGACCATTGACATACAAGGTGACATAGGTTTTTTCATGCAAAAAAATAATGGAACATCAGTTTCAATTGCGAATTTTTGCCTTTCATCGTTTTCTTCCGCACCATTCTTGTTTAAAATACAACCGAGGCCAGTTTTTGGGCATTCCTGGTAACATTGTGCTGCCTACCATTGTTCTCACCATGTATTTGGGAACTGCCTTCCTTGCTGGATTGGCGGCTTGCATTTTGTTGGTGACCTTCAGCAACTTTTTTGCCTCCAAGTACAAGCAGAAGGTCAAGGAGAAGTTTCAGGTCACATGGTGAGCTGCAATTCCCATTGCCAATGTCAACCTACCCCGAAACCCCCGAAATCCGGAAAAAGCCCTGAGAAATAAGGGTTTTTTTCATAGCCGGCCTTATTTAGGGAAACCAATTGGTTAATGCAGCAAAAATCAGCGATCTTGAATGACTTGGTTTAAGGTGATTTTTGTACGTTCTAAGCATGGTAAATCACCATTAAAAATTTAAAGCACCATTTGGGGAATTAATTTGTATTTTTCTAGCCACCTTAATCAAATCCAAGATGAGACAAAACCCATAGGATTTGATTGTATAGCTCAAGTCACCAGATGGCTACAAATGGTCCGGGAGGCCATAGAGTCATAGCATGAAATGATATATGAAATCGCTGTGGCATCAGCCTAAGTTTTAATACTGATACACTGATACACCAACTATATTACCTTCCAGAGAAAAATCGTTTCCAAAGAGACAAATACTTCCCAGCTGCTGACTTTACCAGTCTCAGTCTGCAGCTGGAAACAAGTAGAAGTTTCAGGTAGTTTGAGCTTGTTTGGGGGGAATCCATGACTGATAAATCGCAAAACTGATTTTGGCGATCTGAGGTATAGGACAAGGAACAAATTTGTCAGCCTGGAAAGTGTCACATTTACGTGTTGGTAGACGAACGCAACCATAGACAATAGAATCACCATTTCATTGGGAACCATCCTCTCCCAATGATGGAATGGTACGAACAAAGAACATTTGATTCCGAAAACTCAATATGTTTTTCCAATTTTCCATAAAGAAAAAGTTCTCACCAAAAAGGGCCAAGGTTGGATGAATGTCATTGGAATCACAGAAACATGTCACCACAACCGAGGTGGCCGATGAACGCTTGGTCCTGATCAACGAATCCTTGCAGGGTGCTCGATCCGTGAAACTCTGCAATTGGGAATCTTAGATCTTTAAACCAAGAAACCTTAAGACACATGGGGTAAGTTTGGGGTGATGCATCAATGAAAGGATGGGTTACTAATAGTTATTGTCTCTGCTTTTGTGTTTCCTGCCAGTTGGTACCTGAATGTGTGTTTGAGACCCCTCGTTGTTTTTCACAGATTGTAGCATCAATGTGTTTTGTTGGGAGGAATGCAAAACTAATAACATGAACAGAAACACCAAGAGACATGCGGATTGGTGTCCAGAAACATGCGGACGAGTGTCCGTGTCATTTGTCACTTTTTTCCTGTTGGCAATTGCAACATAGGTCTTTCGGAGAAAATGGTTTGGCTAAAGAGCCCAAGAATCATGAAGCAAAGTCACCAAAAACCCGATTCAAGGTCTAACAATCGCTGTGATTTTGAGGGGTAGAATGATACTTCACTGTACGGGCGATGATCAGGGATGAGGCAAAGAAAAAACTCGAAGCGTATGAAGTGTGTGAAGATGTGGCAGTTGTTCGGCTGTTGTTTGGCAAGGTAAAAGGGAAAAATGTATATGAAAAGGTCTCATGACATCATGATTTGCTTACTTTACGTTCATTCCCAAATTCACTGTACATGTTGCATTTTTTTCTTGCACACCATGCTAGATGTTGGAGACCCTAATTTTGAGACACACCCAAACAGGACTCGCTCGGTGTTCCTTGTGTTTTGATGTGCTAAGGAATGTGCACTCGAGGCCAAAATCAACAAAGTTCGGGAAAAGGAGCCCATGCGTGTTTAGCGATGGGACATGATGTAACATCAGGTGATCCATGAAAAAACCCAAGCGGTACTGTAATTGACATGGGAATCTGATCCGTATTTCCAGGCTTAAGGATGGACAAGTATTGCATTAAAGGAATCTAAAAGCTAGATATCAATATTGTACCACGATTGTTGTCACGTGGTGAATTCAGTTGTTTCGGGGGCCAGGTGGTTTGGAAATCTATACAATGATCCCCTACTAATACACCCTTTCGAATCGTTAAAAAATATTATTGAAAATTCACTCAGATTCCATGTTTTTGGACCTTTTTGCCCCAAGCCAATGTGAGACACATCAAAAGATGAAGGAAGTGATGATTTCAGCATACCTTTGTTGGTCATACATAGTCATGACCCAAGGTGATTCACATAGTTGCTGGAGGTTGGATAGAATCAGTCCAGTGAAAACTTTCAAAGATGACTTTGGAGTTGTTAGTGGATCAATCTGCTAGTAGGTCGAGTTTTGCCAAAATGTTTGTATATGCGGTTATGTGGATCCTGGATATATCTCTATGTAAGAATGTGGAGCAGCAGTATGGCGCCTTGATGTGTTTGGGTTTGCCTTTGTGAAAGACATCATTCATCACCAGAGAGGACACCAACACGGACAGTCATCAAAATCATCATACACTAGTACACCAATTCCCTATTCTGGTACTTAATATGTAACTGCAGTCATCAGCATCATCCCTGTCCTCATGATCATGTTCACATTATTTTCCACATCATGATCACCATCGTCGTCATCATCGTCGTCGTCATCATCGTCGTCGTCGTCGTCACGACCACCACCACCACCACCACCACCACCACCACCACCACCACCACCACCACCACCAGCATCATCATCATCATCATCATCATCATCATCATCATCATCATCATCATCCCAGCAAGGCCTGGATTCCATATAAAGTATTAGTATTCTGGTTGGTCATCATCATTTTTTCAGCCTTGGTCATTTGCAGGAGATCAGCTTATTGCGTTGGATTCATGTGTGCTACGCCTTGCAACAGGGCGTGTCTTGCTTCATCCACCGATGGCGGCGATGACGTTTTTTTTCGCAGGGATGGGGAATCGTCTAAGGTTGGTCACCACTAGGGTTATATACATTGCATTTACCCTTTGGTAAGCTAACATGGCAATGGAACATCTCCATATTTAACAGGAAATACATTTTCAAATGGTCCATGTTTATCATTGCTATGTTCCTTTACCGGAGAGTATGTGTTTATGATGGTTTTGACCATTGGCAATGTTGGGTGGGAAACGTTGGGAGGGCAATGTTGGTTTTAGCCATTGGTTTCTGTTGGTTCTAGGAATTCTGAGCTAAAACCTAATTTGCCAATGTTGAGAGGGCAAAAGCATTCCAACTCTTCCATTGCAATGGTAGCAACTCCGCATGTTCAACAGCTCTGACTGTGTAATTGAAAGGTTTCCATACACGAGGAAGTAACAAACAAAACTCAAACTCAAGACTTATGACCAAAGCGTCCCTTGTTGTTAAAATGGTGTCCCATGTATTCCAAGATGATATTATGGAACAATAAAAAAACATATCCTCCACAACTTATGATAAATTCATACATATTGTGGCAACTTATTCGCGTTTCTTGGAAACTCAGATGCTCCTTCACTCCTAGATACCCAGCACGGGTCTAACTAGTCCAGGGTTGACATGAGTCATTGATTGGCCTTGCTTGTTGAGCAGATTGCAATAGATGCAATAGTTATCTCACTTTGAAAATGGTGGGAATTTTTGATGAACACGAAATACATCCCACTGAAAAGGCACTTCTAATAATTTGCACCCCTGTAATTTCCTAGGTGGTGGTTTGAAAGATTTTTTGATGTTCACCCCGGGGAAGATTCACATTTTGACGAACATATTTTTCAAATGGGTTGAAACCACCAACTAGTTTCCCAATTTTCCAAGGCCATGGGAGCCTTGCCTATGGTTGGTATTTCCACCGCCTTGCTGACGTATACGGTGGTTCTTGGTTATCCCCTGGAACCCGATGTGGTTGCTATGAGTGTGGCATACTTTGATGCTTGGATGTAGGTGGTTTGTTGTGGGTTGGGCTTGTAAAATTGTGGGTTGTAACTGGCTGCTGTTTGATGTGCAAGTGACTTTAACGAGTTCAAACCAGAATGAGCTGGTTTCTGGGAATAGGTGAAAATCATGTTTCACCCATGGCTCACTCAGATTGTCCGCAAGATTTTGGAGGCATCCCAACCTTAGTATATACCTGAACCTTTACTTTCCCATGGTTCAGAGGATGAGGATCGCACCAAAACATCTACCCAACTTAACCTGGCAATTCTTTAGATGACCTTTTTTGGAATCGTTAAGTGACCTTCAACTAGGGAAAAAAACAGGTCAGTTTTGAATCACCAGGTGTTATTGACTAAAATCCCAGTAGTGAACCACCCGTCACGACCCTGAGGACTCCAAGTGTATAGGTAATTTGCCCAACTTCATCGGATCCTCAGATGGATGATTCAATCTTTGAACAATTTGCAACCATCACTGCCATCCAGGATTTTCACTTATCTTGGGGACCTCAAACCCCCAAAAAATCCTGCTGCTATTTAAACCCAGGATTACTTGGCCTTGGGCTTCATGCTCTTCCCCAATTGCAAGTTGCAATTGCAAGTCATGAGCGCTGGTCTTAGTCGTGTGGAGCGATTGCTGATGCAGAAAGATGCGATCCACGATGAAGTGAAGAATGATGAGTTGTCATCAGGGAGTCTTGGGACCTGAAGTTTAAAAATGATACCCACTGATACCTCTCGGACCGCAACACTGGAATCTTGTAGATTTCAGGAACAGACAGTAAGGATCGATCCTTATAAAATTCTATAAGCTAGTTTGTGCATGTTTTGTTTTTGCATGTTTCGGTGTTGCTCTAGATCCACCCTCGCATTCAAATTTGTTTCTGGTTCTGAGAGTGACTATACTATACCTATACATATATATATATATATTGTTTTGTACACATACATTCCACCCTAAGTTTCGTTAAAGTTGGCTGTATCATGCTATTAATATATCAACAAGAACCACCCCAAGTTTCGTTTTGCTCTACTACAAAAATGGCCCTCAAGCCCCTTGAGGATCTTCATGAAGAATGCCAGCTTTTCTTGGAGCGCTGTACGTGGAAGTCTTCCTGTTTTGCATGACATCTCCATGGATGTGACCCCCGGGTCCTTGGTGGTGGTGGTAGGTCCCGTTGCCTCCGGGAAGTCCACCTTGGTCTCCGGAGTGTTCGGCTTCGCGCAGGTGGTCGCTGGAAAATCTATCTTAAGAGGACGGAATGATAATGATATGAAGGTTTGGCAAAGTTGGGGGTTATGTTGGGATTTTCTTCAGTATGTTCCAATACTAGGTGGTGGTTTCAAGTATTTTTTATTTTCACCCCTATTTGGGGAAATGATCCAATTTGACTAATATTTTTCAAGGGGTTGAAACCACCAACTAGAATAGTTTAGTTTTTATTTTTTGTGAATAGGTTCCAATATATGCTAATATGTCTCGGCAAAGAAGTTGAATTTCCGTTTGTGGATTCGATTGGATGTTGTATTCGATTCGTTTGATGATGGTTATTTTATGAATCTCTTGGCCACTAAAAAGTGAGGGCCATATAAAGCTTGGGATAGGTTTTTGGGTTTTCTAATTACGAACAGGTGATGGATGTGTTAATGACCACCAGGATGTGTTGCAAATGTTCCATTGACGATGTGGTAACTCTGAGACCCCAAATGCTGCCATTCATCCGGGAAAAAAAAACATCGTTCACTAATGGGTTTGGGTGAATCATCAGCAATGTCACCTGACTTGAACAAAAGAAAGGTAGTTTAGACGTTAGTGTTTTGTCTTATTTCAGGATTGCATCCAGGTTGTGAATTAGCTATACAACTCAAATGAGTAGTTGATCATCTCCATCGCGCGATATTTATATAAATGTAAATCAGATAAAGGTCCAAAGTTGTTTGACAGAAAATCAAAATGTCCACCTCCATTAGAGAACAAGAGGTGGGTTTAATGACTGCACATTGTTTCTTTTAACATCACCTTGAAACGATGCACATGCTGACCTAAGCCTAAGCAACACCACCAGATTGATGTGGTATCATGTCGTATCTACTGTACATATATGCCGATAATGGATGAAAATACGGGCACGCAGTCAAGTAGTTTGTCCCCATTGATTTTAAGTCTTTAAGTGTTTCATGCCTGGTGGTTTCCCTTGTCTTTCTCGTGCCTCAGATTTGGACTGTCTTTTTGAAAGGGAAATCTTTGGCGATGACGTTTTTGGGTGGCCATGTTGCACCCTAGAAGTATGTGTGTGTGCGCCAGGACAACCTGCCTATGTGCCCCAGAATCCACAAGTCTTGAATGCTTCAGCGCCTTGGCAAGGTTCAGAACGTGGTCAAGATAATGCCACATGAGTGTCAGGTAACATGTCCAGGAAACCACTGTTGAGTTTAGGGTGACTTTGCCTTGATATGTTCTTTTGTTTGCAACATGTCATCCTAAAGATCTCTCCTTTTTTCAGAAAAAAAGTATCTTCCAGTCTTATCTGCGACAAGTCGTTGATTCTTAGGTGTCTGAGAACATCTTGTTTGGTTCTTCCTGGGATGCTGATGCTTACGATGCTGCGTTGGCAGCATGCTGCTTGCATCAAGACATCGACCAACTGGTGGATGGCGATGCAACTGAGATTGGCCCCTTAGATGAAACGATCATCGTGTGACGGTGTGACTTATAGCAAGTTTGAAACAATTCGTGTGGGAAGAAAGGTATTGGCTAAAAATGGTAATGGAGAACTTACTTTGGAAGCCAGTTGGGATGGTTTTAAAGAAAAACGGGGTCAATGAATTAGAGGCACCAAAACACAAGATTAAGTGGGCAGCACTGTCCATCATGTCCATTAAGAGTATGGTGTTTTGGATTATGGGTTGTTTGCTACATTCTGCATGTTGAAGCCATTCTCCCCAAGTTGGTAATCTCGGGCAATCACCATGATACACCATGATGGCCTGACCAATTTGAATATGATGAATTCAGTACTGCTGCTGATTTACATTTGGGAGAATCCTGGAGGTGTTGCAGTCACTGTCATAGATTTTCATCGATTAATGATCCAAGTTTGTGAAATAAGGCAATTGAACTAGAGGAACTACTATAGTACGAGAGCATACTAGAATCTGCCCTTGGAATGTGATAGGAACCAGGGCCTAACCGAGCCAAACTAGAATTGGGACGTATCTATTTGATTCTATTTGATATATTCAAATTTACATATTCATTTCCAATCCACACAGTCACACACATGGTTTCTACATGAAACTATAGTCACTATAGTCAGTTACTGTAAGTGTTCACTACGTTCCTGAGACATCTCAGTATACGTTCCGTTTTCCATAACCAACATGTCCATTGAAATGAGGAGGGATCTAGGGAGCTAGATTCCTTCCACACCACTCATCACCAGCAGCCAACAACCGTGATACCTTGGGATTGTTTTGAACCACCAGGTGAAAAGGGCATTACCATCAGTGGTGGTCAACGAGCTCGTATCGCAATGGCCAGAGCTTTTTATGCCGAACCTGATCCTTGGGTCTGAACGTTTTAGAAGTTGAGAGAAGCGTTTTTTTTTGGTTGTTGGGTGAAAAGTCCAAGGTCCGGTGCTTTATTTTTCCAAAGGGTCTTAGCTTGTTTGAGAGGTTTTGGGGGTACGTCAATATTTTAGTTTAATTGGTAGAATGCATATTATATACGCATATCACATCTATCTTTAAATATTTTTATAAGTTCAGTTATACTTTTATAAGCTCAGTTGCATCTACATGTTACCTACGCAGTAAGTATGTATACATCCATGCAATATCAGGGGGTTGCTTTGTGCCAGGTATATCCGTAAAGGATTGCCATTTGCTATGTTAGAAATTTTAAATTAGCAGCAAATTGGCTTTGGGTGATATTAAACAGTGTTACGCTGGGGTCCTCATGTGCGGAAAGAAAAGCAGGTTGCCAATGATGGGAATATTTTGGAGGATCACGTCATGTGCGTCCATGTGCCATGTAATACGAAGCAGGTTGTTAGATCATGCGGTTAGGTGCAAATAACCAACCTTTGCCCAAATAGTATGTTTCGTTTGGCAATTTTTTCAAACTAACCTAAAATTCAGGTTTGGACATTGGATCATATATGTTGTTGACGCAAGAAATCCAGCAAACCAGATAGATAAATCAATGGTAAGACAGTTGCTATATCAACTGGTGCAGGATTTCTTCCATGAACAATATTGTTCAGGTCCCTCGGTGGAAGACTTACCATGGGAAATTCCGAGAAACAAGCCACACTGATGTAGGTCCGTCAATAGAATCCACAAAGTCAAGTTTGTTGAATCACTACTCTGTAACGGTAGTTATTCTAAATTCTCACAGGGTTTGTACATGTAGGTAAATTGCAAAGATATCACAGAAGAACCGAAAACCCCACGAGGTGGTTTGAAGCACGTTGACATGTGGTATATCACAAGCGCAATGTTTTTGAGGCATCAAGACCCATGCACTGGTTTTCCAAAGAACACGTGAGTGTGTGCGTGCGTACAGCAAAGTATTTTTGCCCGAGGTTTGTGAAAGCCCATTGAAGCCCATTGTATCTATAAGTACTATGAGGTATACATGATGAAGGTCATTTTTGATGAACATTGGGTCCCTTCAAAAATGTGGTATACCCGCTCTCGTTTGCCTGAAAGCGCGGTGCTGTTCAGGATGTGGTTGTCTTGGATGATCCCTTGTCAGCCATGGACGCTCATGTGGGTGCCAAAGTCTTTCAAGGATGCATTATGGCGCTCAGAAACAGGCAGGTTGACCCTGACAGATTTGGTTTTCCAAAAAAAGTATTTTTCTACCAGACTACAAAGCTATGGGATGCTATGGGGATCCCTCCCGCATCCATCACATGTGGTCAAAAAGACTATTGGTGGTGTGTCACTCAATTTGTCGTACTGAAACACAGTGAATAAAGAAATACTGTTGATGGCAACCAGAAATCCGGCGATTAAAAGCAGTTGGTTAGTTGGTAGAATATCCCATTATTTAAAAACAACGGGGTTTTTATGACCATCCAAACGGTGGTTGGCAGTTGGCCTTGGGATTTCTGGTTGCCATCAACTACTTATGTATAGTTCGCGGCTTCCCTGTCAACCGTCAACCTTCACCGAGCGGATTTGCAGGGGGAAAGCAGTGCTGATGACCACCAACCAGTTGCAATATTGCAGAGCTGCCGATGAGATTATCATCATGGAAGAAGGAAAAGTTGCACATAGGGGCTCCTTTCAAGAGGTCTCTTGGGTAAATCTTAATATCTTAATTTGATGCAGTGTGACAAACATAGGAACAGTTGTGATTGCATGCGCTTTGGAAGAACCTTGTTCCCCGGACAGAATGATACGGAATGGACATACAGCCAAAGATGAACAGGGTGAGGCATTCCCATCACCAAATGGGTGCTTTTAGAATTCAACATTTCAATGGCAACTGGTGTGTTGGAAACATGAACCTGTTACAGCACACAAAAACTACACTCCACTAATCTAACATAGTAGCAGTTATATAAATATGGACAACTGTGGGCCTTTCAATTGTGTGGTCTCTATTGACTTATACGCAGTTTCCATCCCGTTTTTCCTGGAGGACGTTCCAGGAATTTAGCTTGAATATTTGTTTCATACCTCAAGTGCAACAAAACAACAAATGTATGACAAGATATGCCAGCAAAACGTCTTGCAAACAGAAACACATAGAAACACAATTTTATTCAGAAAGAAGGGTGAATGGTATGGTATAGTATAGCCTGGTATAGTATACTTATACAGTATAATTACTTTAATTTCCATTGTTGTTTTTTTTGATATTTACCTCCTATACCTCATACATTCATCATTTTTTGTGGGAAAAATCTCTTCAGGTCTCCGAGATCCTGGTTTCTTCCTGTGGCATGACCTCCACCGACGCGGAGAAACCTTCCGAAACAAACGCATCCCCGGAGGGCGAAGTGACCGCGGCATTAGATCAAGGGCCCAGTCCGGTGAACTTAGGAAAAAATGACAAAAAGGAGAGGTCCAAGACAAGAACCACCACAACTGGAAACTTGGAACAGATCCGTTCTTTTGGGTGGGGAAGGTGTTTTTTTGCTGGAGATGGTGATGGATGTAGATGTTGAAAGATGTTGGGATGGTTGGTATTTTTTTTCAATGTTTGGACCTTGGAGGTGGGATATGGTTCATTCAGAAAGTTCGGTGTGGCATCGATAGTTGATAGATACTGTCCAATTATTTGTAGAGCTACAATTTGATTCATTTCAGCTTTGTGCAGGAGTTTATCAACATGAAAGCACAGAAATCCGATTGAGTTTTGTGTCGACATGAATTTGGAATTGAGTTTGTATCAACACAAAGATAGCCCCATTGAAAATGTGTTTGACATGAAATCTGGAATACTTTTGGATATCTTTTGCGCAGATACATATAAGTTCTTGTATGATAATTCGGTCACCGGCCTTACAATCTGTGCGGATTGAGGAATGACCATGGAGACACAGATCCAAGGTGCGCATGTGCTTTTCGGGTTGTCCGTGTGGACCAGCGGTACAGGTTGCCAAGAGATACGGTCCCTAAAACTAACAGCGAGTTTACACCTGAAAATGCATGGTTGGAATACTAGTTTCCTTTAGGGATGGCATATTTTGAGGTGCTATGTTAGTTTCAGGGAGGGCGGACAGTCTTACCATATTTTTTCCACTCTGGGCCCAAGTGATACATTTGTGTTGTTGCTTCCAAAGGATCCGATTTCTTCTCGCAATTGGTTTATGTACATGTTTTGTTTGTTCAACATTTTGGGTGCCAATCCCAGACCACAGTTTTTCCGGAGCTCGGGGATTCAGAAGTCCTTTGCACAATGCTGCATGCCTTTGGGGTCTTTCGAAACTGCCCTCCGGAGAATTATACAATATGAATGGATAACTTTGGCATTTGTAAGTCTACCCAGTTTCCTTGCACCAGCTTCTGTTATATCATATCTATATACTTCAAATGTTTGGTTGCAACCTGTAACCAATGCAGGTCGGTTGAATCTCTCCTCATGGTTAGCCATCTCCTCCAGTGGTGGTTTGTCTTCTCGCATTTTGGGATTTGCTCTCATGACCGTTTGCGTGTGCAATCCAGTGTCAATGTCACTGGGCAAAAACCTGATGTCTTACTTGGTTAAGAGGATGTTTCGGGAGAACCATATGTCTCATAGGCAAGGCAACCACTTTACTAACTATATGGGAAAGATATTTTTGTAAAGGGGAAGATAGGGGACGCCATGCACAACATGAGAAGTTGTAGAAAACATGTCCCAGGCTCCCGCTGTTACCTTCTACTGGTCAAAGCAGCAAATCATCCATGTTTTCAGCAGGGTGTGGCAAAAAGAAAAAGACTTTTCCAAACATAACTTTAACTGGCATTAATAACAGTACAACAAATAATGTAACTGGCATACATAAAACTAGACACATTTGGCATTTGGCATAGAAAGACTTGGTGAGTTGCCCCCCCGAAAGGTTGGAAGTCATGGGACGATGCTCTCCATCTTAGGAATCCGTTTGGTACTCTAGTTTTGAGACACGCCAGGGTGATTCCACGTGTGGCCTCAAGATGTCTCCCAGTGTTTTACATGCAATGAGAAATTCCAGAATTCAACTTAGGTATGTGGCCAACATCCTATTGGCGGGTTGGACAAGAGGAGAGGACAGTGATGCTATGATCTACTACATCGTCTCTCGTTGACAAAGTGAGACCTTGTATCCTGCACGCACCCCGGAAAAAATGATTCATCACAGCTACTCACAATTGGTTTGACCCTGCTTTGTTGGGTGGTATCAGTCATAATATATTGCGATCAGTGAACCTACATCCCCTCCCTTGCGGTTCCGCGTTTATTCGTCAAAAAGGTTGTTTCAGAGAGTTATGAATTGTGAACCTGCCACTTTCTTCTCCGGCATGACAAAGTTAGCAGTTTGTTCGTCCTTGTAGTTCGTGTTTGTAATAGGTAATCAAAAACAGTGGACAATTCAATGCAGGCAAACAAAAACACGTTGAAAACCACGACAGGATCGTACTTGTACCTTGTTTTTCAACACGGGAATGGATGGAAATTCCATTGTTACTTTGGATGCACCAAATGCGCAAATGCACCAATGTCATCGCAATCTAGTGGAAGCCTCCCAAAATGAGAGTACCAGTTTACCTAAGGTTGGTGACATTAATTGATTATTCGAATTTGATTATTCCTGCAGATAGTTCAATTAGAGATAGATGACTTAGAGCGGACATAATCACGAAATTTGCCAATGATAAAGTAGTCACTTGACTGAAAATCCCTATAATATTTGTCAAGCTCTTGGCAACCACAGAAATGTTATCTATGTGAATGTATGTTTGCACGCAATTACCTATTTCGATTGCTTCACAGTTCGACCATCCTCTTTTACTACCTCTTGCAGAAGAAATTGGTACCAAAGAACATTAGTTGTAATGGATTGCATTTTCCCAATGACATGATGTCGCAAACCAAAAGTTGGTTGTGGCCATGTCTGTTTTATTTTGCAGTATCAAAGTAAATTTGGAGGGTTGATTTGCAGAACCAGTTCCTTCAGTGTTTTACTCTATGCCCCGTATGATCCCGTCCTGAATTCCCCAAAAATCGTTGCCACCTTTGACAGAACTCCAGGTCGCAGCTTTGATCTTTGCCATTTTCTGTTGTCTCAGAGTGATTTGTGCAGCTTTGTATTTTACCCAGCTCTCCAGACATTTGCATCAAAATATGTTGCTGAGCTTTATGAAGTTGCCATTTGTTGCTTAAACCATGTCAACAAAAATGTCTCCCAGCAAAAAAACATCTTGGAAGTTTGGAGGTTGTTTTTTTGGTGGACAAGCTTAAATGGAGCCAACGATGGAAAAGGTTTGATCGTATCATTCCCGGAGGTGGAAAAACAAACATCCACAAAGACCCTTTACAGCTTGGGAGGATTTCTTTTTTGGTTTCCGAAGATTGCGTTTGCGAGGAAGGAGAAGCTTTTGTTTGGGGATCGTAATGGCGCTGTATATCAAGAAATGCCAACGATGAGAACAGAGAGTCAAGGAGATGCCTCAACAACATCCCTATCTTGTCAAACACCTTTTTTTAGTGTTCGCTCAAAGCAACCGAAGAAGGTTGGCATCTGTGCTGCGCCAGTCAATGTCTTGGTATGACACTTGGCGTTGTTTTGGAAGTGTTGAGTTCTTTTGAAAAGAGTTTGAGGGGTTGGATTGCTTTTGAAATATGTTTTCAAGGATTTGATCACTGACCTCAATGAATTAATCTGAGATAATATCAGCTACATAGTTACAACAGACCGTGAGAATGTATGGAATGTCTTCATTTTCTCCCATTCTTTTCGGAGGAGTAGCGGATGACAATAGTGAGAATGGCAGCTTCTATGACGGCATAGGAACCCTCATACCCACGCCGAAACCATCATTTCAATAGAACACCATTGAAGTTGCAGGACTCTTAGTTTTTTCAGACATACCGTACAGATATAGCTTTCATGTATGTCTTTCGCAGGGGTATGTTTAACATGCGTTGTCTCACTCAGGATACAACACCTTTGGGTCGTGTATTGAACCGCTTTTCCCAAGATATCGCCTTGATGGATCTCCAAATGCCACGCATCTTCGAGTTTACCATGCAGCATGGGAGCGTGGTGGCTGTGGGTATTTTTGGTGCCAGTGTGTTGGCATGGCCGGTGATTGTGCTGCTGGTCTTGGTGGCCTTTCCTCTCTACAAGTTACAGAGTCGTTACAATGCAGCAACCTGGTGGAAACCGATGTTTTTTTTTGACAGGTCGAAACAAAAAGGAAATATAGAACATGCAATATCTTGGGGGCTGTCAAAACCCTGTAACAGTCGGTAAATAATCATGTCCGACTTGAAAGGGAACCGTCTTAAACTTAAAGACACTCCACTGTTTCGGTGGTTTTTTGCAGATCCCAAGCAATATCAATGTTTTCGAAATGAAAACGACATCAAATGACCCGTGACCCTCTAAATGACGAAGAAATGCTTTGGAGGTGGGCGATTTTTTCATGGTTCCAAATTATCATTCCAATTCACCCGGGGGAAATTGCAAAGATGGAATGGAATTACATCATCTTGGCATGCGGCATTTGAGTCTGTGAGCTAGTTTCCAAAACTGGTAGACAGGGTGGAGCTTCATGGTTGAAAAAATGAGTTGATAGATATGGATAGACTTTTTTGCACCTGCAGCTTCAGAACACATGAATTAGCAGGTTTGTACAGGAAAAACATGACACGTAGAGGATATTTATGTACTCATGGACTGGATGATGTATTTGATGGAGTTGGGCCGGATGATTCTTCAAAATGCCATCCTTTGGGATCTTCCCCCATCCACATTCCATTAAAAATTAAAACAAACCTTCATTGATATCAATCCTTAGTAATTCTCCTGTTTTGACTATGGCATGTGTCAGCTGACCAGGGATTTGTGCAACCGTTTCAAGAAATTGTTTTGTTTCAGGGGGTGATTCACTGCAAATGCTGCTTAGTAGAGATGATACTATTCCATTCCAACAAATATGATGCAACTTTTTTTAATGATACCATTATAAATTTGGATCAAAATTGAAAATATGATATAATATGATTTAGTTTACTGTGATCCAAGTTATTATATGTTCATGTAATGTGATATCAAATCATGTACTAGTAATAATAAAACATATCAAGTAGAGCATAATTCCATATAATATATTTATATATTCTAATATATTACTCTGTTTTCATATTTAATTTTAAAAGTTTCTTCTAGAGCCCCTACTATCAGCTGGAAGTGCATTTAAAAACACAACACCAACAGAACGGCCTCAATGTCCATTAAGGTGGCCTTAAATTTGCAGAGGGTCATGTTGATGGCCACCAGTCCCGCTCCTCGGCGAAAAAATGATCGAAGAGATGATTCGAGAAAAAAGATTTCGGCTTTTGGTAAATTCGGGAATCCTCCCTGAATGGCTCTTTTCATTCAGATTCAGGTTTTGTTGAATTGTTTTGTTTGATTTGCCCAGGAATATCATCTAGAATTTTGACATTGGATACGAAAAACATTTGGAACAACTACGTCTTGTTGAATATACAAAGAGAGAACCATCGATTGACAATGCCAATGTGTTGGAAAGATATAGCTTCCAACCTCGCGGGAGACCAACAGCCAGCCTGGCTTTTTTGTAGATTGAATTCCAGAGAGTCTAGGGATTGATGTCCTGTGCCTGGTGTGAGCGTTTTCAAGACCGACTAGCCTGTTACAAGAAATATCAAGAAATGGTAGTTTTTGCTGTGTGAAAAAAAATGACTCGTGAAGGTGATGTCTCAAGTATCCAGTTTCTTGATCGCACGTGACACCATCCGGGCCTTCAGAAGGGAAAGGCACTTTGTTGTTCCTTGGCATGTGTTGGTGTGCGCTTGGTGGGAGGATATGCATACTTACATCCACATAAATCCAAAAAAATGCGAATCACATGTTGAGAAATGTCATTTTCAGCTGATTTGTTTGATTTGCAATTCCATTCCATGTTTGATCTTCGTGTTTGGCAGGGGTGCTTTCCCCGGATTATTGATTTTACCGCTTCAAGTTGAAAGTTGCTTGAAGCCTTCAGCTGTTCATTTATTGATTTTATTGTGTTTTTGGCGTTCGCAATTTATTTCAAGAGTATCCGATGGAAGGTTGGCTATAGGCCGTGGTTGGAAAGGAGCTAAGGATACGGGAGTGCGAAAGACTTTTGTGATAGTGAGAGAAGGAGATACTGTTGATGGTTCAGAAATCCGGCTAACCAGTTGGTAGGTAGTCACTCTATCTCATTATTTACAAGGTTTTATACATTCCAAGTGGTTGTTTGGGATTTCTTCCATCAACAGTACTAGAAGGGTACTAAAACACATGGCAGCATGGTGGCAGTAATCTACTTCACCTACCCACCTGTTTAGACAGTTTCCTTGCCGCTGGGGTATGACTCAAGGTGAAGTTTTCAAAGGGTAGAATTGTAAGGTGTCTCAAAAACTAGGTGGTGGCAACTCAA
This sequence comes from Breviolum minutum Mf 1.05b.01, assembly GCA_000507305.1. Taxonomy (NCBI): domain Eukaryota; class Dinophyceae; order Suessiales; family Symbiodiniaceae; genus Breviolum; species Breviolum minutum. The sequence goes on along the minus strand of DF239336.1, from coordinate 60,616 downwards.
ATATTTTTTAAATGTTCATCATCCCCACTTATTTGGTGAGATGATCCAATTTGGACTATATATTATGTTTCAGATGGGTTGGTTCAGCCACCAACTAGTTAGTATATTTTTTGGGGGTTCCTATCTCAGAGAATCCATGGTCCTGGTGTGTATTTGTCACCCTGAAATTCCCTCCGAATGATCCAAATGTCTGACAAATACACCATGCGATTGGTATAGGTTTGGGTGGACTCACACGTCATGATTGGCTGCCAAGCACGTTCGAAGAACACGACCTTTTGAGCTTTATTTGTGAAAGCACCTTGTTCAGTTGAGTTGTTTAGCCACTTAATGGTGCCATTTTCACGGTTCACATAGACACAGCCCCGCGATTCTGTTGTCAATTAGCAGCATACCATCTACCCATCCATGTTGTACCAGGCAGACTTCATTGGTGCCATGGACAAGTTCTACGGAAGCTACTACTGGATTCATAGTCTGGATCGTTTCTCAGATCTCAATGAATGCCAAACTTTGTTTGGGAATATGGATGGTTTGTTGTGTAAGGTTTGTTTGTTGTGTTTTTTCGTTGTGTGTGTGTGGTTGTTGTGTTGATGGTTCACTTGTTCAATCAGGGGGATGCAAATCTGTTCCACATCAACCCGTTTCTTCCACATTATGTTTTGATGACCATGTTTTTGTACCTACCGGTCCCGGTTTGGCAGGTTTGCTTTGGAATTCTAGGACTCTAGACATTAAATTAACCCCTTCGAAAACTTGTTGCTTTGCATGCAACATATACAGTGAAACTGAACCCAAACTCCATAAATCTCTTGCTGGGGTTCTGAAAGAACTAAGGTTTGGCCATGAGTATTTTCACCGTTTTCTTTGTGCCTCTGTTGACGTTGTGCTTGGGTGGTTCTGTGGTATTGCTGATATACTTGGAAACTCGGACAGCAGCTGTGGAATTTAATTGGCTTTGTATTTTTCGTTGGAACTACACAGTTGGTCATGCTGGCCCCTTCAAAGTCTGACAGACGTGTTTTTGCTGTTGGATTTTTCCCGCAAGACGTTTCGTCGAAGAAATGACGTATCCGAAATGTGGATTACATACGTATTTGATCACAAGACTCATCGATGCCACATGTATCCATTCCATAGGCATCAAATTACTATGAGTCTACAGTTTGTTCAGGAACACAAACAGATTGGAAACATTCCATTGTTGACTATGTGGTTGGTTTCATTTCTTTTCAATTACTTAAAAAGGATTTCCAATTTGACAAACATACACCTCATATGGGTGTCTTCACCGGGAGATGTGGAGATGACTTTTCGCCGGAAGCTCACGAGATGAGGACATGTTGACCCCTGAATTGGGTGGCATGGCTTTGGCCTTGTCGATTGGGTTGGCGCAGTTCCTTGGTTCTGCCCCCCATGTTGGGGGCCTTGGCCTCGTGCAATGAATGGGGTGATACTACCCTTGCCTATAGGAACTGATGTGTTAAATATGCATGTAATAGAGTCCAAAATGCCAATCTACATTTAGCAATCAGCATTTCATGGAGCCGACTATGTTTTCTTCTCGTTAGGCTCATGTGTTCTTGTTCTTGTTGTTGTTCTTGTAGTTGTGGTTGTGCTTGTTGTAGTTGTACTTGTACTTGTTCAATTGTGCAAAGTGGATAAATATGTTGAATGAACGCTGCACTCGAGGCGTATTCCCTTGTACCTTTGGTGCTGGAGCAACTTTGAAAAGTTCTTTGGTGCTGCTCAGCGTGTGTCCGAATATGCTGCTTTGAAATGGGAAGGTTCCAAGCGAGACCACGCTGCTTGGAGAAAGCCAGTCGACCACCCATCTCTCACGGATCACGCAGATAGCAGCGTCTCGGTTCGCAACAGCGGGAATTAATTTGGTCATGGGAATGGGCGCATTTCATGGGACCCATTCATGGAACAATTGATTTGTTCACCCTTTTTTCCACCAAGAACAAAATCCAATGAACCCTATCATACGACAAATCCAGATAGAAAAGGAGTCCTTGCTTCCACAAAGAATAAATATCTCCACAACGTCCGACGATTTCCATGATTTATTACCTCGAATTGGGGCCAAATCATAGCATCAACCATTACGACATCAAGGTATGCAAACTCGGCTTGTTCAGCTTTGCCCATCATGAACACGTGAAATGTATGCAACTGCTGTGTTGTTTAACATATACCCCAAACGGTTCATTTGACACCTTCAAAGCTCCAAAAGACTCCCCAACAAATGCATATCATCCTAAAACTACTGCAACAAATCCACAAAGAAACTGTATGTCATCCAAAACAACAAGCGTCCAAAATTTGACAATACAACATATCTCCTACCATCCCAAAAAAGATCCACCGACATTTGTTCGACACACAGCATCCAACATATGAAAAAACAGGCACCCAGCTGGCCCTGGTCATGAAAGATGTTTCTTTGAGATATCAGTCTCTTGGTGTTCCGGGTTTCAGGGGTGGCACCTTTGTTGAGGGTGCGGGTGGTCGGGTCTCACTTGTTTGTAACAAATTTTCACGGGTGTACATTTCAATCAAGTGTCAAGCCAGCGGGACTGGGATTCAGAGAAGGATTCTAAAATTGACATTAAATGTTTTACCCTGTCAGATCACGTGACCTCAGAAAATTACAGTCACCGAATGGTTGGTCAATCGTTGATTCTGGGTGGTTTACTACCTGTTTCCCCAAGTACGGACCCTTTCCATGATAGAGGGATTTCTATGATACTCTGCGCACCGCGTTTAAACCGACCTCCTAGGCCCGGCCTGCCATTGGTTTTGAACGGATTGAATTTGACGGTTCGCGCAGGATCTTGGAAGGGAAGGGAGGGTTTGTTGATGGGGGCGAAGATGATATTCATATATTCCATGATGTGTTGACTGTGGATGATTTGAAGGTTTGCTGGTTCGTATATTTTGTACTATATGCATGGTAAAACCAAGTTATGAGAACAACTGAAAGATTCCCAATGGTTGCTTGTGCTGCCTGTAAGTGTATCCGATGTCGTTTTAGGTGCAGAGATTGGTATTTGCATGAAACTCCTTTGATGCCGATTTAATTAGCAAAGTAATCTTAGGCTTGGGTGCTGAGTCAGGGTTTGATGACAATCTAAATACCTATGCTTCCTGTTGGATAAAAACAAATCATGGCTCAAAGGAATTGGTGGATTCAATCAGATTCATCTTACTTTGTTGTTATCATTCAATTTTCACTAGTTGGCCATGAGTTTCCTACACATGATCAGCCAACCTAGCCCCCGATACCCCTTAACGCTTCCAAGAAAGATGCTTGGTTTTAGCCTCACAAGTCCTTATCAATAGCTCATTTCTGATGGGAACAATGCGGGGAGCTTGGGAAGATGGTCACCCGACGTCTCCAATCTTTTTAACAACAGCTGAAGGTTTTTCGATTATGTTTGGTTGATAGGAGCAGGCACTGTAAATCTTCAACAAGTCAGTTGTAACAATACCTTGCCTCAATGGTACAACACCAAGCAATTCATGTGTTGTCACATGTTGTCGTACCGATATTGGTTCCCCCAAAGAACTGGGGGGATCATCCCAGTTAGATCCAGTGGTTAGGATCACCCCCATTATATAAGCCATGAAACGGCCATTTAGACGGGAAACAACCCCTTGGCCCGCCCCTGCTGCCATAGGAGAACGTATTGGAATTTGTGGTCGCACCGGTAGTGGAAAGTCCACCCTCTTCTTGGCGTGCTTCAGTTTCTTGGCAGTTTATATGTATCAACTGTATGGGGAAGCGATCTTGGAGCTTAGGGTATGTAGTATCTATCTACCTATAAATATGTATATACTGTATATCAAAAGTCCTTACTCATAGAAAAGAATGATGTTCATAGTCAAAATGCACAACCGGCTTCACAACCACATCTTCAAAGATTGATTGTATTGATCGGTCATTTTAGTGCGGGCCTTCTGGGGATTTGTTTGATGGTTGCATCACTTTGTATCCTACAAGTCCACTGGGTCGTTCGGGGTGGAGTTGTTTTTTTTTTTTGTGAGGTTGTTTTGCACATGTAACCGATTCGCGAACTTGTTAATATGATTATATAGTGAAACCATGATCCAACATCTCATCCATCTCATTTGAGTTGATCTCACCTCGCATCCTCAAAATGATGCACTTCCGGAGGTGAATACATCATAGATGGATGGGTCGGGAAGAGATGATCACAGTTTTGATATACAAAAACAGCCGAAAAAAACAGTTTCTCTCCTTGCCTTTGTTGATAGATCTCCAGTCTATTTTCCTGATTTGTTCATCAAACAATTCAGGTACCTAACATGGAGGTACTCACATACGTATATATATAAGCTGTATCTAAGGATTATGTAGGGGAAACCCCCATCCCCAAACTATGTTGCCACAGTTTCCCTGCTGGAAGTTCGCCTCCGGCTCTGGTTTTCTTGCAGATTGGAGACTGGAGAATTGCCAACCAGAGAATGAAGGTAACAGGTAGCAACATAATGAAATATTTGTTGAAGACCTAGTTGGAGGATCATCTCACTTATTGACCGATTAGTAACCCCCATTTATAAGCCATGAAACAGCCATTTGGAAGGGAAAACACCCAATCCTTAGGCGATTTAAGAAGTTCTTATTATTATTGTTTTCAAAAGCTTCCTTCCTTCATGATCTGAAGCAATAAAAGGAGCTACCATGGAGCTACCACTACTAGGTTCCATTCACCATGTCTTGGAACTAGTGCCTGGAAAACACATGGAGCAAAGGGCTATGTCTGATTTCGTTTATGCAGTTGTCTTGAACAAAAAGTATAATTGATGCTATTGGTCCAACAATGGTGGAGTTGGAGTTTTTAGAGATGATGGGCAATGCCAAGCAATATGGAAAGAAGTCATTCATTTTGGGGGGTAGTATCTTACCGAGTTTGAAAGGCATCATGTGAGGTTGCTCAGTCACTCCAAGAGGCTATCACTTGAACTTCCATCTCTGCTACGCTTCAGATGAATCATCAAGGCCTTCAGGATATTAAAGATTCCATTGCTTCTAATTCAAAACACATGATCCTCAAAATACTAGCATCAACAAGCAAACCCTGAACCACCTACCATTGAAAAAAAACACAAAACTCAGTAAACCAAACCAACTGCCACATCAGGACTGGTGGAGATGGACAAGGGTGATATTGAGGTTTGGGGGCACAGTTCCTTTACTGCAACCGGAAGGGGAATGATGGTGACCATTTGGAGGTTGTTGACGTTTACGTTAACGGTAAAATGGTTTCACTGTCAATTTGGGATAATTTGGGTAGCCGGTCCTACTGGACTGTACTGTATCTTCCTAACAATGCCATGTTTTTTTGTGTGCCTTTCATGGGTGCGTCAACTGAACCACCAGTTCCCATTTGTTGAGATTCAGCTTGGGTGGCTACCCAAGGAATTGACATCATTAGTAGGGCAGGGCAGGGCGGGCAGGGCAGGGCCGGCAGGGCCTGTGTGAGGGTGATTAAGTTTCACCCGCCGAAGAAATCCTGGTGGGAAGCGAGGACAACATGTGTGGCTTTTGGACAGTTTTGGTGACGACGAAAAATCAATTAGTCATCGGTTATTTGGTGCAGAATCTGTTTGTATGGATGTATTGGTTGCAGTGTTTTGTGTAGATTGAAGTTGCATAGGACTGCATGTATACAGGCTTTTGGGCCTGACATCTTGATATATTTATATATATATACATATAAGTTAATACAGTACTTAGATGTTTTCTTCCGAAAAAAAAAAAGCTGAGATTTTGAAACCAATCGTGGCTACAAGCGTTATTTCGACCACTCCGTTCGGGACACAATTCCAATCTCGAAGTCAAGCTTGATCCATCCAAGTATATACCATGGAGAGTTGAATCCATGAATTTGTGAGGATACAGTTTTCTTGAAATTCTTGAAATCTTGAAAATCCCTGGGGCATCACACCAGGATTTTTACGGGGGGGGGGGGGTTCGAAACATTTGAAAACCAATCCACCTGCTGTGAGGTGTCAAATCCCTCACACTTTCAGAATTGCGTTCCAACTTGGCTATCGTTCCACAGGCCGAGATCTGGTAACACAGGGTGGGTGGTGGTGTTGTTTAAGATCCAAATCAGGTATATAACTCATCTATCCGTATTCATTTCCATTAGTAGATCCATATTATTCCATACTATTCATACTATCCATATCATTCATACTCTCCGTACCGTTCATACCATCCATACTACATGGAAACACTTGCCATCCACGCCATCCACTTCTCCTACAACGTTCAATTGAAGCAGAGAAGTTGCAAGGACCCAGCTTGAGCATGTGTCAAGATCATAAGGTGGAAACGATCCCCTGCAACAGTGACCATCCTCGATGATACATTAGGCCAAGGACTTTTTGTTGATTGGTCCAGCATTTGGATGAACAAGCAAGTTCATACAGCTCAAGTAGTTTTGGGATGGTACCATTCAAACACTGGAATCAACTAGAGTTTTTGAAACAATCCCTTGTGGATCTTTTTTGTTGTGGAGACATGATAGTGTTGATGAGCAATTGGAATTGTTTGCCATCTCAGCTGTTGTTCTTTTAGCCGGATGAATTGTCCATGACACTCCTGGAAACCCTGATGGGACTTGAAAGAGAAGTTGTTCCTTTGGAAGATCATCCTAACTCGGCCAATGGCCAATCTTTAAACTTTTAGGAACTACATTACATATGTAGTAGTGCAAATTGAGTTTGAAATTTGCTTTCATGGTCCCAAAACGGCTTAGTGAGCATCATGTTCAACTAGGTATGTTGGTTGTTTGGGCATCTCCCAAGTCATTTGGTGAAATGATAATGGTAACGTTTTTTCTGGTCATGGTGCCGTTGAGGAGTCGGAATAGAAAAATAGCGCATGTTCACCCATGGTTGCATGTTGTTACATTAGTTTTCTTTGCTGAGGAAGTGAGAAGATTGTATATATATATATATATGATTATACGTATATATATTCAAAGTATTCCGTGATAGATTTTTTTTCACAATGAATTGTGATGAGTAGAACGACCTCGTTTGATTTTTTTTCGGATGGCCTCCTAAGCATGCTCTTCATTTCCACTGTCATTGGTGAGTTTTTTTGTATGCCCCTGTCTCAGACACATGTAGGTGCTACTGTATTACTGGTGATACTTAGGAAGTTGAGAAACATTGGGCTATCAAAAAGGAGGCGACTGGACCTTCCAAAGCTTTTCAAGTTTATGGGGTTGAATTGTCACCCCTTAGAATGTGATGGTGTATATATCGTGTTTAGTTCACACATACCTTATTGATGCATGGTGATAGTGTTACTTGAGAAACTGATGCAATAACACCATCAACCGCCCTTCTCTTCCCAGGTTCCCATGGTTTCTCTTGGTTTTGCATGGTTTCCCTTGGTTTCCTATCGTTTCGCTTGGTGTGTCTTGCCAGGATCCCTTGATGTTCTCTGGCACCCTACGCTTTAACTTGGACTTTCAAGGGCATCACACCGATGAGGAGATTTGGGCGGCCTTGCGCTTGGCACGCCTCGAGAAACAAGTCATGGAGATGCCATTGAAGTTGGATGAGCCAGTCCAAGAGAAGCTCAACTTGTGTTGAAAGTATCGGGAAGTTTTCCTTTGGGAGTGATATCTACAATAGCTTGGGTGTTTAAGGTTTCATCGACTTGATTTTATTATGATATTTTGTTTGTATCTTGGAGGACAATTTCTGGTTTCACAGGCATTTGGCTATGGGATCAAAATGCCAAAGGAACTCACCACAGGCATCTGTTTGGTCATGAATGAGTATATATCTACAATCATCAGTTGTTTGATGTTTGTGAAACTATTGAAAAGGGAGGGATTTCCAGCTCGGTTACTTGCATATATTTATAAACTGACCTGAAAATCAACTGCGGTGTAAGTTTGCGGGACTGCAGAGGTTGCAACCGGTGAGTTTAACACTCCTTGGAATAAAAGATATTGATAAACAACTACAACTCAACTGGTGATTTAGCAGGATTTCTGAACCACCAACGGCATACTATTTCCAGTAGCGAATCTCGTGGCATTCAAGGGGGGGGTAGGTCCACATTACTCCAAGAAACACTGACGTATGACCACTATTCGCTGAAAATTCTGAAAATCAGTTGATCAAGCACTTTTTCCATCACTGGATGTTCGATTCTTAGGCTGCAAACATTTCTTGCAGCGTTGCATTTGGGGCCACCGGATTTTTCTCAGTTTCAGTTTCACCGCATTTTTTTCAGAGAGGCAGAAAAATACTGTTGATGGTTCAGAAATCCCAAGGCCAACCACCGTTTGGATGCATGAAACCTTGTAAATAATGGGATAAACTACCAACCTCAACTGGTGGATGTCGGATTTCTGGTTGCCATCAACAGCATGTGCAACTCAGGAAAGGAGCCAATTTTTCTGCTGGAACCATCCAATTGATTTGCATTGCTCGTATCCTAATGGCACATCAGCGAGTTGTCTTCCTGGATGAGTGCACTGCCAATGTGGACATGAACACGGACTCAGAAGTGCAAAAGGCGGTGCGTTCTGCCTGTACAGATTGCGCAGTGATTTGCATTGCGCATCGTTTGCAAACGATCATTGATTATGACCAATTGGCAGTGATGGACAAAGGTCAAGTCATTGAATTCGGACCACCGGAGGAGTTGTTTGGACAGAATGGTGCCTTCACGGCATTGGTGTCTAGTACTGGAGAAGATGGGGCTGAAATACGCCAGCGACTCTCCAAACCAACCCGTGATTCATTGAGTTTGTAGTCGAAACTCATCACCAGCCTAGCCCTACGGCGTGAGCCAGGGTTCATTTATTTTGCTTTGTGTAGTGGGGCGCTCACCTATGTGAATGCTCTTTTTTGCAGCATGAGTCCAAATGAAAGATGATTAATCATTGATCAAAAAATCGTACTTTGCGCTTGGTTTTCTACCAACATGCAACCGAATTTATGATTTGTTGTCTAAGTGTGTCAATTTTGGGCCAAGCTTATTTTGCAAAAACTCTTTGTGTAGTACGCTGCGTGTGAAGTTCAACAACTACACCTTGTCTCAGCGTTCTCAGCTTTTCAGGTTCCTGTTACTTGGGCAGGGCACAAGGTATAGAGGTGGTGGTTTTAGACAGTTTTTCCATTTCAATCCTGATTGTTTGAACAGAAAATGGAATATTTGACTTGCTGATCATTGTTCAACTGGTTGGAACCACACATTTGACTACTTGGAGCGATTGCTGGGGAGAAAAGGAACACAATTGGATCCGGATCACCCTGAAGCGGATGTCTCTTTACAAGAGATTTGATTGGAAGATGTGTATTCGCCTACAAATATATTATATGACACTTATACTTATATGTGTGGTATTTTTTGATTCACGGGTTTACAAATTTTGTAAACCCGTGAATCAAAAATAAATGCACTTGCAATTTGCCCAAGGTGGAGGTTTTACTCATATCAAATCGCTGAGGACCTATAGGAGTGAAGTGCTTCAATCACCAAACTCAGGCTTTTCTTCCACGATGGTGTGAATCCGTAAAGGGTGTATGAAACGCAAGATCCTTGTAGAGGAAACTCGCTGACACGTAGTGACGGAACCCTTGGGAGTACGTTTGATTTTTTGCAATCCCAACATAAGAAACACACTATCCCATAGGATCCATGTATGGAATATTTACCTACGAGCCAATAGAACAACACTGCATCCATGTTGAATCCGCAAAAACAAACCAAAACTAAGTAAACTTTACTGTAGGTGAATTCCCAATTAGTTCAATTCCTCCATGTTGGTGCCAAAATAGTTTAGTTAGTGTTGTCTAAATCTTATTATGCAAACTAAACTTTAGGTGAATTTAGTTGATTTCTATTTGGCATTCATTTGTTGCATTCCCTTTTTTGATGCCTCACATCTTCAATGGTGAAATCTCAAATGGTCGTCCTGGGTCCCGTAGCTGAATTGAAGAGCTGAGTTTATTGGAAAACCTTTGAGTCACGACAAATCCATTTGGGGATTGGGGATCGTCTGGAGGAAAATAACGGATGATATCATATTTTATTCATACATCAATAAATCTATTTTAGAAAATTAAGCGATTATTCTAGCTACTACTTTGTGTGTTTGTTGATTACAAGATATCTTCATTAGATGAGGAATGAACCTGCCTTAAGATGTGTTTGTTCATCTCACCAATAGTCCGGTCACACCTGTAAGATCATACCCGTTAATAAGTTGGCGCATTTTTCGAAACTGAAGATTGACACATTGCCATTGGCCCTCACATGGAGGTCGCACATACTGCAAATCTCTTTTGCAGTCTGATGTCACTGGGCAGTAGAAACGTTGGTTTGGGAGGCATGGGGTGGTGGTTTCTTGGCCATCAGATCGCCTGTCATGGGTACACCCTGTTGGGGTTAGTGTAGAAGATAAAACATGAGAAATCAAAAATGTGGCTTGAAAAATCTGGGTGGCTTGTAGGGCAGATCTAACTCTTTAATGTATACTAGCATTGCATAGTATTGCAAGAAAGTGATACATGTTTTGTGGGCAGCTTCTTTGGGTCTTGTGTTTCACATAAGATCACTTACCACTCAAAATCATTGCCCAAATTCTATCCCATCAACTTCCAACTGGATCCTGGTACGTTACGTTGATTCTTCAGAAATCCTGGACTTTTGTGGAAAAAAAACACCGGTGGAAATCCACGGTTTGATGGTCATCAACACTAGGTGGCGGTTTTTTAATTGTTTTTTATGTTCACCCCGAAAAGTTGGGGAAGATGAACCCAATTTGACGAGCATATGTTTCAGATGGGTTGGTTGAAACCACCAACAAGAACAGTATCTCAAACTGCCAGTCCATGACTAAGGTCAACCATCAGCAGCTACGACCCTGGTGACTTGGCAACCCAACAGTCTTGGTGTTCCTGGTCCAGGCTACCGTAATCAGTAATCAACATCAAACAGTAGAATCCTGGGAGATGATCCCATTATAATGGTGATGTCATTAACCCTGGGTGATTTCAGTAATCAGATATTGATTTCAAATGGTGATTTCAAACATTTGTTATTTTCAACCCTGGGGAGATGATCCCATTATACTAATCTTGTTCAAGTGGGTTGAAACCACTAACTAGGAGTAGTTGTCACTAGGTGCATTTGCGTGACTTCATGGTTTTCATGCACTAATAATTTAATATGATTTAAGATCTTGAAGAAGCGTCAGTGATTTTGCAGAAAGCCAGCAATATGAGGTCTAGTTCTGTGGTTCATGTTTAGATAGCAATTGTGCAAAGCCATTAAAAGCTCATGAAATAGAACGCCTGAATGATACCCCACCTGGGCTCAGGTTTTCAAAATCACCAACAACACACATTGAAACAATGCAAGGTTCTTAACAAAAATCCACAAACCGTAGTTGATTTGATTTTATGGGGATTATACTACCCTCTATCATAGCGAGTAAATGAGATTATTCTATCAACTTCTGACAATTTTGAATGTATTCTTGTTCAAAAATGTCCAACCCAGATGTCATTTTGGCCTGGGATGTTTGTTGGGTTTTTGTGAGACTCGACCTGACGCCAAGGTCGAGGTTTGCCTTATGGCCAGTATTTCAAAACTGGGCCGCAGGACGGCCTTCTTGGGTTGGGTGGATGTGACCGATCGTTTATTGATGGCATGGGTTGATATGTATACATTATAATCATTATATATAGTGCATATGATTGCATATATTATAACAGTTTTCACTCTTTATGATTCATCATATTTCTTCTATCCATGATGTTTGTGAGGTGGACTAAATTTGTAAATATACCTTTTTTAAAACTGTAAATACCCTACGTGCTGTAATTTATTTATATACACTTCCAAAAAAAGTGACACTGGACTCGGTGACACTGGACATTTAAGTCGTCAAGCCAGTTTTTATGGATGAAGGATGTGTGTGTTGTCAGCGTGACGTCACCCCTAAATCGAGGTGTGAGTTGAGAGAATCCTTGTAGATTGCTGACTGAGTTCAGGAAGCGACTGGTTTTTGAAGTACAAGAGGCTGCAATCCAGAGTTTATCCTCTGGGATTTGGCATGCAACCGTGAAGCTGAACTCTATGTGTAAGACCCACTTCAAACACCCATCTCATGTTCCTTGGCTTTTCTCCTGCGTTAATGCTTCCATATCTTCTAAACAGCAGCGCAGCAAATCTCACATTTTCAATCCACTGGCAACGGGCTCAAGACTTACTACAAAGTACTACAGCGTACTACTCCAGTACTACTCCGTACTACAAAGTACTACTCCAGTACTACTCTGTACTACTGCAGTACTACTCTGCACTACTCCAGCACTACTCTGTACTACTAAAAAAGCAAATCCAAACTCTAATTTACAGACATTCCACGCCAATCCAGTTGGAACATTTAATCTGCAGTGAAGAAATCAAGTCCAGACGCAAAAAGGAAAGGCTTAAATCTGAAGCTAGTACCAACCAGGCTGAATTATGAAAAGTAAAGAATCCAAACATCAGAGAGAAGCTCCTGTGACGAAACCACTCTAAACTCTGATGAGAAGACAGCTGAAAGCACAGCCAATAAAAAGGCTGAAATCTAAAGTTTGACTTTGAACTCTAAGTTCCAGCCATTTTCCTGAGTTCAGCCAATAGTGAGGTAGCAATATACCATGATATACCCTGTGTATAGTCGTAGTTTCCCAAGCAAACTTTTCATGATAGGAAGTGATTTATATAGATTTACCAGCTATCCCAAAGAATCCCAGTTGTGTAGGATTATGGGATGCCAGAAGTCCAACAGCTGTGGTTTTTTGGTGTTTTTTGGACCTCGGTGAGTTTTTGTTTTTCTTCCGGTGAAGGTTGGTGTAAGTATTGAGTGATGGGCATCCTGAGTCATATTGACGGTAATCATACCATGCAATCAACGATTGATTACAATTACTATCATACCATCCGAGAACAGCAATTAGTTTAGTATAATACTTTCCTGCCAATCAAAATTTCCTGGAATTTTCCAAAAAATCCTGATTTCAAAAAAACACATGACCACTGAACTTCAACCAATTCTACCCCATAGAAAAAAATAACACACCTTTTCAGAAATAGCTGGGTTTTTCTACGTTGCCTGCCTTGGTGAAACGATACAAACGATGGACACACGAACTTCCCAGGAGGACTTGGTGGACAAAGCGCTCCAGGTTTGGCTCGGTAAGAAGTTGGAATTTGAAACCATGAGACTATGGGATGCCTTTTCCAACACAAAAAAAACTATGGAATTATCCAACCCCCCCCCAAAAAAAATAACATATATATATCTATATATATATGTAAATGAAACATGAAACTTTTTTTTTGTTGAAATCTGTCGGGGATTCAATTGTCCTTGAAAGGTTCGGAGTTGTTTTTTTTTTTGCGGGGTGGATTGTATTTGATGGATATCAATATCCGTTGCTTCCAAGGTCCAAGGTTTTATAATGAGAAGAAGTTGCTTTGGAGTGAAATGTTCAGTTCATAGAGATTGTACTGTAGGAGACAACATAAGATAGAATTCATGCATTTTCCTGTAGCATCCTAACATCCTAGCGAGGGTGTCAATTGATTTTGCAATAGCCATCAAAACTGTCAAAGTCAAACAAGAGGGATGTCATAAGGATCTTCCCGAAACTCAAAATGATTTGGCTCACAATTCCTGAGTTTTCTAGAAACTCCCCAGGGAGTTCCGTTCTTTTGGTCTGGAGTTTAGATCCATACATCTACAAACTTTGTGTGGACAAGCAGTAAGATCAAGACATTCTTGATTCTTGAAACTAAAAAATTCAACCCTGTTTGATCACCATTTCAAGGTTGCTGCAGTTGTGGTTGCAGCGGTGCAGTTGATTTGTATATTTGCATGAAGTTTTGATGCTGAAACTTTTACGACAGAAATAAGGGTAGTGTTTCAATGATCCTAATCAACCTTTAGGGTCTGAAGATGTGTAAAGTGTGGAGTATGGTTTTTTGTAGCGGCTATCTAGTCAGGCTATAATATACCACCTGTAGTCAGTCAAGAAGCTACTGGCTGCTTTTCGCAGCGTGTTTCCACCGGCATTCCCCGCACAGATCCTATGCGTTGCCTTAGATTTTCAACCCAAAGAGGACGTTTGGCTTGGCTTGATGCGGTATGTTTGTGAGTTGTTTGGGTTGACCGATTCGCGTTGTGTTGGACATCCTGAAAAAAACATGTTTGTTGTTGTTGTTGTTGTTGTTGTTGTTGTTGTTGTTGTTGTCTTTTTTTGTGAAGGAATTATAGGAACAAAAAAATGAGATGGACACTCAACAGTTTCATGATATGGTTACATGTTATTAAGGAAAGCATCTTTTTAAGAGCTTCTAGATTTGAGACACACCCTATGTTTAAGCTACTCGAATAACTTGACATGTGGTGAAATTGTTTACTGGCACGTGTGGCATGAAGCAACCTGAAGACAGGACTCTGGGACTCTTAAAGCAACACATAAGTCTGAGTTACTGTAAACTGTAAACAAATTTAGATGAAGTTTCCTTGCAGAATCATATCTTGGTAAAGTATTGTTGACATTCACCATAGTTTACCCACCTTTCTCGGGTATCGGTGAGTTGTGTTTTTATCACACCTTGGGTGATTTTAAGCTCGGAAGGTCACCCTGAGGTCATGATGTATTTGGGGTTGGGATGTTGTGGGTTATTAGTTGTTCTCAGTTTTGAAGAACAAGTTACTACCAGAAAAATAAATAAGAACATAGTCATGCTGGAAGCAACCATGCAGTGTTTTTTTCTTGTTTTTTGTTTTGTAAGTTCTGAAATGCCTGGGTTTGGTCAGTTCGTATCGTTGTTGAAACGTGTTGGGGATATGTGTTATGACAAGACCCACAGGAGAAACACTTTCCTACATCCAAAGAATTTGGATGGGTAAGGAAAATACCAGAATGAGTCAGTCTATAAGCGGCGATCCTAAGTGTGGTACTTGGCTCATCATCCTACTTGGCTCATCATCCCACTTACCTTATGGTTACCCTCCCTGAAACTGACATTTTCGCACCTGAAAATGCATGGTTGGAAGACTACTTTCCTTTTGGGAATGCCTATTTTTAGGTGCTACGTTAATTTCAGGGAGGGTAGTATCTTACCCCAACACGGCATTATCCCAGTCACAAATGGTTCGCAATCACTTGTTTTGGCATTTGTTCCCGAGAGGATGAGCATCAAGATGGTGCAGGTTTCGAGGCGACCCAAAGACGTCTCGATGTCATGTGGGGATGGCCTTGGTTCATGGAAAGCCTGGTTGAACTGTGACAACTGATGGGATGCCAAAAAATGGGTCACGCGCATCGAACTAAGCTCCAAGGATGTTTGTATCAGCAAACGGGATCTTTTGTGATGGGAATGATGCCAACATCTATCATACTGCTATAGAGTGAGAATGGAGCCCACATAGAAATCATCCCTACCTAAGCAGGTTTTGTTTTGGATGGGATTGAGGTGTTTTTGTTTCTTGCTTCACTTTTCCAATCTCTTTTCTTCCTACAACGACATGGCTGCTGAACATGCCATGAGATGGCAAGCACATCCCATGAACTTGCAGCTCCTTCTGCGGCCCCGTTTGCTTTTGGAGGCGGCATGGTTCTTGGTGGACAATTCACAACTCCAAGCGAAGAGTTTTGGTGCAGAACCCCTAGCGAGAGTTGAAAGGTGAAACACTTGAAGAGGTGGTGGTTTCAAAATGTTCAACATTGCTTTTCGGAGAAGATTCCCATTTTGACGCACATTGTTCCAATGTGTTGGAAACCACCATTTTTTTCACCTGGAGTTTTGGGGTTTTTAAGTGGAGCATTTTATCGTGCAAGTGCCAAGAGTCTTGTAAATCTACAATGAAAAAGGGCATAGGGATGTGGATTGGAATGCCGAAAGAGCCCCCAGGTTGATGAGTTACACTTTAGCCATGTTCATCCAGATTCTTGTAAACTATAGCAAATATGGATATAAAAGTTTTTGCCGGGGCATTTAGTGAAGGACTCGGTGACGGATTCCCTCTATAAAGGTAGTTTTTATAGAGGATCCATATTATGTCAGGGGGATGCAGGTTTGCAAAACCACATATTTGAAAGAAGTAGTTTCGACAACACAATAACATTTTTTGTGATATTGTATGTTATACACATGCACGGACGCATCAGGATTGAGCTATAATAACATTGTAAATGGCGTACTTGGTGGTCAATAGCACAAGTGCGAAACTGAAAAGACCAAAGAACTACAAGACACTTGAGACCAAATGTGCAGATACTTCAAAACTATAGTGTAAGAAACAGTAGAACAGCAGAACAGTACAGGAGTATATGCAGTGGATGTGCTTTTGTACCAATTTTACCGCGCTCTCGTGCCACGTAACATTCCTAAGGTTTGGGATATCGAGGCTCCAAAGACCTTGACGACTTGGTCCCCAGCAAAGCAGCAGTTCCTTGACACAGTTGGTCTGTTCGGTTGGGGGCTCCTTTGTTGGCATTTTCGAGTCGTTGGTTTGTTGGGATAGGATTTGGATTGGAATTTTCAAGAGACAATTGTGTTTAATTGTTTTTTCAGGTAGAAATGTGGGAAGTTCCATGAATCTTTTGTTGCCGACTGATTTTAATACGGATTTTTTTCCTGTTGGAAAAAAAGTTGTGAAGAAAATCGATGACGTGGTCCAGCAGGGCGTGCATATTATGTCTCAGAAGCGGTCCATAATTTCAACGCAAAGGATGCAAACCCCGCAAAGATGGAACCCGAGAATGGACCCATGATTTATATAAAGTCTGAAATTCATCATTTCCATCCTCAATGAAGATTCACATGCTTTTCCTGCCTGACTGGACAGGTCAACTTTCTGACTTCTAAGCAATGCTTCCAGTCAAATTTCAAATTGTGGTCTAAATGGCATACATTGAAAATATTGAAGTAAACTAGCAGCGTAATTCTCTGAATAGTAAAATGGTAATCGATGTAATAAATATCCTCCTTTATCATGGTATCAAACTGCTAGGTTACCACACTAGAAGGGAAGTTACATGAAGCTACCATATTGATTCAGGATGGTCGACGACTCTGTAAAGTATTTTGAGGTGACTTAAGCTTGCACATGTAAGAGATGGGCAACCATTGACCTATTGTTTGGAGTGGTTGATAGGTTTGTTGTTGGATAGGTCTTTTTTCCGCTGTTGTGGATATTTGATCATAACCATATTCAGACAATATATAGACATCATATATGTTTTTAAATGTTCATATGAACTCTACATTCTTACATGTTGGAGTCTACAAATTTAGGTCAAATACATAAATGATGATTGGTTACATGTTTGCCCATATTGAATGTACTTACATTTTATATACTTCATCCCTTCACCCCAAATAGTGGTTTAGTAAGGGAAATCCCCTTATTTCAAATATAACCTAGGTGAAAAGTGAAATATTGCAATTTGGCCATATATATATATATACATATTCATATCTCACCCCCTTCACCATTTGCACTATCATCTTCCTTTTCACCAAACATTTCAGGTACCTAAAATGGAGGTACTCGCCTTTTTTTCAGCTGTATGGATACGGCTTATGTAAGGGAAAAAACCCACCCCCAAAATAGCCGGCTATAAGGTTCAGGAAACCCTCCATTTTAGGTATACGTGAAACTTTTGGAGATCCTTTTGTTGGTATGTTGCTGAGGTTTGGGGTGAAAAGGTACCAGGACATGACCTCGGTGATGGTTGGATCCAGGCCTCAAATCCCATGTCTGACGGATCCATGGGACGATTGTATGTGAATCCCTACATGGATGGTTGATTTTTATGGTAAATGATGGTTATTTTCCCTATGGGAATGTATGTAATGTGACTTTTTTGGGTGATTTTTGAACCATTATCATGTGATTTGAGGTGATTGTTTGCAATTTGAGTGATGAAATATGGTGATTTTGAGGGATTTTCATCCTTATAATCGTGATTTTTTGCGGATGGTACCATGGGATTCATCACCATCTTTGACCACCATTTGGGAGAAGATGTTTCGTTCACGTGTGGGGAAGCATCGAACAAATATCTTCTAAGTTTCGAAAGATGATGCTTTCAAGACAAGCCGTTTGTTCTAAAATGGTCCCTTTTCAGGGCACTTTGAGCAATTTTCGGGGGGTGGGGGGTGTAAGTTAGCTTATCATCATGTTACCGGTTAGATTTTTCCAAAGATATTTTTGTTAACTCGACCCCCTGTGGTTCGAAGCTGGTGGTGTAGATACTTTCTGGTTGATTTTTTGAAGGTTTTGGGCACCTAAATATCTCCTACCATAAATCAACGGCAGGTGGGCAACTTCTATTTGCCCGAAGAGTTAGAGGGCAAACGAGTGTCCCTTGGCACTGTTCAAGAGGGTCCGTTGGGTTTCATGTGTACGGTATACATGGATATACATGTTATTTTTCTTGGTAGCCCAGTGGCATGAAGGAACAAGGCACTATGAGAAGATGAGTGAATTTCCTGGCTAGTTTCTTGATACGATGAATGCCACCCACTATACTGATTCTACATGGTGAAAATGAAAGGGGAACCGATGCATTTTAGAGTGCCTACCTATACCTGGCCTATTTGCTTTACAACATGTCATGTACCAGGTATGTAGAGTGAACTGCTACTGTCCGTTTTAGAAAACTGCGAGTTCCAGTGCTGATTATTGTATCCATAGGGACAACTCAGTGGTAGACACCCAGCCCTTTGGCCAGTTAGCTCAGGTTGATACCTCAAAATCCAGAGGAGCCTCCGGAAGGTATCAGGTTATGAAGCACTCCACCTTTCCATGAGGATTTTATGAAACCCAGATGGGTATGTCCTTCAGAGACCACTTAGAGTTGAGTAAAACATGTTCAATACCAAGGAATTGAGTGAAGGAAACCAAGTTTGGATGTGTGCACAGAGAAATGAATGGTAGGGCATATTTAGAAGATCCGGTCATTTTGGTAAGAACTGTAGGTGTATGTATAAACATATGTAAACAAAAACAAAAGATACGCTAGGATGACCTACAGGTAGTAGGCAATTCTTCCTTCCGCTACGTTGAATTGCTCCCCCCCAGGACACGTTGACGCCTTGCACGAGGTCGAAAACACCAAGGGACAGTCCTTCGGAGCGCATCCCAGAAATCCCTCCAGCTCAACGGGTTGACGTAGGGAGCTCTTTGGAGATTCAGAAGTACCAAAGTTTGCATGAAATCAGTGTCCTTGAGATAAACAAATATAGGCTCATGAATTTCATGAACAAGTTCACTTAACTAGTTGGTGGTTGAACCAACCCATTTGAAAGATAGTCATGTGCCACTTGAAGCTAAAACTATCTAAAACTCCTCAATTGAGAGAAGCATTGAAGCTAAACGCAGCAATGGCACATGCACAATGACAAGTGACCTATATATATATATATATCACACCTGCGCATCTCCATGAATTACTTGGACTCCAGAGGTACTGTTTCTCGCAGGTATATTTACTGTACTATTTTTTTGAAGCCTATTCAACTAGTTCCCCCAGTTCCACCAAGTCCAATGAACACAGCTCTGTTTGTTTGGGCCAGGAAGCCAAGCAATGTATATCGCTACATGCTGGAGCATGTAAGCAAGGAGCCCGAAGCTGTGGAGCCTGGGACGACTTGTGGAAGTTGGGAACCAATTCATGGGTTTTAACCACGTTGAACCATAACAAAATTTCAACATGCAAAGAAAATTGTTGGGTCGTATTTAGTGGAGCCATCCCCAGTTTTGAAAAGTTCATAGGCCACCATTGGGAAGGTTGTCGCTACCCTGGTTGTGCTGTGCTGCCATGCTTTATTTTACGACAGGAAGCAGAGATCGACTTGGTCTTCACTGGCCTTTTGAAACTCTTGAGCAGCGTTTATCAGGCGGGTCTTCTTTGCTACAAACTCATGCTTGGATGGCTGATACTATATGGAGTTCATGACCCAAAAAAACGGTATATTGATGTATATTGAGGTTTTGGTTCGATTTATGTTGATCTGAAACGACATTATCAACCATGTTTCAAATGTTTATGTACAGACACACACACACACATTTGCTTCCGAATATCCTTGCGGCTTGGGTGATGTGAAGAAAACTTTCTCCTTTTAAGCATACACAAATCAATTCCAACACATCCCGAGAGTCAACAAAAAAAGTGTCTGCAAGATATCGCGCATTTTTTTGGGGGGGATTTTGGAATCGGTCAGTTTGGAACACATGTTGCAAACTTGACGGTTTCTTCGGTTCTTCCGTGCATGTAACAGGCAGAACAGACCTACTTGCTACACTCTATGCGCCCTGTGGGTTTTTACCAGGAGGTGCACATGGGCGCAACAAAAACTGTCTGGACAGTTGCGCATCAGTTGAATCATTAAAAATAAAGCGTTCCAATGCAAATCGTCACCATGTCAGTTTGCGGTTTCCTTGTTGTCGTTAATGCAGGTCTTAGTTAGGATTCCACGATTCCCAAATCTGGCGATGCCCTGGACAGGCCTTGGTGCTCTTATGGCATGTCCTGACCCTGAACCCGACCTTCACCAAGCGGGTTACCTGACAGCGTAACGGAGGTATAGGTGACGGTATAGAGACGTGGTTTTTCAACATGGTCAAGTCCTTGGTGGTTTCAAGCTCGTGTTCACCCTTTTTGAAAAACGATTTCACCTACTGTAGGTGGTGGTTCCAAATATTGTTTATTCTCAACCTTTACCTGGGGAAATGGTCCAATTTGACTAATACTTTTCAAATGGGTTGAAACCACCAACGGGAAGACTTTGCATTTGACCACTGTTTTTGAGATCAGTTGAATGTGAGAAGTGAACAGTTCATCCGCATGAGTTGTTGTGAACATGCAGGATGTTGTACTACTACCCAAGTATATAAGGACTCTATCCTGTTTTGAATTCAGAATCCCTAGTAACTTAGAACTTAACCAATAACCAAAGCACGTTTTGAATGATATATTGCCTTAGCTGTTTGGGTTTGTATATGGGAATTATACTACTACTTTGCCCTCTTCAGTAATTAAATTGGACTTTTAGATCACACCTACAATCCAAATCTGTTGAACCCAGGGTTAGGTGCCCGTCCAGGTCGTTGAGCGTCACGATACCAATCAGTTCCTGCTGTCGTTGATCTACCTATTACAGCAGGCCGGGTTGGACCTATGGCGACGAAAACAACACATGGGTGTTTCCAAGAATTAGGGGTACCCCGAAATGGATGGTTTATAATGGAAAACCCTATTAAAATGGATGATTTGGGGGTACCACTATTTTCGGAACCATCCACATAAACAAACGATCACTGAACAAAAACAACAGATAAGTCTTCAGTCATTTCAGGAACTTGGCCCCTGGCTGTTTCAGGAAAATCCAGCGTAGTAAAGTACGTAGCAGTTTGCCTAAGATTATTTCAATGATCATTCCAATTATGAAGTGGTCAATTCCCATTCTTCATAAGTCCCCCTTAAACATAAGTTCTAAACGTTTAGAAAATCGCTGTTAGGCCAGGACCTCGGTGCAGCTGATCGGCAGGGTTCCTCAGAGGGACGTTTTGAAAGTAGCGGCTTGAAAAAACCAATGTGGTATGGTGGAAATGTCTGTATATATATATATATGTATAATATTTACATGGAGTGTGTATGTTTGTATTATTTATTGTGCATTTATATGTAATTACATGTAATTACGGATGTACATGATATGTACTTGCTTCATTTGGATTTTGTTTGAAATTTATACAGATGCTCACATACCGATATATGGTTATATACTCAACAGTAGAGACTGTTGCAATTCTACAAGTATTTTATATACCCAATGAAAGGATTCTGATTCTATTACAGAGGTATGACTTGTATTTTATGGCTCCCAGACATCAGAGTGATATTCAGTTGGAGACACGTTGATACACAGTTGTTATTTGTTCTTTTCTAGGTGGTGTCTACTATCTACTCAGGACATTGGTTTCTTAGTGGCAGAGGGGGATCCAAGGGAAGTTTTTCCTTAAGTTCCCTTATATGTCTCATGTTTCGACTTATGATATTCCCGATTCTCAGAAAACTCTAGTTACCTTCACTGAAACTAACAGCTCGCGCCTGAAAATGGATGGTTGCAAATACTAGTTTCCTTTTGGGATGGCCTATTTTCATGGGCGAACTGTTAGTTTCAGGGAGGGTAACTCTATAGTTGAGAATGGCTCCGCTATGAGTTTGAATACCCCAACTTTTACACCTTGCAACACCAAGCCATTCATATTTGGTATTGCCAAGAGAATTCCTTTCCAAAACGCAAAAACTAAATGGGAAGCAAATGGAAACAATCTTCTATGTTACAATCTACCAAATTGTAACATATAAGTCATATGAGTGTGGGGGGTGGCCATTTGTAGCTGTGAGGTTTGTTACACACAACGTCCTTCGTGTTGTTAGTCCTCTCCTCGGAGCGAGCTTTCGCCGTTCGATTGAATGAACCGTGCGCCTGGGTGGATCCCTTAGTGGATGGCTGAAGGGCAACGCCCCAACTGTTGCAACTTGAGATTCAAGGAATTCTCCAAGGAAATCGATCTATGATAGACCCCAGAAGCCTTAGGGTGTTGAGTTTTTGTTGAGGGGACAGGGGCAGTTGAAGCTGGCCAACTTCAAACAGGAATATGTATATATCAATGATTGACATATGACCTTTGTTGAATGATTTTGATAAATATATTTCTTTGTTGAATAAATCTAAGTCTAAGTATGAGCAACCTCCTGGCAGACCCCACTCCATACATGAGGGCTTTCAAGAAGGGATTCATTATGACATAGTTCACCCATACTATTTCAAAAGTGTATCTTTTTTCAGGTTTCTTCCCCAGATTGAGTCTATTTCAGGATCAATACCTTCAAAAGTGCGTGCCTTCCGGGAAAGATAACAGCAAAACAAAAACGCAATTAACTGCACCTATACACTCAGGTAAAAATAGCTACCCTCCCAAAGTGTAACAGCTCGCCCCTGAAAAATTACCATTCCAATAGGAAAGGATCGTGTTCCAAGCATCATTTTTCAGGGATTGTGTTAAACATTGGGGGGGGTAGCTAACACCTACAACTCCCAAACATTGTATCTTAACGCACAACAATTCACCCCTACATATGCCATCATGGATGTGTCGATTCCAGGTACGTGTCCAAGAAGGTGCCTGTGGAGATACCATCCTTCAACGGAAATCACGTCTGGTTGTCCCAGGAAAACACGTGGGTTGGATAATGGGATGTGGTCAAATTAGTGATACTGTTGATGGTGAAAAGCCAGTGAAAGGATGTATAAAACCATGCAAATAATGGGATAAAGATGGATCAAGTATTTCAGTTCGAAATCAATTGGAACTCAAAGATGGGAAGGTTTTGGAGGATTATTGTCCCTTTCGAAAGGTTCTTACAGCAGGTGCTGTGATAGTTTCCAGGAGGGCATTCAGATGGTGTGTGGAGTGGTTTCAAACGTGTTGATGTTCAGCGCTTGGTTGTGGCAGTTGTCAGTTGTCCATTTTCACCAACACAATGCTCCATCGGGTCGAAACATACCACCACCCACATTCCTGAAATTTGACGACATGGGCACCTGCAATTTCTCTAAAGACTTGAAGAAGATTGTTACATGTTTCAAGACCCAGCCATGTTTAAGCATCTATCTTCAAATTTCCTAGGCTAGTTTTCGTGATCGACCTAAGGCAGATGTCCTCGCCTTGTCTTTGTACAAGGCTGGTGGGATGGTGGATGAGTGGGTCAGTTGAACAGTTCGCCCCCTGTAAATTTACCATTCCCCAATAGGAAAGTAGTCTTCCAAGCATCATTTTGTTCAGAGATTATGTTAAACTCCAGGGGTGTATTCAAAGAAGTATGAGAAAAGATGATGGTGAACATGTTTCCCATCCCTCCAAGTTCATGCAAGAACCATGGCAAAGCTTATTAAACCAGTCAAAAACAAGGGAACTTACCGTTGAAGATGCCTCAAACTTGCAAAGAAAACCCATCTTGAAGAATTCAGTTTCCACTCCTTGGCAATGTTGCCAATTTTGATTTTGCAAGTGTCATTTCTTTGTGCTCCCCAAACAAGTGAGAAAAAAGGCATATGAAAAAAATGCTCCCGGGATGAACCATGAAAAAAACATCTTCAACCCCAAGAATCCACCCTCCTAGTCTTGTTTCAAATTCCCAAATGTGCCTCAAAAAGTCACCAAATTTCATGTCCATTGGATTAATACCACAGTGGCCTGATGTTTGCCAGTTTTTTTTGTTTAAGTGATGTTGGTGTAATAGAGGGGTGCCCTTGCCCTTTCTCCACTTGTCAAAGTTCCGTATAATGCTGACCAACACTTGGAACTGAAATTGTGTTTTTTTCTTGGAGACATCCCATGCGACTGCGTTTCTATGACTATTGTGGGGAGTGTTCCCAAAACACAGTGTACATCCTGATGTTCAGGTGAACATTCTATTCCTAAGTTCAATCTTTCCAGTAAATCACGCGTTTTGATTTACAAAGCGCTGATTTTTGGAGGAAGAGTATGTCAGTGCGAATCCGGGTAATCATAGGGAAATGCTTCTGAAAATGATCGCATTCTGAAAAAGTGATTTCTCAT
This sequence comes from Breviolum minutum Mf 1.05b.01, assembly GCA_000507305.1. Classification (NCBI taxonomy): domain Eukaryota; class Dinophyceae; order Suessiales; family Symbiodiniaceae; genus Breviolum; species Breviolum minutum. Next base: position 35,897 of record DF239336.1, on the reverse strand, counting down.
TCGCCATTGGACACTTGAAAACCTTGACATACTGTTGATGGAAGAAATCCCAAGGCCAACCACCTGGGATGTATAAAACCTCGTAAATAATGGGATAAACTACCAACCTCAACTGGTAAAGGCCGGATTTTGAAGCATCAACCACCTGGGTGTGTGTGTCCGTGGCTTGTCACCAGGTGATCTCAGAAAGCTTGGCAAAGCCTCAGAACGACGCCTTGGTAGAAATGCTGCTGACGGCCCTGTGCAATGCACCTTGGAGCATGAGAGCAGCAAGAGTTCCTATTGGATGAGATGTTACATGATTATGTGTGTTGATTTAGTGATGTGTTTATTGGAGAATTAGGTGAATCCAGAATTTGATGATTTGTATTAAACACACACATGTATGTTATATATATATATTTATTCATACATATATGAACCTGTTTCTTTCTTTGGTTGAAGCATGACATGGCGGATGTGCAACAAAAGACTATGACATTTGATGTACACATAGTTGTTGCTTGGTTGACAAGAGAAGTCCCCCTTGATGAGCCAGAGTAGTACTGTTCATGGTTGAAAACCAACTAAATCATCCCTACCCACTTAACAACCTTAACCCCCCACAATCTGATGGGGATGTTAAATCTACCATATTAGGCTGGGAGTATTTCCCATGTTTATCCCATGGATCCACGGCTTCCATTTTTCAGGAACTGCATTTATCTGCCACTTCCAAAGGTGGAAGTGGCAGATTTACATGGTCCATTTCCAACTTCCGAAACTTGCCCTGTCCCCCCAAAAAATATGGTTTCACAGTTTCACAATATGATTCATGGAATGCATGTGAGTGTCACAGTGTCTCAAAAATCAGGTATACCCCCCCAAAAATTGAGTGGAAATCCAGCAGTTTTAGGTCCAAAAGGTACTTGTAATCCTGACTTTTGAGGTCCCACCCATATACCCCTGAAGCTACATAGCCAACATAGCCCCTGAAGTGACAACAACCAAAGAGGAAAGTATAGTTTCCCAACCACCATTTTTCAGGGGTAGGCTCGCTGTTAAACTTTGGGAGGGTACGGTTTCCCTCTCAAACGTTTCCCGCATTCTCCACTTGGAGTATCATCCCAGTTAGTAAGGGGTTAGTAAGTCCCCTAAGTAGGGTTGTTCTAAGTGGATCTAAATGGCTTAGAAACGGGGGTTACTTACCACTTACTAACTGGGATGATCCTCCAAGCACCGATTCCTCCTCCTTTTTCGACCATTTTTTTTCAGGTCTCGCCCTACGTGAAATCCTTCTGCCTCGAAAGGTGTGGGCATTTTTCGTTGGGAAAAAATGTTTGGTGAACCAGTCGTGGAAGTCACTTAGACTTCGGAAACTTCAGTTTTTTTCACATCCCATGTTTTTTGTTGAGTTTGGAACCACAAAGTCATGCATAGTCGTTCGAAATGTTTGGAATATGTTTTTTCCCCACCCACAAAAGGTGTAATGTTTGGAATAAGAAATGCTCCAATTTGACTAATACTTTTCAGATGGGTTGGTTCAACCACCAACTAGTATAATACCTCAAAGTGACATAGGAAGTAATATTCATGGAATGTGAAACATCCCACTCCCATAGGATCCATGCGACTGGTATATTTCCTACTAATTTACCAAACAAATAAAAGCCATTCATGCAAGTAAATATGGGACTTATATATGATATATATATATAGTAGATATATCATGAAACCTAAATATACTAATACTGTTGATAAAAAGAATCCTGCACCAGTTGAGGTTGGCAGTTTATCCCATTGTTTACAAGGTTTTGTACATCCCAGGTTGTGCATGATTTCTTCCATCAACAGTATGTCAAGATTTTCAAGTGCCCAATGGCGAATGTTACATGCAAGTAAATATGGAACGATTCTATATAATAGATATATATCATGAAAATAGACAAAACATATTAGATATACTAGTTAATATGGATCTAGGTGGTGGTTTAAAAACATTCTGTATGTTCACCCCGAAAATTGGGGGAAATGATCCAATTTGACGAATTTGATTTATGTATATTTTTCAGATGGGTTGGTTCAACCACCAACCAGTGGAACCTATAGAACTGCTTATGGTGGAACCATCAACCAACCCACCACCGAACTGTGACGAGTTGTTTGAAGCTGGTTTCCTTGGCGGAGCGATTGGCACGTCCAAGCTACATCTTTCGTTTGGAATACCCATCCGTGTTGGGAATGCGGAATGACACCACGGGGGATCAAAGGTTGGAAGGTCTTGAGATTGGGTCAGAATGGATACATTTGGAGAATATATATTTACCCATATATATATATACTTTTCATGTGGATGGTGTGCTCTGAATTCAAGATGGTTAATGGTTGGTTAGTACATGATATCTTTGACTTATATTTTATAGCTTTGTGCATGTGATGCAAGACCATTAGGGGAGATGTTGTGTAGGTGTGTGCCTGAAGCCCTTTAGTGACCCTTTTTGTGGATCATTGGGCTTCACATGGACCCAGATAATCATATAAGATTCATCCATGAATCAAATGTTTGAGTTATTGGCCCATCTCTCCCAGTACTTGTATGGATCTACAGTACACCCTTGAAAACTAACATAGCATCCCCAAACTTGGTGTTTTGTAAATGTGTTTTCTCTTCCAAGGAGTGCTTTTAAGGTTCCATGGTCGTTTTTGGGAGTTTGATATTTCTAGGGAACCTCTTGGGACCGGACCTGACTCACCCTTCGTATCGTCCAAAACAACTCATGACCCCAATACATCCCAGCCATCTGAGATGTTTGGAATGGCTACACCCTGGAAATTCAAGAGGGATACCAAAAAATGATGGTTTTGATATGTTTTGATAAGGTATTTCCTTTCAAATATTATCTGGGGTTATCCTATCTTCAATTTCAGGAGGGGAAACGTTCCCAATACCTCGAGCCATCATATGTACCCAGCAACAGTATATGTCATATGTCACGTTACAGAACAATCTGAAGATGATGACTTCACAACTTGTTGGTAACATCAACACGCTAAAGTTGAGTGTTGTGCAATCAACGTTGGAGCTAAGGAACTGCCTTCACTCATCATGGCTTGGTATTTCTAGTACGGTACCCCAAGGGTTGGACGTATTGGCACCATTTCCTCGAGAATAGTTGGAAACGATGAATTGGAGAGAAGCTGTCAGATGTCTCCAAACACATCCATGGGAAGAGCTTTTACGGTATACATTTTGTGTGTCTTGTGATTTTTTTCGGTTCAAAGCAGAGAGCCTTGACAACATTCGAGTGTCGAAAGGTTGATGACGTTTCTTTCTCATGTTTTTTTTTTAATAGTTTCATGTTAGAAGTTGTTTGCCCAACAAAAAGGCATGTTTCCAAGAGTCTGTGTTGGGTGTTCTTTTATGATGGTACTGAGTATGAGGTTCTTTGTTTGCATTGGCACTTAAACCATTACTTTTCATCCACCTTACCATTGACCCCCAATCACATGCTTGGCACCCAACCTCTAGGAATGAGCAAGTTCACCCTTCAGTTCTCAGGGTGTTGCCATTCAAAGGGTCTTTTTTTTGGGGAAAGGGTTTCAAACATCAACCCCTTGGTTTTGTTGTTGAAATGATGGTTTGAACCCAACCTATCTTTTTGTTGGAAAATGTTCAAGGTTGAAGCCAGTTAAACTTTGGTCCCAAGGTGATCCCTATAGCAAGCTTACTTGATTACTAATGGGGGATATGGGGATGGCTAACCCTGAATTTGTCGTTGCCTTGTTTATCTCTAGGTATCTCTAGTATTTCAAAAAACAAGAGACAAGATGTTAGATAATGTCTCATTTTTGTTCTGTGAACTGAGGGGTTGTCAAAATGGGACAGGTTTCATGGTTTCCCTTTCAGGGTGACGGTGTGTAGTTGAATGTCAAGCACTGTAGCTGTAGCTTTATACATTATTCACGGGACAGGCGGACCCTTTTGTTGCATATTATGCATACAATTCTTACTGCTCACTCTATTTATAGATGTCTGTTGTTCATTCACAAAGAATTATATCATATAGCCAACCTACCCGTCCACATAAATTGTTTGACGACCGTGCAGGTTTGATTCACTTTCATTTCCAAGCTCAGGTCGAGCTGCTGAACAATATCGTCCGGAGACCCATTTTCCCCATCGTAAAAATGGACAAACACTTTGTCCAAGATCTCATCGTATGTGAATCACCCACAACCAACAGTTATTGATGGAATTGAAGAAGCAGCGCAGTCGATTTAAAGCCCTGGTGAATTAGAGACTAGTATCATTGTAATGAAGTCTAGATATTTGATTGCCCTGTTGTCTATCTTTCATGCAGGAATACATGTATGTATATGGAGGTTACAATGGATTCTGGGAATCCCCAATGTATCAGCCACTGTTGAAGATGCGAGAGTCTGGTTTTGTTAAAGTAGCTGCAATGTATTTCATGTGTTCTGATTCTCGGCTGCTTTAAGTTCCAACCACTTGACCCATGGTGATTTCCTTTGAGAAGCGCTGACAGATCCAATACAATTCCTTTGTTTTTGTTTGGATCTTGGCTACATAACTACATCCTAACTACGCAATGCATTGGAATCACCTTGGAAAATCTTGAGGAACACATATTGAAGTGTTTATTGATTTCACTTTGTAGAATTTCCTTCAGAATGCTACGTTTTTTTGTTTAAGCTCCAGTAATTTCAGGGTGGCTGTTTCATAAACCAAGCACCAACAAAATAATCTTCGATTCCGGGAACCCAACCGACAGCTAACTGGAAGAAATCCCCCAAGTTTTCTGGTACCATCCCGTAAAACCAACATGAATGGCTGGAAAAAAAACAACAACATGTTTTTAATGGTAAATGTCATTAACAGATATCATTAAAAAAGAAGTCTTCCATAGCCATTGTTATTTTACCGTAGTGTAAGTATTGGCACACATGGTGGATGCTGTTTCCCGCTGCGGGTTGAAAGCTGGAACATGTTTATCGATTTTGCTTCTCGTTGGTAGGACAACTCCAATGTGATATTCCTGAAACATACCTCAGGGCATCCCCCCAACCCCTCAAACAAATCAACATATTATCCTTCCATAAAGTGTTGAGGATCTTGGGGGTGAAGGCTTTTTGAGAAGTGTATATTATGTTGGAAAATGACTTGGAGTATGTTACCATTATTCAATGAATGGGTGCTTCATGAAGCTTCCTTCAAATCGAATGATTCAAACGTTTGGAAGGTCTGAAAGCTGGAGATTGAATGAAAAGCACCTTTTTGAGCAGCTAAGGTTCAATACCAGTACGAGGTGCCGTCAGTTTCGCCACTGGTGGGTGTCATCAACCCCGTGTTGATGAAGCTTTTCAACTGCAAGCATGCCAACATTTAGATGATTTATCGAATCATCCCCGCATGCATAGATTTCCCCATATTGCCTGTTGTTTTTTGTGTTTTGGCTGATCAATTCCATGTTTTATATAGTTTCGTGATGGTTCTAATAGAAGTACCTGGAACCCAAGTGGCTTTTGTTTTGATTGGAAAGACCTTCGTTTGGAGTCGCTAAATACAGGATTCTTACAGGTTCCAGGTATTTATCACTCGATCAGCTTCAGATAGGTTTATGCAACATGGTACAGCATCCTTGGAAATTCCCAAGCCTTCCCACTTCAGCATTGGGGCATTAATGAAATCCCTATCCCCGCCCCAAGTGTTGTAATAGGATGTGATTGGTTGGATTCTTACTAAAATCAGCTTACCACTGGGGTGTGATGTAAGGTTTCTTGTGGGGTTACATGTATTTCTTGTGGGATTACATATGTTATGTATATTTTCGCTTACAGTTATATGTTTGGCCCACTGCAAACATGACGAAGGGGAACACCATGATGGTCTATGCGATCTTGCGGCAAGCTGAGGCTGGGGGGGTTCAGCTGAAGCGCCATGGGAGATTAGTCAACCCCTATTGCTTCCAAAACACCTTGGGGTTGGAGGTATTTGCACCCCCAAAAAAAAACATACCTTTATTCACCCTTTCAGGAGGTATTTGGACGAGATTCTAGGTGGTGGTTTCAAGGATTTTTGGAACTTTCAGCCCGAAAATGGGGGAAATACAGTAATCCAATTTGATGAGCATATTTTTCAAATGGGTTGAAACCACCAACTAGGGTTCATCAAAGATCTTAAAGATACAAATCAAATCATCAAACATATCAAAACCACATGTTCAAAGAACATCGATGAGCAATGCATGGGTGAATTGCAGTGACGTCACTTCCAAGAGAGTTTTAGGATGGGATTTTTTTGTTAAACAGTCCAACATTGCAGAAATTTTGGAGGTTGTTGAAATACTCTTTGACACGGCTCAACGCCTAACCTTCAAGCTGTTGTGGATTACATTACATACTAGTACACTGTACACATATATGTATATACATGTTATATTAGTAGCAAACGAGGCTCTTTTTCAGGGTCCTTTGTTTGAGTGGTTCGTAGATAGTTCACCCACAGAGTGTATGGTGGTTGGCTAGTGCAAAGGGTGATATCCTCTAATGAGTTGGATACAGAAACCAAAGAACACATACAAATTACAACATTGAATATCTTGGAGACAAACTTTGAAAACGACATCTGTTTCTGAAATTCTATGCCTCTACTATTGTTAGTTGGACGAATAGGTTCTTTTTGTTAACCCCCAACTCCAAAACCTCCAACCCCAACCACCTCGAAGTCCTTCCCACCAAATCCCGGGGTCGCATCCAACGTTATCTTCGTCAGCGCCTGCCGCGAGGTCTTCAACAAGCTGGACAGATTAAGCTTAGCGTTGGAGCCTTGAGTTGTTTACAGGCGGAGCAACTGACCACAATTTGGCTTCCCCTTCTTGGGTGAGAAGATTTCCAGGATCCTGTGTTTTTTTAAGATCAAGGGAATCTTCTAACAAAATGAAACGCAATGATTCATGTTGGTGAAATGTTACATATTACATGAACAAATAATTATTGTTAATCATCCCTGAAACTAAGATAGCATTCGCCCCTCACACAACAAACATCTGAAAAACACAAAGAAACAGGAACCAAAAGAGGTGCGTTGGAAGGGCCAAGGAGTGTAATTCACCCAGCATGGATTCATTGGAAAACTATAAACTATAAACACACCTGCTTGGGAAGTCCCTTTCAAACCCGACGGTTACTTCGGGGAATAAAAAAGGCAAACCAAACACCTGCCCCAAAAGTCATGCTTGACCAAAGTAGAAACATTTCCATCACACCGTGGTGAAGGTTGACATGTAGAAAACCCATTCTGAAAATCCATCCGTTTGGGTCCAGACTTCACCTTAGATGAAACACCTCCCCTTTGGACCACTGATCTGTGGTTTGGTTTTAGCGACTTACCTCGACTTTCCAAGCGACTAAGGGATGCCAAGAAACCTGCACAGGAGGTTCCTGTGTTGGTGACACGTTTTGACGGCGAGCCAAATGAAGTTTAGATTTCAGATGGCCTGTTTCAAACGCGCCACGTGGAATTGGGAAGGAGGGATCTGATTGTAGGAACAAAATGACATATGTTTTCATTGAGTTTACATGGCTTACATGAGTTTTCGGGCCAGCTTCCTTAGTTTGAGGAACACCGCTGGAGTATTCTGCAGTTATCAGATGAAGGTATTGGGATGCCTCCCAGGAAGCATGATGGTTGATCAAGAGTGGATGTTGTGTTTTCAGCCCACATCATGTTGTTATGCTTGGCTTGGATGACTGTATCATGATATTCCTTGGATGTTGACGTAAGGCATCACTTTATCAGCTGAAGCAAGGTATCAACAGAATGGCATTCATGGGACATGCGGACATCCCAATAAGGAAACCTGGGTGGAAATACACACTCTGAAACACAGATGGCACTTCTTGTGTCTTGTGTGTGTGCGTGGTTGGGAAGCCTAACCTCACTGTACTCTTCTTTGGTTTCTATTTCCTATTTGGTTATTAGGGAGACATATCACCATGCTCATTGCTGCAAAAGCATCATGATGAAAAGGGTGTTTCAAAAAACACGTTGAAACAGCGTCCCAACTCATCCATGGCAGCATGCAGGAAGGGTCCACGGAGGCGGACGGGAGACCTTGGTCATTTGGGAGTGATTCTATAGTATCTCACTGCGCCAAATAGCTAAATTGCCCACATGATACATATTGTTTTGGAAGCACATAATGATAAATATAAGGTTGACAAATTGACAAATTGTATAAATTGAAACAGTTCAAAAAAAACGACGCAAGTTTTCTTTCAGGATCATATGTAAGAAAAGTCCTACTTTTCCGCGTCGTACTTCTGAAAGTTGTCGCCAACATGGAGCTGAGTTTGTGCCATCATTTGACCCAGCTGAACCTACCAATAGGACAACGTGATCCCAATGTTGGTCCCAATGTCGTACCCCAATTTGGAGCCATCGCCCTATACAACTACACGTTGATTCATCAATTTGAACCCAAAAATGCTTGGACGCCACTGCTTCTGTCCTAAGTGACCCCGCTAGGAATGACCCTTGGTTGGTGATTTGGTCGTATATCCTCCAGTAAAACGAAGATAGCGAGCTGGACATCACCCTTTTGTTCGAACACGAGAGACATGGTGGAGTTCCAGTTAACACGGAGGGTATTTGATTGACACTACGGAAGATGACATGGATGACACGGTTTTTACTGTACAATAGGACAGTTGGACGAATCTGGGAGCATTGTCAGATGTTGAAGAGACGTTCTTCCTTGAACTACTACCAAGTCCCTTCTGTTGATAGCTTGAAATTAGGGTGGCACAGTATCTGCAAAGTATCCATAGCAACCAATCCGTAACAAATGTACCATCCGTTTGGCATGGAAAGTTAAGAAGTTTGATGGTTGGTTCAATGCAATTTTCTCCGGTAGAATGCCACTCACTGCACATAAAGGGTGTGTGGGTGTGTGCGCGCCAATGAAGGCTTTTATAAAACAACTACACTGACCACCAATTGGCCATTGCCTGATTCCAGGAATCTATTCAGACCTCACTATTCCGTAGAGTTTTGCTGGATTGGATATTCAAACGTTCAAGTGCGACCTTTTTCTTGCATCTAATTTCTTGTACAGTTTTTTCCATGTTTACCAAAGTATTTGTTTCTTATGATCAACGAGATAATTGGCTCCTTGAAAGACAAAGTGCATATAACACCAGGTAGATCCTAGCCTTCGACAATCTAACCATCACCTGCCTGTTCAATATGTCTATGTACATGTTTTTTTGATATCCACATGTATTCAGAAGTGAAGTACAACTATGTATTACACTCCCTAAAACTAACATAGCACCGGAAAATCAATGGTTGGAAGATGTCTTTCCATTGAAATAGTCCCTTTTTAGGGGAGGGTACATGATTCTGAGCAGCTTGCTGCATCATCCTAAGAGGTGAAGAGATGGGAACCCACAGAGGAATGGCTGTGTCGACCTTGATGTTTGACTGGTTTGACGGAGCACGGAAGGGAGGTAAGGCATTTGATGTTGACGAAGATACATACTTCAAGTATGTGTGAACAAGAATTATAGTTATACCTGACAATACCTCATTCTTTTCTATGTGGAAGGTAAATAGTGAACGTAGGACATCTAATTGTTGTAATTTCATCTACTGCAATTCCGTTTACAGTGAAAAAAGGTACAGAGATTATGTATCATAAATTTCTTTGGGGCAAGTTGCAAGGGTTGATTTCTTCATCAGCGAAGGGTCAAGTTGTTTTCTGTTGAACATATGGGTGGAAGATGAAGATATACGATCCTGTCAACACATCTGTTAAATTGGTTAAGCTCAAGGGCTTTTGATTGGTTGTAGCGAGTTTAAAAAGCGTATGCCCAGTGACCCAGACCATTTTTGTGTACCTACCTTGTCTTTTAAACCATGTAGAAAATCATGGCCACAACTAGGGATAACAAGGCTACAAATTTATCCAAACTCTTTGAATGGTGGAGACTTGGTTGTCTCCCCCCATGTTTGGTTCCGAATTTCCAGGCTTACTTTTTGGAGCATTGGAAGTGGACATCCTGACTCTATGTTTGTGGGCATTTCCCCTCTAGACACACCTTAAGCACTTTCATTGACCAATGTGAAATTCTACTTCACCATCCTGGAGCTGTGCAGAGAATGAGATCTCGTGATTATTATTGATTCAAGTTTTTACACAAAATCATTATCATTTACACCGTAGTGAAAGTAGAGGGCGCAGCTCCCAAAAGGTGGCGACTAGTAAGGGGCCAGGATAAACCAATCCATGCGAGTTGTTCCATCTACTTTCCATGTGGTATAGACAGAATTTGGAAACCCTCTGTGGATGTTGTTTCATTTTTTCGTTTCACACTGCCTTTTTTCGGCACCCTGGATGGAAGATGTGTTGCTACGAAAATTCCCCGGCTGACGTTGCCGGCCGCCAGCGGTAAGGCCTTGCATAACTTCATAAAATCTAAGATGTTATGAACCATCAGTTCTTCGTTACTCAAGGCCTTAATTACGCTATCTAAGAAGTGATTAATTACGTTTTTCTTTTGAAAGGTAGTAATATTAAAACATGTTTTTAAAGACTCTGATAATCCTTTTGTATCTTTTCATTGTTGAAGGTAAAACGTGGAACCGAGAATGATTTGGTCAGTTCACAATCCAAGCCTCTGGTAAAGTTCCATCAATTTCGACTTGGCTCAAGCACCATTCGTTTCGTTTTCACCGGGGCAGAAGTTTACAAAACCCATGGGATCAGAGATCAGTAGCGAGAGGCCTGCCGAGTGCCTTAGCTTCCTTTTAGATTCTGTTGGTATGTAGGTCCGACTTGGATATGATCTATTTGTGGGCATTTACGAATAAGCCGTCAATATCCAAGTAAGTGTCGGGTTTTACTAATAAGCCCTCAATATCCAAATTAAGTGTAGGTTTTTACTAATAAGCCCTCAATATCCAATTAAGTGTAGTTGTTTTTTGATGGCTGACATGGATTTTCCACAGATGCTGTTTCTTTTTTAAATGTGATTTTAAGAAATTACGGGTATTTCCCAACATGAAGGACCTCCCCCCCAAAAAAATGTAGCGGGATTTGGGAGTCCTAATTTGGGTCCTCCAAACTCAAGGATGACCTCTCCAAATGAATGGGTGTAAAGGAAGCCTTGGTTTTCTATATGAATCTGGAGGGGATGAAGTTTTTTGTTCATGGAAAAAGGACTCCTCTTTCCAACAAATCAGGATTTTGCAAGAAAATATAGTCGTCAAGGTTTGTTTGTAGGAATCACATGGAATCACCGCCCAGCTTCTGGGTTGAATGGGTAGTTATATATACTATCCAGTGTTTACACACATTCCTGGCAGTAAATCACTCTCTTTACAAGAGGGTAAATACATCATGGCTGGGATTTTCCATTTGGCCATGAGTTTGATTTGAATGGAAAAAAGGAATCTGGCATAAATTAAGGTTTAGCAGGGGACATGGTGCTGAAACAACTCAATAGTCACTGAATTAAACCTCAGTTCAAGTCGCCATGTTTGTTTACTGGACATCAACTACACCCTTGAAGTTTAACACAGCCACCCCCCGAAGAAAAAGGAACAGAATCGTTGAAGTTTTACAACAACTTGCCTTCTTGTAAAGGGTTCCCAAAATTTCATCACGTGATTTCAATTCCCGCTGTTTTTAGCCTTCCAAGGTCCTCCGAGGCGAATGTTTTGGAGACGCCAACGGCTGTTGCAACAGCTGCTTCCGTAGGGACCCTTAACAACTTGGGTTGCTGGGCACCTCAAAAAGGGGTGGTTTTTGGGAAGGGAAACACGGCATGGGTCAGACCAAAACCCTGCACAAAAGGAACATTGATGGTTGGATGATGATTCATTTCCTATTAAAACGGTCCCTTTTCAGGGGACATGTTACTGTTCGCGGGGGGTAAGTTATATAGGAAAACCTCCAAGATTTAGAATGATTTAGATAGATCTTGGAGTTGGATGTGTTGAAGTGATGTGTTTATTGTTGCAGTCAAGTCAATGGTTGGTAGCCCACAGAAATCTCGGGAATTTACAAGGATTCATGGAGTACATCCTGCCCTATTGTTTTTTAGAGGGTTCTATACCTATACATACATCCATTTCACGCAGAGGTAGTTCCTGAAAGACCCGGGAATCAGCTAGTCAGGTTGAGTCAGGTTGGTGTTTTCTGATATTATCTGCACAAACTATGACGACCCCGGACCTCATTAGAACTTATGATCAAGACAACATGGAGGCGTCAATTCAGGACCTTCATTCAGGTAGGTGAGTGATCGATTTCAAATCATGTGAATCTTTGCGTAAGAATCATTTACCCCAAATGTTCCTCCGGTAAACTAAGATACAACAATGATGGAATTCCCATGTTCCAATATTAGAACTACACCTTCATTCATGGTCCAGTTTCCAGTTTACTCCTTGAGTATAAACTCAACTCACTACTACTTTTGCGGGTGATACCAACTGCTCTTCTCGTGATTTCAGCAAAACTCTTTGTAATTCATGCTTCTATGCAGGATAATGTATGTGTTAGTTTGTCAGTTTCCACAACGTTTTGTCCGGAGTCCACCCAACGGAGAACTTGCGAAGATGAAACCGATTTGACTCACATTCTTCAATGGGTGTGCCACTGCCAACAACTAGGTACTTGTTTAATAAAACAAACATGACCAATCACGACTAGTTGATCAACTGGTCCTTTGTCCTGATACTTTTTTCAAATATACTTGTGCTACAACTACTGTATGACTCATATTGGTTTTCATGAGTAGTTGTCGTGTTAAGAGCCACTCTGAGGACTCTTTGCCTACCATTGTGAGTTTTGGCGAAGATGAAACCGAGCAGGCCGCCGCAGCCTGGGATCGAGTCAATGTGATCCCCCTCAGTGGAAAGTGAAGGGTATCTTCCTTGGCAATTTTGTGGGCCCTCCATTTCCGTAGAACGAAACTCCTGAAGGGATTGAATTGGTCCCCAACAAATTCTGAGACACACCCAGAGAAAAATCAAACCTTTCAAAGAAATAGATCCCTGGATGCCTTTCACTGTCTCTCAACAATCTTTTGAGGTGCAGTCGGCTGTCACGAATGAACAGACTGTCACGACGGAGCAGACAGTTACGCAGTTCCTTCCCAGAAAGGGTGGGGGAATTGTTGGCTATGGAAAAAAAGGAAGCTATTTAACTCAACGAAACGGAACCGCGTCTTATCTCGGAGACTGGTCCCCCCTTTTCTGCTGGTTTGCCATGAGCTGAGAAATTAGCAAAAACGACTCAAAGTGGCTCCATGGCTTTTGTCTCCATTTCCATTTAAAGTTGGTTTCCATTGCAGTGCACTGTGATAGTTTGCGGTTGAAGAGCATGTTCTGGGACGCAAGCAACAGACATGCTTACACCGTTTGCATCCTTAGCAAAGATTCATGTCATAAAATGTGTTTTCATGCAAGGTACTTGGGTGGTGAATAACTAGCGAATGAAACTCGTTCTAGTTTTCTCCAGAAAGGTGCTTGGTATATTTTTCCAATCTTGGTCAAGTCACTAGAATTTAGGTTGGGCATGTTTGAAATGCAGGTTTTGATTCTTTGTTTTTTTGATTGTGATCAATAGAGTTAGCTTTTCTGTATTGTTCGTAGTATCAAGAACGAAACTCTTCAAACATGTTGTCAGTTGGTGATTCCACATGGTTTCCGATGCATTTTTAGCTGTTTATTGATCAGCACATATTGCTTTCTTTTCAGGTGAAATATAATCCCTTCATTTGCCAAAGTAAACTCGTAGGTAGTAATTAAAGAATCGTGAATCTTCTACTCCTCCAGACACGATGAAGAAAATGATAACGATATGTTTCCTTCTCTCCATTATCTATCCAGCTGAGATCTTTCTGCATTGGTTCACCAACTTTTGTTTGAGAAACGCTGAGTGAAACCAAAAACCCACCTGTGCACCGAGGGTACCGAGGGAGGTGGAACCACCTGTGGCAAATCCAGTGGAAGAGGCGGTGTCGACCTTGTGGATTTGGTCCGAATCCTCCCAACGGCCAGGTGTCGAAATCTTGTGAGACTAAACCTTCACTAAAATGCACGGACAAAAATGGTGGAAGTTGATGGACAAGAATTGGTTATAGAGTATTGGAACTATTTTGGAAACAACCAGTTTTTGTTTGGTAATAATTGCCAGATGTCCCCATTTGATTTGCCTGAAGTATGCTGTGAGGGATGTGCGTTAAATCATGATTTTTGTTCCCACAAGTTAAGTTGTTTGTGTGGGGAAATATGGACACCAACAAACGCAAAAGTTGGGGTGGCAATTCCTGGGAGAAAACTCTAAGTTCAAGTGATTAGCTGGATTTTGTCCACTAACAAAAGGTAAATCGGAGGACGATTCTTGTTCTTCCCATTTACTTCCAAGTGTTTTTTTGTAGGTCCAATCAAGTCTTGAGAATGACATTTTTGGCATCGTCAATTTCCAGTGTGTATGTGGTTTGGTTTGCCTCGAGATACTCTCCCGTTAAAAAAAAAGAAGTAAGAAGTTCAAAATACATTATCTGTGTACATTGGATACCTTGGTCAAATAGGCACAATTTATACGAACCAACCCGTCCGATACATCGACTCCAACCTGTTGCAGGTTCAAAGTTCCACAGGAACTGGTGGATATCCACCTAATCCACCAGCCAGGTTGGGAGTTGGTTGGGATACAGGTGCAAGGCTTGCATAGATCATAGGGTGTGTTCTTTATTGGGACCATAAAGAAGTGCTGGAATTTCTAATGCCCTGTTCCTTCCATTTCACATCTTCCAAATTCAAAAAGGATATTGTATTCATGTGTTTGCAGTTGATCATTTTCAGGTTTACACCCGCTTTGTTTTTTGAAACACACTTATAACTTACAAGGAAGTACCCCTTTGTTTCCTGCATGTACTAGTTGTGCAAACACATTGCAAACACCCACTCCACCCTTTGAGGTTTATGGAAACATCTCCATGACCTGGAAAAGTAATGTAATGAGAAAAGTTATATTAATTGCTTTAGCCATAGGTTGGCAGCCAGCTCATTATTGGCTGATTGGGTGGGCTTCTCTTCACGGACCAACCATGTGTAACTGTTGATGGCTGAAATCCTGCACCCGTTTTTGAGATGTATCAATCCCAAAAACCCGATAAATAATGGGAAATTTCAACTACCAATCCAACCTCAACTGGTGGATGCCGGGATTCCTGCACCATCAACAGAATGACCTTCGGCAGCACCTTGGCCGAGGCGCCGGCGGCACACGGTTGCCATCCACGAGGTGCCCGGGCAGCTGGCAGCAGGTGAACCCCGGCAGCTGCGACGGCCCAGGAGCCGCCAGCAGAAAACGGACGCTTGAGCTGATGAAAATTGATATAACCATATGGATGTTTCCAACAAAAACACAAAAAATAGGGGTTTTCCCCCCAAATCATACATTTCTATAGGGTTTTCCATTATATACTATTTTGGGAGTACCGCTGTTTTTGGAAACATCCATATAGTTCTATGGCCTTGGTGGTTTTATAACAGCGCTGTGCGAATCGTGATGAGCAGCCGTGAGCAATAAATGACACATTGAAACCAAACTAAATGATGAGCAAAGGCTCGCAAAAAGGTGGGGGTTGAGCACCAACCAGAGACTGTAAGGCTTTACATGGTTTTATGGTTTCAAAACTGACCATGATTTTCATGAGCTGCAAAATGATCATACTACATTGTAAAACCTCATGCCGGAAAAGTGATTTGGCTCACATCTACTGTATTCCATCACGAGTCAACAAAAACCTACACTGTCACGTTTTCGAGCAGGACGTGGTTTGCAGGAGAGCAGTCTTTGCAACTGGGCAGATTCAATTTTTTTGGGGGGAAGGTCAATGGTCCGGTGGTGATCCACTTTACTATATTGGTACAAATCACCGCTGTTCAACATCATTTACCTTGGATTTGTTTCCAGCCATCGAAGAGGCAAATTTGTGTAAAAGCATGTATGATTAACAACGAGTATATATGTGTATATAATCATAATATAATGATATAGAGTATACAATAAATATTTACTTATGTACACAGATTAATATAGTATATAAACATGGTATACAATATAATGTTGCTAATGTTTAAGTTTAATATATTATATAGTCTGATTATATTCATGTTCATTTGATATGCAATATATCTATATATCATATTATATTGAATGCACGGTATAATAGTATGTTTGTTTTATGCAATGTATAGTATGATATTGTATGTGTGCTACGGTTTTTCATAATACAATCAATTGTTGATATACATAAACGATATGTATATATATATACATATCATGCTCATATGTTGTTGATCTCTTGCCAAAACATATAGCCACATATATCTCAGAGGTACTGAAGGTGTGTGTGATACGCTTGCGATCTTTGACCAACAACATCTTCCTACTAAGGTCCGGTGGCACCGCAGATTTCCAGGATGATGACGAGTTCTTGGTCCTGGTGAATTCGATGGGACAAAACAAGTAAATCCTAAACGTGATCTAGGTGGTGGTTTCAAATATTTTTTATTTTCACCTCTATGTGGGGAAGATTTCCAATTTGACTAATAATTTTCAGATGGGTTGAAACCAGTTATGGTTCACTACACCGGCTCAGGATCAAAGAGAAACAAAATGATGCTTCATGGTTTTTCTTTTTCACGTCTTGGTCATGTTGATTTCAGCAAAAACTCTGGAAGATGCAGGTGATGAATGTATGAATGTATGCCGATTTCGGCTGGGTTGCAACCAACTTGTCCATAAAGTGGGAAAGAATTGCTGAATCTTGAAGCTTGGGCATTCACCAAAATTGATGTGGAAATGATATGAATACGGATATGAATGTGTGAACTTTGGGTAATCACAGAAAGTCCCCGGCAATCAATGACACGTTCAATGGTGAACAGTGAACATGAAGGAACACCATCCTTCAGGGTACCCCAAAATTTTCAGGAACTGAAACATCGCATGTTCATTGCAGACCACGACATGGTGATCCAGGGCCGGGAATCATCCAATGATGATTTTTTTGAGGTTGGTTTCAAGATAAAAACTGCATTTTTTTTTCCTTTGGATACTTGCAATGGGAAACGACATGATCTGTTGTTCTGAAAGGACGCCTGAGAATTTGGATATGAATTTCCTGTACAAAAATCTTGTGCCAGATATACCTGCCAAATGGCGTTCATGTAATTCAATGTAGATACAACTGCTCCAATGAAATAAATTCGTTGTTGCACTACTATTTCCATCAATTTCCTTCTTGTATGATCCCAGGATATCTGAGGTTGGAAGAAATCAGAGTTTGAGTAAGTGGACTTCGTTTTATTTACAGAACATACATGCAGTATACTAAAGTACATATATAATACAGTGTATATATATACATATATATATATATATCGCTTTTGGGACTTCGCCATTTGTTTGGTATGGGGACATGAGTGCCTGATGATGATCACTACACCCCTGAAGTTTAACAGCTCGCCCCTGAAAAATGATAGTTGGAAGACAATCCTTTCCTTTTGGGTTTCGGTCACTTTTCAGGGGCGAACTGTTGGTGTTGGGGAGGGTTCCACAAAACCAACCATTCATGCATGTAGGTATACCTATCCGAAGGATCCATGTATGGTATATGTCCTTACATTTACCATAAAAATCAGCCAAATGTAGGGAAATATACCATACATGGATCCTATTGTTATACTATACATGGATCCTATGGTTAAACTTCCAGCAGGTTTCCATAAATTTCGCTTCCTCCCCGAGGTTGCACCGGCCATGGGTGGTGAACATGTCGGCCGAGCCGGATCCCGACTTCAGCCAGGATGAGGGGTGAATGCTGAGGGGAGAGGGATGGTTACCGGGTTGAAGATGGTGGTTGTTTTTTTAATATGTGATGAGTGATGAATGTATGTACTTTTTGGTTTGGGTGGTTGTTTTTTATATGTGGTGTATGCACTTCATTGTGTTTTGAGATGATAATTTTCGCAGGTGTTCCAACTTTAAGCAGATTTCTTTTGCAAGGAAATCTTGAGGCAGGGACCAAGAAATCCCTTCCCATGCTCTCTGGATGCGGCTTCAAATGGCAAGGGGAAGAGAGTTTTATTTGAGGCATTTTTAGGTTGCTCCTAAGTTGTCCATGGTTTCTTTAAATCATGCTGTGTGTAGCATTTTGCAATAGATACACTTTCATACTTCCGCATAAATGAGGTTAGTACTCCTTCCTATCACCTAGATTAGAATGGTCTATGAGCGGGAATTCAAGCCAGTAGTTTCCTCACATCCAAGTCGAATTTTGCCTGAGTTTTTAGATATACAGTATGCCCTTGTAGTTGTGTTTTCAATATGCACGTGTTTCAGCTCCAAAAGAAAGTACACCCCGCAACCATCAGTCGGAATCTGAAAATGTCATTAGGGGATACAGTTTCACAATGAATCTACGAAACTACCAATCAAAGGCTTTGGCTAATGGCTCAAGGGCTTAAAAATGACTTCTCCAATTCCTAGATGATGAAAACATATTATGGTCTCGCCAATGGCCGTGGTTCTCAATTTGACGCCAGCCCCAGCCATGTATTTTTGGGGCCACTCGTATTTTGTCTAAAGAAATCACACAAGTTGGGAAACATCTCTCAGATGTGTCTAGCTGGTTGGTTTCCACATCAAGGGACGGAGTAACATGGAAAACATGTGGGTTTGTCTTGGAACTGGGAACTATATAAAAATGCCTGAAAAATAACAACATGGTCAAAACAACCACTTATGGGGATGTTTGCAAATTTTTCCATTAGGATGTCAGACCGGGTGGACCAGTGAACAAGCTTGAAGATGCAGCGTTTCAGTCGGCAGGAAGGACCTTTATCATTGAAGACTCGAGTAGAATACTCGGCGATGCCCAAGAATGCCATGCAGGCACTGTTTTTTTTGCAAAAAAGTTCGGCAAAACAAACACAAAAGGAACGGGCATGAGAAACATGACCTGGTACTCAATGTATGTGTATATGTATTTACTGTTTGTGTTTATATATATATATATATTTATATTTATTTATATCTATATTTACATATTCAGCCAAAGTTATGTGTACATTTAGGTGTATGCATACATTTGCAACCCCGAACTACCCGGATTTGTAGTTGTACATCCTTTGCTTAGTTTTCTTAGAATAAGACACCCAAAGCAAAACAAAGTACTCAAAGGTTCCAAATAGATACACCGCAAAAATTCAAGATAGATGCCCAAATTTCCATGTTTGAAAGGACATACCTTTGCTAAATCATGTTTGGCTTCCATCTTAATTTTCAAGGGGGTACTTTAGCAATGATTATGACGCGTAAATAAGACTAGACATTCCAGCTTGGGAATGTGTTTAGATCCTGGTTTCAACCTTGAGTGATGTTCGATTGCCAGCAGATGAGCACCTAATGATCCTAAGCACGATTGCCAGGGAGATAGATTCAGTTTGAGCTTCCAAGACTATAGACGAAAGTCATTCACTACAATTATACTGCGATACAAGTGTAGATAAGATATATATATATATACACATACATTTATGGAGCGTATGCTGCATACATACAACAAATTGAAGCAATCTTGGGATCCACTTGGGGAAGAAGCATCAAAAACCCGGGGTGTTTTGTTAATGGCAATCCACTCCCGGGTACCTCTCATTCCAAAGCTCCATCTGATGGGGTTCCAACCAATTGGGGGTCCACGGGTAACTGGGGCTATAAAAACCCTACAGCCCTAGGGACATGATTTGCACGTCTTTTTGTTGGACACATATATTTCCGCAGTTGATTGAGAAAAGAGAAAATTTGTTTGAATCAAACATGTCACAAAAAATGGCATGAATTCCAACTTCTCAAGAGGTTTCAACTGATCAGCCAGGTACAGTAATCATACTGTTCAGCAATTTTAGCATGCTTGTGATTTCATGGCTGGAGAAGGTGTCAGTGTAAATCTCTATGTAATCAATTGAGGTATCCTTTCTGGGTGGTGGTTTCAAATATTTTTTATTTTCACCCCGGAAATTGGGGAGTATTCCCATTTTGATTAATATTTTTCAAATGGGTTGAAACCACCAACTGGCTTTAGATTGTGGATGTTTCCCTCGATTCCACAGCTATTGTCAAATGACTCCGGGAGGCCATTTTTGGTTTAGTGACGGTGGAGGCGCTCAAAGGGCAGATTGGTTGGTTGAGTTATATATATATGTTATATATGGGAAAAATAGGCCAACAGCTAGGGGGGCTTAGGAAACAGAACAATACATCTGAGAAATATATACTCAGTGTTCTTATAGGGATTATGAAACAAAACAGTACATAATATGTGTATATATATTCATACACACTAAACGAGTCGTTCATAGAGAATTTTTTGTGAAGTGTCAAACAGTATGGAAAACCCCTTACTAATCAACTAGGAACTCATGGGATCGACGTAGGCTTCCATGCATCCATCCCTGGATCTGAGGTCCATGTTGTTGAGGCATATTAGTTGCCATATTCGTTGTCTTTTTTTACTCTGACAACTTGGGATTTCTGGAATTCATTTTGGAGTCTAAAAATTCCATTCAAAACGAAAAATAAACATGCAAAATGAATTGCTTCCAAGAGTTGACCCAGGTTCAAGGTTCACTTCGATCTTTGGTATGAAAGATGTGACAGTTTATTTTTTATGTAAATATATATATATATACGTTACGTGTATATATATTTATATTTATTATTTATACATGGGCATAAATCCAAATGATCACTGCCATCGTCGATGCATTGATTTTTGCGGAGATCTTTTTTCCAAGAAACTTGCGGTCTCAAACCCCTAGTCTCCGAAAATGCTTCAAACAACGGATGATTCACAAGGGGTGAAAAACATGGTCCCTGTTTCGCTGGTCCAAATCTCGCCGGTTCATGAAATGATCCACATTTTTTCCCCTCCTCCATTTTTTCCATATTTTTTCCAATGTCTAAAGATTACCTTGCTTGCACAACCCATAGGTGGCTTATAGCCTCCCTAGATTTCTTGGGGGTCCCAACTCCAAAGGTCGATAAGGTTCCAAAGGTCGCTTCAAGGTAGGAGTTTTTACCCCGGGGCTTCAAGATGAAGAACTTTTGGGAAGTATAACTTTAATGACAATATTTGGGTGTGCAAAAATGAATACCAATATCAATAAATATATATATATACAGCTTACACCTTCCAAACAGCCATTGAATTTATTTTACAAGAACTTAATTTTGAATCTTTCAATGGCCAATTGTTGAACCTCCAAGTTTACGGTGTAATGAACCATTTGAACCAATGCCTCGTGGAGCCCGAAAATCTTTAACCCTCCAGGCATCAGCGGAAGGCATCCAAAGTGGTGTCCAGGCTGAACGTCAACCCATGGATTTAGAGCCTTGGGCAATGAATTATCTCCACCACACAAAAAAACTGGCCGGTGCTTGGAAGGGAGTTAAGCAGCTGGGGGTAGTACTTGTAAATTCATGTCTATATCCATATATATATATATGTATATGTATATATGTTCATATTACAGATACCAATTGTCATGTATAGATATGTTTGTTGCATAATGTATGTATGTTCTCTGTGCAGCCAAAAATATTTGCATCGACATAGTACCGTATATACAAATTATACAAATACCTCCATGTATATATACATGTGTGTATGTGTGTGTGTGTTTGAAAACGAGGACAACCCGTGTCCAGTGGTCTACAGTAGCCCCTCTGGGTGTTGATTTTTTGTTCTAAATAGCTGCAGGGTGTTAGACAAAGTTCCACCTTACCCCAAATGGTCCCAAATTAGGCAATTTATACTTCCAAAGACTAATATCAGCGATTCCACCCATGTGTAAATGTATGATAAAAAGTGATGTCCATTGCTATGTTGCTCTAGCAGAGGTTTTGACATATATTTATTACACTCCCTGAAACTAACATAGCCCCTAAAAATGATGGTTTCCAATAGGAATCTCCTTTTCCAGGGGTCTATTTTCAGGGGATATGTTAGTTTCAGGGAGTGTAACCCCCATTTTTTTCTGGCAATCGTTGTTTGATCATTTCATATCCCTCAAGGTTTGTGTCTTGGATGTGTCTGGATCGATGGGCAGTCGCAACAAGATCGATGATTTGACTCTTGGATTCTGCAATGAAACGTTGTGGTGGATAGTTATGTCAGTTACTTGTGGCTACATGAAACGGAAGATTGTATATATGGATGTTTCCAAAAATAATGGCACCCCCAAATCATCCGTTTTAATAGGGATTTCCATTATAAACCATCCATTTTGGGGTACCCCTGTTCTTGGAAACGCCCATATATAGATTTGGAGATTTAGTGACCTTCAGAATGCAAACACTTCAACTTAGTGAACTACACTTCCATCAGCATCAATGAAGAACTTGATTGGGTGATAGCATGACTTGGATTATTCACCAAACATGTCTTGGCTTGATAACATGTACAGCATATCAAGGTACAACAGAAATGGCTGCTTCCAAAAAACATTGAACCGCAATGGAAAGACATTTATGAAGATATTACTGAACACATTTTTTGGGGTGAATCAACAAGGCTGTCAACGGGTTCCGACCTTGATGGTTGATGGGACCCGGGATGGAGGTCCCAAAAACGAGTGATTTTCGAAAGTCCCTTGGGGATGGGAAGTTCGTTCGTGAGCTTAGTGTTATGACTCCAATGTGAGGTCTCCAAATGCCCCATCCAACCCACCATTTCATTGATGAAAGTCAAGGATAGTGGGTTCTTGTTGGCTTCCCTTTTTAAAAGGTTTAAAATGACTCCCGACTCCCACTTTGAATCTGACGATTCGGAAAAGCAAACTTGACGTTTTTGTTCAAGTTTTTGTTCCATAGACCTTTATTTTCAAGATTTGATCTCAAGGATAAACACGACAAGCTGCCTGGAATTGTCAAATGAATGTGTAGCTCAGTTGAGCCCAATGCCGACAAATTTGGACTTTGGCAAGGAGCATTTGCCTGACAATTCATGTTTTTTACAAAGATACCTACAAATCTGTGTACTCCAGTGTCTAGGGTGGTATAGATGAGGTGTAAACTGTAAGCATCCGGGATTCAGAAAGCTTAAGAAAGTTCCGACTTCCAGCTTCAGCCAAGGAAAGCAGCGGTGAGATTTATCATTAGCGAGTCCTTGCCCTCGGATCGCTTAAGTTTCTGGGACATCCAATCATCGACCTCGCCACGACCTGATCAGTGAATAGATGGACCTTAAACAATGGAAACAAATGGATCCTGCAGATTTCACCTTGGTGATGATAATTTTTTTGGCACCTTTTTTTGTTTGCTTCCAAGTAATTGTCATATGAAGAGAAGATTCAGCGTGGAAAAGTACTTTGTCTAAAAAGCGGTGACAAGTCTTTACTACTCATCATGGCTGAAATCCTGCACCATTTGATAGGTACTGATGCGACGTTTATCCCACTGTTCACCACGGTTTGTACACATCCTTTTGGTGGTGATGGTTGGATTAAACCACCATCAGTACTATTGAAGTTGCAAGATCTTTACTTCACCAGGGGTGGTAGTAGTGATGCGTTGGAAAGCCCAGAATACCCAAAGTCTCAATTTCTCCGAGTTTCTGGCGATTCCACAGAAATAGTTGTTGTTCGAATGTAGACTGTGAACCTTTACCTAAATCCCAATGGGTTTATTTCAACCTCAGGTCTCTGGGTAACAACCAAGGTATTGGGCTAGTTGGGTTTAAATGACCTACTTGTAGAAATTCAGGCTTTGGAATTGATATGGGTGTTTCCAAAATAGGGGTACCCCAAAATGGATGGTGAAAATAATGGAAAACCCTATTAAACCCTATTAAAATGGATGATTTGGGGGTACCACTATTTTCGGTAACATCCATTTTTGGATAAATATTTATACAGTAAATATAATGATGATTGTTATGTTTCCTTCAACTATGAATTTAGCCAACGCCAATCATTTCATATATGGTTCTGTTTCAAAATTCAGGTGGCCACAAAATGGTCATTTTAGGAAGAAACTATTGGCTGTTAGGGCATTAAATTTGGGTTGAGACTATCCATCACTACCTATCGACTTTCAGGGCAAGACGGCAAGTGTAGCCGAGGTTTAGTGACCTTCCAATCCAGCATCTCGGCAGCAAACTCGGGTCCCAAAGAAGTGATGAAAAGAACGGCAATAAAAACATAAACCACTATAAAGTGCTATGTAATTGTTGCACCAAGGGGGTTTCAGTGAAAAAGTGATACCGATACCCTGATCCCTCCAGGAAAACTATAAGATATCCCGAATCTGAGGAATTTCGGAAAGTCATCCTTCAAAAAAGGGCCGATACCTGATACGGGTTTTTTGGGACAGTTCCCTTCACAGGTGCCGCCCGAGAGTTGCGCCTGCGACGCATGGATCGTGAAGGGCAAGATGAAGCTACAGTGGCGACGTTGCGAATGACAGCAGGCATGGATGAGGAAATGGTGTCATTGGGGTCTCCTTGAGGGCCAAAATAAGGAAAAACTGGTGGTGAATATGCAGAATATATCCTTCTAAGGGCATGTGTTTTTTTTTGTGCTCATGATGTTTGGTGTGGATTCTTCACCACTTGGGATGATTCATATATGTCAGAATTCGGAATCCATACCGGTCAAATAGCTTCTATATGGGCACCACAGGAGGCATGTGTTCAAATGGCTGTTCTTCTCAAGTCGTTGTGTGAATCAATCATTTTGGGAAGCCGAACAACGGGAACGGTTATTATGATACTCATGGGCGAAATAGATGCAGAAGAATGTGCTTGAGAAGGTGTCGGGAACAGCTTCCAAATCATCTCACGGTCACTTTTTGGACACGATACCCTTTTCCATGCTGTAGGGAATAGGAAAAGCTCAAAATGATATGATTTTTTTGAATTGCATGGCATTTTATCACACCTACCTTCTGCAATTCGTTTGTTAGCAAAGAAAAATCCTCAAAAAAATAGCATTTACTAGTGGCCCCCAGCGTTTCACTGTCAAGTGGTTATCCCCGCTTCTTTCTTCTGGGGGTGGGGCAGGGGCCATTGCTATTGCACACGACCAAGGCGGTGGCACTCGCATTGCGCATGGCCTGGATCTTGGACTTCAAGTCTTGGAGCAAAGGCCTTCAGCTGAAATTTTACCGAAAGTGGGATGTTGGGCCAGGGGTTGGTTGGGTTGGTGGTTCTACTATATTATATGCAATAAGATTAAACAGGTATATAGTTTTAAAGTGACATTTGAATTTGCTAGTTGGATTTCACTTTAAGCTTTGACAAGGTCGTTTAACCATACCAAAGAGGAAACAAATAATTGCCAGAAGTATAATTGAGATATAATTCATTGCGAACTACCTGGTGCGTTTTCAAACCTTTTGGGGTCTTACCTGTACTTGGGGAAATGTTCCAACCACCTAAAGTTCTCAATGAAGTAATTTGAACAACTTTTAAGTACAGCTATGTGGTCCTTAATGATCAAATGATCCGCGGGGATGACTACTGTTAACATGAAAGAAGTGGCTGGGTTAAGAGCCCGCTGGAAATCTGCTCATGAATTTTCGCAAGGGTCAACCAAGGGTCTCATCAGAAGAGCAGGGCCCAGGGTCAGGACCCCCCAGAACAGCATTGGTGTGTAATCAGACCTCATGCATTCCCACTTGATGAAAGGATCTGTGTGTAGCTATCACCTACATGGCGTATTGTGAATATGGTTGGACTTAGATACGATATTATGATAGATATGAAGATGCCAGCACAACAAACAGATTCATTGAAGACCGAAGAAAAAAGTGTTGGAAACCCCATTGAGAACAATATTGTCGTTGAGGTCGTGGCTTGTATTCAGTATCCATACCTGCATGTTTGCAGACTGGTTATTTGATTCAACATATTGACTTCTATTGAGCCACTGTTGGACAGAACAACCTAAGAGATAGACTATGAAGCTATTATATCTTCGAATTGCTCAAACTTGTGTATATACAGTTTCCAAAAAACTCTATCAACTAGGTGGTGGTTTCATTTTTTTTAAATTTTCATTTATTTTCAACCTTACCTGGGGAAATGATCCAATTAATGTTTTTTCAAATGGGTTGAAACCACCAACTAGCATACCTTCGCCAACCCTCCCCAAAGGCCATTCCTTTTATGCCAGGCGCCAAAGGAACAAGGTCTGTGCCATTTTGCTGCTGACTGATGGGCAGGATGCTGACTGACTTGTTGGGGATAATGGTGCCGTTGTTCTTTAGGGTCGCAAGGGCTTTGATGGATGGGCCATCTACTGAATGTCCTGGTGTATTCCCAAGAATTGCCTGGTGTATTTAGATGTATTCAGTAGAAAATGGAAGAATTGAACCTTTCTAATTTATGCCTATGAATTAAGCTGTCCTGATATATTGCAGATCACACCAGCAAGATGATAGGCCTGTGATGGCTATGAAACCCTGAGAATTTACGGGATAAACTTGCAAGGCAAATATGAAAGTTGAATATATCCCACTCCCAAGACGTTTTGCAACCTCAAGGATTTTCTTCACATGAAACCTCGGTATAATTTCTCCCAACTTGAAGCCTTCATTTTCAAATGGCTTACTGGGGTTAGTTTATTGGAACAAATCTCCACCCTTTTTGTTAGAACCCCAAAATCTCACCCTTGGACCTTCCCGGTTTTTGTTTTCGGTCAGGACAGCAGTTGTAAAGGACATTTACCACAACTTTTGCAACGAGCTTCCAAAGTCGGTTGTGGCATCTACCCCTTTGGCTTTGGTTTCTTGGTGGAGGAAAAAAGCGGGTACTCGTACACATGTTGGGCATGTTGGTTGAGATCTATGTTGTTTACATTTTACTGTAGGTGGTTTTTGATGGTTTATGTCATTTTATGTCTAATTATGTTTGTAGGTGGTTTATATCTACATCTTTAAGATATATTGAGATACCGATATAGGGCATTCCCCCTCACATGTCGGGATGCACCACTTGCAGCCAATGCTGCCAATCACAGGATCACATGACACTGGCATGATGTCAGCGGCAGTATGTTGAACATCAAACAAAACACCTGTCCTGTTCCGAAACGTGTCCAACCAGAAGGGTGCCACAGAAACAAACACACCGGTGAAAACTGGTAAGGAAAAGGGAAAGAAATTGTGAGGTGAATAGATCATCATTTCCTCTGGAAACTTCATTGCCAGGGCCAATGTGTTGAATGTAGAACCCAACCCAGCAAACCCCGCTGACCTAGTAAGCACGAATGGTTTCTTTTACGTTTGCTATTTGGTGAAGGCTGTGCATGCTTAATTATTGCCCAAAATCTCATCTACTTAAACCTGAAAACTTCTTGGATTGTTCAAGTTAATTTGAGATAGCAGAACAAAACAAAGGAACATGTAGGGGGTTTAGGAATAGAAGATGTTTTTTCCAAAATGGCAGCAGATTCATCACACCACCTTGAGGTGCAGATCATGACTCTGTGCTCTTGCGCGAGTTGTCTGAGAGGGCCAAGACACCCTTCACCTATGTGGAGGTTTACTACCGGGTAAGGGATTGAACCATGGATCAATAATGCATGAACTACTGAAGAATGTTGTGGTAATGGTATTCTTCAAGAGCCTTTGAGGATAATTGAAACATGGTGAAACTATGATTATGTTGCAGAAAGATCTTGGAAGTTGAAAGCACCCATTTTCCACTGATGGTTGAAAGCTGCGTTTCCTTGTGGAAGGGGTACAAACGGGGTAGGATTGGTGATTCGATTGGAGGACTAGAAATCTAGCTGTGGTGCCAAAAGACGGGTTGACTTCATTATTTGAGTTTGTACCACTGTTGGAGATTTCTGGTATTTATGAAAGTTTGGCAAAACATCCCAGGTACAATGTATTTTCGTTGTATGTTTGTGCTTGCCGAAGTTTGGGCAACACACTGTTTCTATACTGTTTCTACATGGATGTTTCTTTTGGACAAGATTCATCCGGCAGGACTCAGTTGTGGAAAGATATCCCTATTGACATCTATTGACTAGAAGCTAGTGGTTTACACTCACACCCCTAAGATGGCATCATTGAAGTGGAAGCTTTGGAAAGATGAGAGACAAATGATATTTTACCAAACCTTGGGACTATACCCGAGGTGGTGTTGCTTTAAAAGATGTTACGTTTGGGGCAAATTGCGATTTCACTTGCGTGAATCTTTGAACCAACATGGTTCAACTTGCTACGTATGTACCTTTAAAACAGAATTTGGGGCACCGAATTGGTTGATA
This sequence comes from Breviolum minutum Mf 1.05b.01, assembly GCA_000507305.1. NCBI lineage: Eukaryota > Dinophyceae > Suessiales > Symbiodiniaceae > Breviolum > Breviolum minutum. The sequence continues at coordinate 7,534 of DF239336.1, read as the reverse complement.
ATTCGAGAAGACTGTGCTTCAATAGTCTTCAGAACTATATTTTGGATATCCCATTCATTGACACCAAGAGCTACCTTCACTCAAGTTCATACATCTCAATTTGAAACTTGAGTATTGCCAGGATACGTCTGGGGTCAAAGAGGCCTTTGCTGGTGTGGTAGGTGGCTTGAGCAGTATCGTGGCACAACGCGTGCACGTTACTTTGACTTGTCGGGCACGCTTGAAGGAGCCAACCTGGTGAACGGTGGGCATTCAGCTGACATCAATCTTCAATGGGCTCCACTGACCTTAGGGTACGGTTGAGCTATTTGTGACACATTTCCCAAGCTAAGCTTGGAATTGTTGACAGGTGATTTTTCAAAGTTTTTCACCATACTTTGTAATTTTGGGAGCATGTTTTACTTTTTCGGACCACCTAACAAACAAAATTAAGTAAGGGAAGCATCCATTTTCTGTCGAAACCGGAGGGGTAGCATAATTTGTCTGAGGATGTGAATGGAAGGGAGGGATTTGGAGCGTTTTTTTGTACGTCAAATTCTTTCTCCCAAGTTCCTGAGTGCATTTCTCCCAAGTTCAGGGTGATACCCTTCAGTTTTTGGAAACACTCTTTGAGTCGAATGCGGTCATGCCAGTGGCCTTGACCCATGCTGTTGGTTAGTAACTGGCTCTGCTAGTCGCCCAAGACATGGTTCCATTGCGCCCATTGATTCACTGCAGCTGGTGAAAAGCCTGTGCAGGACGTGAACACGGCGTTTGAAGTTCAACGTCCCAATGACAAGACCGCAGTAGTCGTTATTCCAGATATTTTCGCTGAGGCGTTGGGTTTGGGTGGAAGCTGTTTTTAATTGCAAGGTGGAAGACCTTTCCTGTGATATATATATATATATTGTTACGAGGTACTTGGATGCTAAATAGTTTTTTTTCGTGGAACAGTTTGAACCAAAATCAGGTGTCACATCTTTGGAGACAACGAGTCAAATATCAGGTTATGGATGCCTGGAGAACGATTCTAATTGGTGAAAATAGGTCACTTTGATCGGGTTAAAGATTCCAGGGATGCTCTCAATACATTTACATGGTGGTACGTGAATTTTATGTGATGCCTTGAGCAGCTACATCATGGAAAAATGGCCAGCTACATGTCCCGGTCCCCCCATGGAACATATGGCAAATGATGAGTTTGCTATAGGTACAGGTGAACTCCACTGCCATGGTACCAGTGGAGTTGCACCCCTTTGTGATGATTTTTTAGTCAAAAGAACCCAAAGAAACTGAAGATGTGAACTCTTGTAATAGTACCACTATTGTATTTCTATGTCTGAATTCAGCTATTGTTTTGAATTGATGGAAATGAAGTTTTCATTATTTATGATCCCTGCGAGAACATTCAAAGTGTCAAGAAGCACTTTATCCTTTCACTTGTTATTTTGAAGGAAGGAATAATCTATAAGCAACATTTCCCGGTGTGTTGATTTGTTTATATGGCACTATGGAAATCCCTGATAACAAGCCACACGGTTCATGTACAAGATCCCGCACCAGTTTTGGAAGAAATCTGTGGGGATATTGTCCATCAACAGGTCCACCAACCCATGAAAGATACACTCCGGTAAGCTAACATTCCAATGAAACAACTGAGCATTTGAAGACGTGGTCTCTAATGAAACTGGGGACGTTCCATGCATTGCCATGTTGATTCACCAAAAAGTGCATAGGTTTTGCTTCCATGGCTCAAATCTGGATGCTATCGAATCCATCATCATAGTGTTTCATTACTGTAAAGCAGTTGAGGGTGGTCGTTTTTGGCCATGGTTTGAATTAAGTTCATAAATTTCATACCTAGATGGTGCTTTCAAATATGTTTTTATGTTCACCCCTATTTGGGGAAGATTCCCATTTTGACTAATATTTTTCAGATGGGTTGAAACCACCAACCAGCTCATTATTGGAGCTGCAATTACCTCCTCCCGAGCGCTTCTGAGAAGCTGGTCCCGCTGAAAACTCCAGGAACGACGAGACATTTTAGTGGAATTAGAAGTGCCCGCTGATGATGTGGCCAATGAGGCTGTGCCTTTGAGATCTCTAAGAGTTCTTTAACTTCAAAACACGGCTTAAGATTGGGGAACCCTTCCAACGTGGTTTGCACGTTGTCTCATGGTGATTTGGACATGTTGTGAAACATTTGTGGGGATATTTTTCTGGGGAAGTAGCCAACAGCCAGCTACTCCAGAGTTGGTATCATGTTCAAAGTCACTTCCATGAGATTCCTAGTGATCTTGGAAGAAACTGACGGTTTTGGTTCTTACCCCAATGGGCTCCAAGCAACTTTTACCATCTTTTACCCTTATATAAGTCATTGAGGGGGCCCTCATCAAAAATGGTACCCTTTCTCTAACATGGACATGGAAAACGATGAACAAACCTGGAGATTGGAGACTTTAAAGATACATAAACCCTGGAAGTCAATGACCATGAAAAGAATAGTCCTTTGGGGAATTGTATGTGATAAAGATAAGGCCCTTACTAAAAACAATGTTTTTTTGGCGCACAGACCATTCAAAGTTTTTGGACTTTCAGGGTCAATACATCTTTCAGGTGTTTTTGTTAACCGAGTTCCACTGAAGCATCTTCGTTTCAGGACAGGTATCCTTGTAAACTTAGGGGCGTTCAAAACTGTAACTCCAGGTCTTATTGGAAGTTTTTGCCCAATACGTGGCAGTCCGTGACACTGCAGAGGCATGACGAGAGTGGGTTGGAAAGGCAAGTGATTGATGCTTTTGGCATCAGACATTTATGAAGAATATGAAAAGTGATGTTGAATCTACTACTACTGTATAGGACATATGTATCCATCATACAAGAAGTTTTTTTACAAATATGAAACATGTACTCCAAACCGGTGGTGGTTCTTTCTCATATTTGAGCTTGTGTTCTGACCCATGAGAGGCTTTGAAAATATCTAATTGGTGAAGGAAGCTGTCATGTGAGAACCCAGAGCCCAAACAGAAGATCCGTGGTTGAAATGTGTCAATTTGGGTGAATCAGTGAAGTATACCTCGGCCGACAAAAAAGAACATGGAACCTAAATATGATGCTTTGGAACAGGATGTTCCTTTCAATTGTGTGAATTGTTGGTGTCCATTTTGATTCTTAGAGGGTGTAATGTAGATGGCAATTTAGTAGGGAACTCTTCCAAATTCATCGTATGTCAAGTTCGTGAACAAGAAGAATTCAACAAACCAATCCATGTTGAATGCAACATCGAGGGAATCTTGCGGGACCCTTCAATTCCATCGATTTGTTTTTGCTTGATCCACAATTCACGGTTCCCTGGATTTGTTGAATCATAACCTATGGTAATGATAGTCTTTACAGCAAAATACCTCAGAGATAGTATTCAGTTCAACTCCCCTTCCTTTCATCCCAAAAAATTCCATCATAAGAATCACAGGGATCCGTTTGACCTTGCGTACCTCGTCAAGGTGCGTGTGCAAACACCTGTAGTGACCATGAGTGTGCAACGTATAGAGGAACCACAGTGCCTCGGATTTTTGGTGTTTTTCCCAATAGAAAAAACATCCCAACATTGGTGCCTTTCATAACATATTTTTCCCAACCTCCAAGAAGATTTGCTCCAGGATTGAAACCTAAAATGAGTGAAGGATAGTGAATAGGAATTGTCATGGCTTCTCTATTTTGTTGATCCAGAAGATCCCCGAAATATCGGTTTTGGCCACTGAAGTTGGGAAGAGTCTGGACTGAATTCTTCAATGGATTGCAAGGCACCCTATCAAAAATCATTAGAGACCCCCCTTTAGCCCAGCAAATAGTAAAGACATATGTTTTTTTTTCAATTTCAAGATAATCCTTGCCTTTTAGGGTTCCCTTTTAAAACATGTGTTCAAAACAACTCCAAGGTGCCCTGGTTGAGATTCACTTTTGTGTTTGAACCTTTGCCCCCAAAAAAGAACATCCTAGTAACAACGACCTACTGTTGATGGAAGAAATCCCAAACAACCACCTGGGATGAAAAAATACTGTAAATAATGGGATGACATACCTATCAAGTTCTGGAGGATTTCTTCCATCAACAGTATCAATAGTGAAGATTTACAGCTAGAGTACTAAATCTTGCCCCATCCAACCCCACCAAGTTTGAGATACGAGGCCCGAACAAGAGCCCGACGAGGAGGTCTTTCAACAACGGCAACGCTGGGAGGTGGGCGAAACGGCGAAAGTGGTGTGGACATTGGGACCAGGTGAGGAAGTTTTACAACAAGGAGAGCAATAAATCTCTTGGTGGTGGTTTTCACCCCTACCTGGGGAAATGATGCAATTTGACTGATATTTTTCACTTGGGTTGAAACTACCAATCAGATCTTCTATGATGATACCCTCCCTGGGAAGTAAGATCTCCCTTCCCTATCGGCGATTTTGAAGGTGATGATGTTCCTTTTCACAAGGTAGGATTTGTGATCGTTTCCTGGAGGGTCTAAGTCTGCTTGATTGAAAATAGAAGAGAATGAGAATTATGACCAACGCATTTAATTGAATTAGTATGAAACAGTGAAAACTGTATTCATTGTCAGCAATGTGCTATAGTCATCTACTACGTGGTGGTTTGAAATATGTCGCATTTTCACCCCTATTGGGGAAGACGAACCCATTTTGACGAGCATTTTTTCAAAGGGGTTGAAACCACCAACTAGTCATCTACAATGACAGCAAGTGTCAATTTGTTTCCCTACATGTTTTCTATTATTTTCCTAATTGTTCCAGACCTCGCATAGGAATCGTCAGCAAATGAATACTTAAATTCTTCAAACAAACCGGACGAAGGTGAAGCAATCATCCCTGATGTTCCGAAAACATCCCAACATGAGCGGGTATGAGTAGTATATTTGTATGGCTGCCCACACAAAAGATGCTTGAAACATGATTGGACCATCAAAAAAAGGGAAGTCTGCCAATACTGAAGAAGATCAACTCGTTGGTTAGTATGGTACTCTCATTTTGCACCACATGCTGGAAAAAAGAGCACAGACTGGTGTATACTTACTGTACTTGCTGAACTGGTTGAACTCACAACTTCGGGGATGGTTATCCCTAAATATATTTAACATGCATTGCATATCAAGTTCCACCACTTTGTTTCTTGGGTCAACAGTGCAAGTATACATGTGTATATAGGTCCATGGGCATATTTACGTATATATACATTTTGTATATTTGTATATCATAGATATATAACCCACTTCAGCCTATCAAGACCCTTAGCTCGTAGGTGAGCTTGATCATGGAGGAAGCTTCTCGTCGATCAGACCAGGGTCAATTTGAGGAGACACAGTGGAGCGAGCAGTTGGCATGTTTCTCACTGATTGCAACATGCAACATTTGGTGTCACCATGACGAGGCGATATGACGTTTTATCTTGTAAATACATTTTTTTCACGTAGACACATTACATGCACACGTATATCGTATCTATACATGTATATGCCTGTATGTATTTTTTTATATATACATATCTGGAACCTCTTCCAATTGAAAAACAAGAATACCTTCATAGTCAGACACCCCACCACCAATCACGCAAGAAGGATGGCTGGAAAAGGGATGATGGGACCAGAAAAAAACGATGGCCCTGTGGAAATGGAAAAAACCTTTTTATGGGAAACAGGTTTAGTAAGGGAATCTCTCCTCAAACATGCACTTGATTCAATGATAATCAATGCAAGTTGGTGAATAATTTGATTATTCCGTGATACTTTGAGATGTGACCCCCACCTCTCAACTTTTCTCTGATCATGATCACCTTTGTATGTGGATCACATCCTAAACCCACTGGTTTTCACATCCCCCAAAAAGTCATTCTTTGAACATGGAGGTAAACACAGCGCAAATTGTCTCATATTTGTTGGCATGCACTTTTCAATGGTGGGCTACCCGGAATAAGCTGATCTCTAGTACACATTCGATGTGTCACCTTCGTTGGTGAAGGCACGGTATTTTTAAGTGTTTCTAGATTTCAGAAAGATGTGTTCCATAAAGAAGTTTGACAGACACTATATGATATTTCCTCTGATTTCCTAGTATCTATACACCACAAAGATCCATTTGTCTCCTAGAATTCGATATTTGTAGGAGATGTTGGAGGTCCCCCCAACCTCACCCTCCGGCACAGGAGGCGCGTGAGATGCTGGTAGACAAGCGCAAGACCTTGTCGGAAGCCAAAGCAACACCCATGACACAGGTATGGATGACAATGGGTGAAGATGGTGGGAGGCTAATGTTTCTGGGCAAACAGCGAGCATCCGGTGATGGCCAGTTTTTCCTGACTGATGGCACGAAGATGATAAAAGGAAAGTAGTGCTGAATGCTGCTCCGAGCTTTTGTTAATGGGAACAAAGGGGTTCCCACCAAAATTGTGGCGTAATAGTATTGTGTACTGTAATTTGATACTGAATTCCGACCGAAGTAAATATTGAACAGACTGACAGGGGTTCATTAATCCAAAGGTGGTAGATCAGTTTAGTAAAGTGTTCTGTCTTGTTGCAACGATTAGATCTTGAAAAAGGCGCCATGTATACTTTTCTACTATAGATTTGGCATTGGGGGTTGGAATTAGATTGGAGTATGGAGACCCAATGAACACAAACAAACCTGTGATGACATGAGTTTATGAAGTAAGTCATTTTGACATGTGGTCCAAATGGATTGTATCTTGATAGAATCTGTAAACAGTGGCAGTGGATTGGTGGATAAATACATTGATTGAACTGGTTTCCTGATTGATAGGTTGATTGGTGATGGGTATTATCATAGAATCAAATGTGTTATGCAGCATCAAATGTGGTATGACATGACATAACTTCTGCTAGCATATCTTTGTTGCATATCATAAAACGAACAGTACTGTAAAAGTCCCTACGTTTCAGTCGTAGATGATGCAGCAGTTTGTACACAGTTTGTGCCTGTGTTACCAGATGTACGTCAAAAACACATAGGTACTTCCACTGAGCTTTGCCAGTGCCACATTGCTGTACAAATCCAATGTGGATGGTGTGTTTGGTGAAGACACCTGGATAATATACATCAATCATTATATAAGAATATGTAAGAGTATGTTTTCTAGTGGTGATGTCGTGCGCCTCTTACAGGAACGAGGGGTTTGACCATCCAAATTGAGATACCCCAAATCTTTCATACACAAACTCCTATGAATGGAAGCTTCTTGAATGCCCTGGTTACACTTAGCAAATGTTCAAGGAGTGGGTTTTGAACCCCAAGATCTCCCAGTTTTAAGTGGGTTGGTCACCAGTCTGCACTGGCAACAACCCACGGTCGCCTTTCCAATGGGCCAGGCCTTGCAAGTGGAATTGGAAGATGCAGAATCGAGGATGAGGACACCATCACCATTGACAGAGATCCGGAAATCCTCCATTCTTTTCCCGATCCGCGGGGATTTCCGTGAAAAAAGCAGAAAATAGTCATGTATAGTTGCATCCTTTCCCTACAGTCACAAGTACACTTT
>DF239335.1:183104-228745 GCA_000507305.1 Breviolum minutum Mf 1.05b.01 | reverse complement strand
ATGTATATAGTATATATATAATGCCCCCAGCATGGACATTTTCCTGTTGTGTATGTCATGCTTACCCAATGGATTCCAATACCACTTCCAGTTCCATGCTTCCGGCTGTCCGAGTCGCTAGGAGCACCTGGGCACTCCTCACATCACTGTCAAATGATTTGTTATCCATGGGTTGGACGTGTGACGGGCCCACCTAGGTTCTACATTCTACACTAGTCCGCTAGTCCCAACACTTTTCAACTGACACTTCAGTGTGCGATTTGTTTGTGCTGACATTGCCACTGCTTGTTGTCGTCCTCGCATGATGTACATGATTTGCCGCAGCGAGTGGCTGGAATGCTCAAATGATTGAACCATTTACCCGCACCGCAACGGCAACTTGTGATTTCAAACGCGAGGACAACACCACTTTATTAAAACCCTCTGGTTAGGACTGCTAAGGCATATAAGCCAGACTCCCTCTTTCGCAGTCGTGGTGTTTTTGAGTGTTTCGGCACCCCCTGTGCTCCTCAGGGTCTAGTTGCAGGCTCCGTCCGATGGCCTTCCCCTCATTTTCACGAGGCTTGGGTACACAACGCTGTGGTAATGGAAACAGCCATTGACAGGTCTGACAGTCTTAGTACAGTTGCCTCAAGGTTTCATGAAAATGATCCGATCATGGAGGGTACTGCATTTCATTGTCCGAAATGCTGCCGAGTTACTATTGCCCATCTTGCTAGAGCCCTAGAAGTTTGCATCGCAGAGTCACTTGCCACGTCATTGGGATCTGCCTCAAGGGGCCGAGTTCCCCAAGACGTTGCGGTGAAATGAAAATGGATGAAAATGGATATGCTGGTGACTACATGTGACTACTTTTGCCAAAGCATCTCATTGCATTCTTGACTCATTGTTGCTGTCCAAGCAAACTCTCACTTCCCATTTGCCATAGTGTTTCTCAGCATTATTTCCTGGTTGATTCATGCTTCAAGGGCCCACCTCTGTCATGAAGCAGCCTGTGCCCATGTGCTCTGGTGGCACAATAGTGGCTGGGTTTTGGACCTTTGGACTTTTTGATGTTGGAATTTTGACGGAGTTCTTCCCCGTAAATCATCTCCTCCATGAGGGCCTGAAATTGTCATGAATTGTCGGAGCAGGATTGAAAATTTGGTTCCAGTGGTAGGTGCTGAAAAATGAGATGACCTTAGGTTATTGCCCTGTCACTGGATGGCATTGACTTTAAGTGCCATCGGCTATATGGCATGCTATGGCCATGGCTATGTCAGAATCATGCTGTGAGCCAAACCAAGATGCAATTTCGCCCTGTTCATTTCCATGTAGATAGTCAGTTTCGAACGCAAACCAAGGCTTCTGTCAGTGTCTATGATTTCGGGTTTTTCCATGCCACTTTGCATTAATCTTTTAGATGATCTTCTGATTAAACTTCCTGGGTCTCTCCTGGGCAAAAGCTTTGGACAATCGACGGCAAACTCGATCCCACTCCACAAATCACACATTCGGTACATTGGATCCGTTGCTCTTCAAAGATCTTTCGCGGACTAGGCCTTCATTGACCTAAGCCCTTGTAGAATTCTGCTGCGGTCGCGTTGAGAACTTCGACCGACTCATTTGACAAGAAGTTGGACCTCGATGGAGCAAAAAGGATTCCCAGCAATTTATCACTGTCCGTTTTTTGCTACTGGAAACTTCCACTTGACACTTAGACTTGAAGCCAGTTCACTGAGTTCACTTAGACTTGCAACACACTACTGCCATGCTTCTGCCCAAGGCCCCGTCCAAATGTCTGAACACCGCACGAAGTCCATGCCCATAACCGTCTTCTTTTGGAGCATTGGAAATGACTTGGCCGGGACCAAACACATGGGTGATGGCTGTTTCCGCACCTCAGATTTCAGTGTCGTCTTTCCACAAAACCCATGGTCGTAATTCTGAGTGTCAAACCCATCTCCGACTGCGCCAAGGCTTCAGCTTGCCATTGAAATGCAGGAGCATTGCGTCTCGGGAGCAAGACCTCAAAATAGCAAGCAATCGACGGCCAGGGCACGCTGAAAACGGGCACAGTCGACAGTTGGTGCATGAAAATAACAGCATATAATAGCAGCACTCAGCATGTGACGCAATGTAAGGTGAAGCCTGATCTCCCATGGCACGTGCCCCAACCTGGCATGAATCATCCAAAACAATGAAGCTCGAGATGTTTGTCACCAACCGTTCTCCCAAGTCGAGTAAAGAGACGTAGACAGTAGCAGTACATCCCCCAAGCCTTTTGCAGGGCTTTAAAGTCCAAGCTAAGGGTAACCTTCAATTCCTTGAGCTCCTGAGCTGCTAGAGTCGAGGTGTTGAGGCATGTTGAGGCCCTTAAGGACTAGGTTTGATGCAAGGCTGGAAGCAAGTAGCTAAGTAGCTTCAAATTGGTTTCAAATCCCGAGTCCTTCAATGACAAAGTGTCACGGCCCAGGCCCCTGCAGTTCCACTCTTCACCTTGAGTGCTGACAACTGAAGGCTTTTGACTTAGTGACTAGGAACCTAAATGATTCCATGCAGTAATTCACACGCACACCCAAATCTAAGAACACGGTCCAACACGTACTTCAGTGCAGGACCCAGCTTGTGGTACTTCTTGTGGAGGGCCAGAAGCCATGGTGGCTGAGACATGCCGAATTTGTATATGTCCTGAAGTCGTCACGAGTCAGACAAGACCGACGCAAACAAAAAATAAAGAAAGGAAAAAAATGAAAAAAAACATCAAAAACACGATCCTTCTTGGCTTCCCGGTACTTGGCCATCCAGTACTCAATGTCTTGGGTGATCCGCTTGCGTTTCCACTCAGCCACGTCCATCAAGAAAATGCCACGATTGAAGACGCACTCCTTTGGCCCCAGACCTGAGCTGGGGAGCCCGAATCCATTTATGGATATGCCGACCTAGTCGTTCTCAAAGTCTGTGAAATGAGCTGCACCTTGATATGGCTTGCCAATCCTGGCATGTCATAACATGTCATGCCTCCCAAGCAAACGTTGAGCCTCCGGACCACTTGACTTCAATCCCTGCTCTGCCATTTCCTGCGCCCCAGGCTATGACAAAAGCATGTGATGATGCCCATCTGATTCCTTTGAATCTTGCAATGGAACGAACAAATCATCGCTCTATTTCAAGATTGCCAAGGACTGAGTTAATGCAGTTGAGGCACAGCGAAGTCTATGTACAGATCCTTGGCGTGAGGCGCCCGTGGTAGCAGCAGCATGATCACAATTCATCAGGAGGTTTTGATATTTCATGATATTTCATGACAGTTCATGATGATGGGGCTGGTGGTGATGGTGAATGATCCTGAATTGGACACATCTGTTACGTTGGATTGTTTAGCTCGTGCTCGCAAATGATTTGAACTAGTGCAGCTGGATGGTTGTTTGCAGTATTAGTCTTTCACATATTTCCAGTCTTCAGTGACCATCCAAAGATCCATGCAACTTGATTGGATGAAGCCGAGGCTCGAAAGTCTGAGAGCAGTCCTCTACTGCAGCTGCAGGTAAACCTTTCATGTCCGTCTTCCAAAGGACTTCAATGTCTTGTAAAAGGAGCACGTCCGTATCCAGGTATATAAGCCTTGGCTTGACAATGCTTGAATGAGAGCCGTCAGCCACCTGTGAAAGGTCCTGATGATCATGGAAGGGCTGGCGCCGCCCCTCGTTGAATACCAAAGCTTGCAACCGACTCCATTCCAACCAATCATTTTTTTCTAGTCACAGGCCATTATTAGAACGCATGTGAGGTTGGTGTTAGTATTATGTACTGTTCTGTGCTTGCTGAGCAAGCCATAATGACATACTGTTCCAAGTAAGTCCATGGCCTCTGTGGAAGCTCATCACTTTGGGATAGAAAGTCCTGCAGAAATTCAAGTCAAACCTCACTCGCCCTACTGCTCTTTGTTTTCCTGGACCAATTCGAATTCCAAGTTTGGTCACCGCTGTCCTCCAAGTAAAATGGAGCAAAGTTGAAGGGACTTGCCAAGCCCTTCCGAGCTCCCGAGCTCTTGCGGTATTTGATCAAACCTGTCCGCTCTGCTTCATGATGCTTCCATGTTTATCAGCAACTTATGGAAATCCATATGACCTCTAGACTCTAGACTCTAAACTGCAAATATGTACCTCCTGCTGCTGAACTAAATCATTCACCAAATGTACCAACATGAAAAGCTTGACATGTTTCAGAGCAATAGGAACACTGGTCAAAATACTAAATGTGATTGGCTCTTCAAGAACTTTTGGCTTGAAATGCCCCATTTGCCGGCGAGGGCTCCGAGACAAAAAACACGGAACATCAAGCCAATTATGCAATTACGCCAGATGTTGCCAGTCAAGAGACTCTTGATGCGGTTCTGCAGCGACAAGCTAGAATGCACTTTGAGTTGCGTTGCCAAGACTGGTAGGACTTTGACCAGCACTTCGCTGACAACCGAGGCTAGGTCGGGTGAGGTGATCAAATGAAAAATGACTCGCTTGGGTCCTGGCAGGTGCCGGCAGCTGTGGCGGCTAGGTGCAAATGATATAACACAGAAAAACGTATCCTCCACCAACAACGTCAACAATGACGTCAACTGCGACGACGACAACGGTGACAACAACAACAACAACAACAACAACAACAACAACAACAACAACAACAACAACAACAACAACAACAACAACAGACAGACACACACACACACACACACACACACACAAAGCNACACACAACAACAACAACAACAACAACACCAGCAGCAACAGCAACAACAGCAGCAGCAACAGCAACAACAGCAACAGCAACAGCAACAGCAACAGCAACAACAACAACAACAACAACAACAACAACAACAACAACAATCATGATCTCGTATGAGATTGATGATAATAACGATAAAATAACATTCTCATACACACAAAATTGATGTGGCACATCGCATGGCATGGCACAGCAGGTAAATGCATCGAACAACTGCCTCAAAGCACATACACATGTACTGTGCATGCATGAGAACGTCCATAGCAATGTATGCGTACACATGGCATACCAGTATATCATGATATGTGCAACTATAAGCCACGCTGTCTTATAGTAGCAATATGTTCTTGTAACAAAAGCAGCACCATCCTAAATACAGTCCCAGGGTCGTTTTGCATTTTGCAACGTGGAGTTGATTGCCGCGGCTAGAGGGCGCCAGTCCGTATCATCGCTGCAAAAGCAAATGTGGATGTCTTAGCTTCAAAAGGTGTCACAAGTCTTGTCCGTCCAAGGGGTAGGTTGATATGTAGGTATGAAATTCTGCTCATCACCGATCACCAAAGTTTAACTTTCACGAAAGAAAACCTGTTTTCCACACGAAACAAGATTGTACGAGCATCTATTCAGCCCTTCGAGAGATTACCTTATACTTATTACGTGTTGCGAATAGCAAATAATCATGGGTCGAGTTGCTATCCGACGAAGCCGACATGGAAGCTTTTTCTGCATCTGCTCTTGGCTTAGGAGTCGGGGTCTCCTGAATCTTCTGCTTCTGCTTTATCGCTGGAGCTAATTTGATAGAAGTTGCAGGCAAAGATGAAGGCTCTGGTGTTCTGCTTGTCTCTTCCTTTGGAATCTGCTCCCTTGGAAGGACGGCTTCTTCCCAGCTTTCCGTGCCAGCTTCCCCAACGCTCTGCGAGTCAGTTTCTACATTAGCTGCTTTCATTCCAGATTCTTCAAGGTTTTGCAGCACAGGGTGCTCCTCTGCAGAATGGCTCTGTGCCGGAGTTGTAGGAGCTTCTGGTACCTCAGCTGGAGCAACAATGAGCAACATTTGTGCTCAAGGCATTTGTATTTCCCCTAACGTTTTTTTTGGAAAACAAGCTGTGCCATAGCCACAACCTTCGGTTGTATCCAGGTGGCCTTGAATGGCAGTACTGCGAAGAGTGCAGCTGCTGCACCTAAGCTTAGCGCAAACTTCACCAAGAACATGCGTAAGCCGCGGGCTGGCAGTTTGCGACTCTTCCCACGGCGGCATGGCCGCAGCACGGTGTGGAAAACGTCGGCGCATGCCAGTTTCAGCAAGCCACAAGCTCCGCCAGTCATTGCTCATTGCTTCAGAGGAAGGGTAGGCAATCAGCCCTGCCACACACCTCAAACTTGCCAGAAAGTCTTATTACCTTAGCTTTTTCCTTCTTGCCAACAGCTTCTCTGCACAAATGAAGGGCTGGCCCTACCATTCAAAGCTGCTCTTGCTCCGGAAAGGAAACAAAACACTTGCATTCCTCATACATTCACCTCACAAGAACCATCGGCTGCTTTTTGTTGAGGTTTAGAGAGTTGTGCTACATGGTTGTTGTGGGAATGGATATCTGCCACCGGGTGACAAGTGATGAGTCACACTGATGCTTCTATGTCCCAGCTGTTTCGAGGCCTTTTCAGGCCTTGGTCTTTGTGGAATCTTAGGATTGAGCAAGAAGAAACATGACGTCTTTGATGGACAACATCAGCACCGATCGTGGCTTTTGGGTTTGCCCCAATTTTTCCTGGAGTGGAGTTTTCAAAGCAACCTAAATAATAAAATTAAGAGTGACTTCTTGCAAGTGATTCTGCCCACTGCAAATGTTGGAACGCAATCCCAACATCCAGGAATCATGTTGGCAAGAATTGGATCTAGGTTTAGCATGTCATGGGTATGCCCAGCATGGCTTGGAGATTTTCTAATTGCCTAACAAAAGGAAGTGTCGGAAGACTTGGGGCCGTCAATATTCAGACATAAAATGGATCATCCTAGCACACATTGCATTCGTTTCGGGATGGCAAGCTATGCCTTTGGCGTTCAATCATGATGGCCTGCAAGCGGCAAAGCTTTTTCGTGGTGACAAGCCCCCCGGAGAGGTCAAGCGCTCTGGCGCTGTTTCTCTTGAAGCAGTGCCGAAGCACAATGTGCACTACCGTGGCGCTAGTCATCTTTGATGCTCTAGAGTTTGGCAAGGGGGAGTCAGGCAAAACTATCACATTGAGTCAACAATTGCAAATGATGGAAAACATTTGCAAACAGGCTTGAAATCGTTTGAAATACATACGAGTAGTTAGTTTATTCTACATGCCGTAGAAAATTATCACTACTCGAGCTTTGATGAGCTCGAGAGGTTTGTCGAAGCTTTTTCTCACTGAAAGGCTAACACCAAAGATAGGCCATGCTCTCTTGCAGGAGTGTCCAACTGGTGTCTACCAGATGGATCAAGGTGAAACGATCCAGTGGTGGACTATGGTGGACGAAGTGGACCTGGGCACTGAGCCCGAGAGCCTCTCCCACCACAGGTGCAGGCGACGGTGCTAAACATTGGCAGTCAAAGGATGGTGCAACAACACCTAAGTCGCGAAGTGACACTAAATGTCACCCAAAGCGTCCCAAATCCAAGCGAGTTTGTCTGAGAGATTCGAGTAATGCATCCGAAGCTTCACGTTTTGCCTTGAATTAAAAGAAAGTTCAACATGTTTTGCGGAGCTGGGCCGTTAACTGTGATGTTGCCTTGGAGGGGTTCTCCGTGTTCTCCACCGATTTTTCACCTCCAACATCCTTCTGGACCTTGGATTGGTCGAACATGGTCGTACCGAATGCAGTTGTTCGCTGCCTCGTTTCTACACCGGCTGGGTGCACCACTGCCATGACGTGGACGGGAGTTGGGCCGTTGGGACCTCAAAAGGTGTACAGAATTGTCGAGATTCCCTTCGCAATCAAACGGTGGTTTGATTTTCAAAGATACCAGTACTTTTCAATGCTTTTTACAATCCTCATGTCTTTAGATGTCTTTAGCATCTCTTTATCTATGCTTCAACATGCGGGAGGTCGAAGCCGTGCTGCAAATCATGAGCAAACTTGAGCAAACGAGCATATCTGGATCTTTCGTGTTTCTAGCTGACGATGTAGGGTTCCCGCTCACGAGGATGTGTGCGTCCTTCAGCGTCTTTGAATCCTCAGACCCTTTGCCACCCAACTCTTTGCCTGACAACGAAAACTGAGAAACTTGTCATTCATTAGCATCCAAAAGGCCAAAGCGAACGATCATGAATGCATCGCAGGCTTAGCCACTTAGATTTCCCAGGGACACTTGTATTCACAAAATGACAAGGTATGCACCTGCGGCGAAGAGGCGTATCCTTGGCTTGATAATCTGATTGTGATTGATTCTATAAACTCGCAATTGTGCATTTGGTCAGGAAGACCATCATGAGCAATGTATATGGGTGCTTGATGGCATCTGGATCGGCATCCGCTGGCATCTGGATTCTCAAAGTGAGGTGTCACAGGCTACATGTCACATCTGAGTTCGCAACTGCAAAGTTTCGGAGCTACACCGGCAAATTCGATTGAATCAGTGTTGAATCTAAGCACACGACCTGTCGACCTGCTCTGCTGGCATCAGGTTTGGGCTGTCGGGCCAATGCCTGGACACAAACTTCCGGTGATGGAAGTAGGTAGTTAAGGATAGCTATGATGGCTGTGATGACGATGATGACAATGATCATCGTGGTTCAACATCATAAGACATCATAAGACCCATGAAGGGTTTTGGAATGTGCCATCAAAGAAGCTCTCCACCCACAAAATATCCCTATCTCCCTCCAGCGAGCCTCTGCAAGATTAGCTTCTTCACCTCCTTAACCTATACAAAAACAAAGACCAAACCCCCAATGAAGGCCCACTAGAAACACTGATCCGATCTGTTGCTTTTGCGCACTGGGTAGGACATTATGTGCTAGATTGGCTACAATACTTGGGAAAAGAACATACAGAAGCAGTCATTTTAGAGTCACTAATCCAGCACTGGGGCTGGAATCATGGTAACGCCACTCGAGATTCGTACGGGATGTATGTCTACACACTTCGATCTTCCAAACAGCGCTGAATGTTCTGCCTTCTCCGAAATCATTGTTTCGTTTTTGGGGATGCTTGCAGCCTCTTGCTTCAGAGACATTTTATGTTGTATATATTTTATAGAAAATGATACTTCCACTACTCTTATTGTACATATGAATATAACAATTAAAAGAAGTACATACGTATGCTGTTGACTAGATCTTGAAACTGTGCAATTTCTGGCCCAAACAGTATATTACTACTTCCTACCCTAAAAGCAAACACATCTGGTTGGGAGAACCAGCGAAAAGAATCAATCAAAGCTAAGAGAACGGCGAAATATCATGCTACAATTCTACTGTTTAAAGGCGCACCTAATCTGCCATATCAATGAAGCTCGGGAGCAAAGTAGCCGATGCTGTGACACAACAAAAGTTAATATATTAGAAGCCAATGCCCAGCACCACCCTCAAGTCACTTTCTGAGAATGTGGCTTGTGTGTTGGTAGTAACTGACACATTCGCTGAGTTATGGTCCTGCGCACCGAACACATACGCAAAGCTTGTCAGTCCCCTCAGAAAGTTGCGGAAGAACATAGCGAAACCACTGCAACAAAGATCAACAAAGTATCTACGTCACCTATGAATTTACATGACATTATCAAAGGGATGTCACATGATGTTGCGAGGTCTCATATAACATCATATAATATGATCCCGATGACATCGAACCTACTTCTGCGATCTGAATGGTTGCCGCAGTTTGCATTGCCCATCACTGTCCATTCCATTTGTTGAGTGATGAATGATTCTGTGTGGTTTGCTGAGCTGCTTGCGTTGGCGAAAACCAGCTTCAGCTGGATCTCCTGCAGGCGGCACGCTGAAGAGAAACTTCACGGGTAAAATCTGACAGCAAAGTGCTTCAATGCTTCTAGATGGATTGGATTGCAAGTTTCCATTTGTTTGATAGGACATTTAGTCATTTTGACACATTCTAGGTGGGGCTCTTCCATGCAAATTGGCCTCCGGCATCTTCACAGCAGGTCGTGACCTTCTCTGCTGTAACCTGCGGCAAAAGCATGTGACCCTCAGGTCGGACCACTTAGGGCCGTGAATGGCAGAGTCTGCAAGAAGTCCTCATTTTCCAAATAAGTGAGGAAGAGTCACCTGTGTACTATCTATATAAATCAAAACTTACAGTATGAATTCATATTCAGTCTCGACATTGTAGAAGTCAGATCTAAGTAGGCTCTTGAGGTTTCGGATGTCATTGCCATTGAAAATATAGTCCTTGCGCAAATGTTTCCTGACAAGCCCGTGCTTGGTGCATTATGTATGCAGTCCGTCGCAGGTGTCTATTCGTAGTAACGTCAACCGAGGAAAGGGCCTATGAAAATCCATGGAAGGGACACACGTTCTTTCATCAAAAAAAATTGGGAGAAAGTTCCAGACCGATGTCCTTCATGATTCATTGTCTTTTTGAAATATTTTCTACCTTTGGCTAGGATCAGTACCATATTCGGAACTAGAACTTGAACAAGTGACATATTAAGCATAATATCATGACTATATCATGCACATGTTGAAAGAAAGGGTTTCATACAAGAGCTATCAAGAGTGTGTGCAGGCAAATGGCCTAGCCAAACCTGCGCTTGTACTGCCCACCGCACCCACTTGTGATACACATGGTCTAATTTTCAGGTGGCATAGAATATCGTAGATGGACTCGCTGCTTTGTGAGGCCCTGTCCTCAAGCACGTTCAGGCCACCACCCGGCTCGCATTCCACGAAGCCTGGTTGTCAAAAGACCCAAGGCTCTATTCACCGGCCAAGGGTTCTGCAAACAAACCTGTCTCTTCTTCCGATCACTATGATATTGCCAGGTGATATACGTGTCTTAGTATGTGTCTTATGTGTCTTAGTTTTATCCCATTTTTCCATCGCACCCTACCTGCCAACCACTCAGTGCAATAAGATCTATACTGCTTGCATGCGTCTACTTCAACTGCGGTTCTCCCACTTTCCCTCCGCCCGTAGCCGTCCCGTGATGACCACGCATCACCCTGAAGTCAACATC
Organism: Breviolum minutum Mf 1.05b.01; assembly: GCA_000507305.1. Taxonomy (NCBI): domain Eukaryota; class Dinophyceae; order Suessiales; family Symbiodiniaceae; genus Breviolum; species Breviolum minutum. Next base: position 217,824 of record DF239335.1, on the reverse strand, counting down.
GCCCTCAGGCTTCCCCAAGCCCGTGGCCTTGATGATGGGTTGTGGTGGCACTGCTTGAGCTAACGCAGCTGAGGTTTGTATGCACTGACAAGCTCTCACTCAATCTGAACTCAATGAGTTCAACGTGATTGAAGCGTGATCCAACGCGATCCCTAACACATTTCTTGCTCAATGTGTGAAGTCAAACCTCACATCAGAATATAGATTTAGATAAAAATGATAGACATGACGAACGTATGAATGAAGACACATATTTCTTGACATATCGGACACGAGTGAATATGAGTGAATATTTCCTGAACATGAATAACATGAACATACTATGAACATGAACAGAACATGAACAGAACATGCATGGAAATTGCATGGAAGATCGTTGGAAGATCATTTTTTGGGGCACCTTTTTTTCATCCACAAATTTTGTCGTTTGTAAATCTGTCCGGTCAAGCCTTAGGCTTCTCCCCAAAAGAGTAGGGAAGTGGGAAAGAAATCTTCCTAGGGAACCACGATTAGGGAACCACTTTTGTGGAACAAAAAAAAGAGTTCGGTTGTGCGGTTGTGATTTCCACCGTGAGTCACAGTGAGACTGGAAGCATTGGAAGCATTGGTTTACGTGGTTTATAAGAGTCACTTCAGTGATGGTACAGTGATGGTTTCAGAAGAAAGAGTCACCAGAGCTGGAGTACAAATCATCGTCATCTTTGTTGTGCTCCCACCATTCCTTCATCTCCTTCAATTTTGCTTTCAACTTCGATTTCGGCTTATTCCACATCTGCAAGACATTGAAATGCCTTAGAATCAAATCTGCAAAAGTGCATGTGTTGCAAGTACCACTTGCTGGCTGTTCACTTCGAATGCCTTGTTAATCTTGCCAAATGGGGTAAACATGGGTAAACACTTTGCAAGCACGTGCGCAACTTTTTGATACTTTTTTCCGACTTTCAGTACATACCGAAAGTTGAATGCAACCAAGAAGCTTATCCACAACTATGGAAAATGCTTCGGTATCAGCTTCAGCTTCCGCGAGCTCAAGGGCGTCCTGTCGAGGGCTACTGACCAAATCTCATCTGAAAAGGGACCTGTTGACCTACTGAATCCCGAAGAGTCTTCGCAGTGCTTGGAGCCTGCTGCAAGAATAACATAGTTTCACTACTATGCAGTTGATTTGGAAAGAAGCTCTTGGCAAACCGGAAGAGTGATTGGCACTGCCTGACATGTGTCTCGTCTGAATCAGGTCCCTTTCCTTGCTGCATGTAACATCATGTAACCGAATCCATCGTTATCCTAAACAGTGCAGTGGTTGGTCTATCGAGGTTGAGATTGTGTTGGAGCTATGCGCACGACTGAATAGCCCTACATAGTCATGCCCACACGTCCTCGCGGAAGTCAAATGGTTCGCCATCCATCCAGCCCATGTCATCTCTTCGGATGCACCAAAAAGGCCCGCCCTCCCAAAAGCGCCCGTCCTCAGCAGCAGAATCGATATTGCCATGGACATGACTACACACTACAGCTAATACGCTTCGTCCAGCTTCTCAAATCTCAGGTAGCTTCTGGTACTCGTAGCTTAATATGTCTGGAGGAAGGGGTCAGACTTCCAATTGCTACTTCCTTCGAACTTCTAAGGGTCGGACACCTTCTCTCGACCCATCGGCTTCCTCATGTTCCTCCTCTGACTCGATGTCAACATGAGAATCTGACGGAATCTCATCAATGTCGACACGAGACTCCGGTGGAATGTCGTCGATGTCGACAAAGGAGTCTGGTGGAACCTCACCTGAATTCCGCCCTCCATCCACTGGCACGTCGTCATCTGGTGGCACATCATTGGTATCTTCCACAGCCCGGCGCTCTCCCTCCTCTGGTTCAATGGCAGGGGTCTCCTTCCAGGGTTTGAGTTTTGAACTAGAAATCTGTGGAGGCGCCAAAAGATGCTACAATATGCTACAGCAACATGCAACAACCAGAAGCTGCTCACCTTAAGTGGTTCACAAATTCACAAATGTTCACAAGAAAACAACATCTCAAAACTCAAAAGCTCAACCACTGAAGTCGGTCCATTTCATTGGAAGGAAGAGCTTCTTCAGCTTCGGCAGGACCTCTTTCGGCTGCTTCATCCTCTTCAGAATAGAGCTCCAAGAAATACTCTGGATATACAGCGCCTACAAATCGATGCGCATAGGGTTTTGAGTCTTGAGGCCTTAAATGCTATCTTCCAGCTGACTCAGCAAAAGTATATAATCCTGAGACAAACTCACATCAACCTGCCTCAACAAAGGTTCATTATACAAACTATTATGTATTTATTTTGTTGATTGTTTATCTCATTTTGATAGGTGCATTTCATTTGTGTACTTGTTCCGTTGCATGTATAAAGATCCCTGCGCACTTTCTTCCCCACAGTTCTTTTTTTGGTAAAAAACTGGTCACCGGATATTACAAACTGATATAATAGCAACAACAAAGCGTCAAATGGCCAACGCAAAATAGGAATGGGCATTGCATTCCTTACTTCCTGACCGGCATTTCAAGTCAAGCCGATCCGATAGGAAGTTGTGATGATCTGCAAGTCTTTTTCTTCTTGTCATGTCCAGCCCGGCACAAAAACGGTGGCTGCCCATGCGGCTTTGATGCGGGCAAGTTGCTGGACTCTTTGATGAGGACTTTTCGCCGATTCTTCTCATCAACCTACGCCACAAGTTTTGCGCTGCGACCGGAGTTGGGCAAAAATCCTATGACACCACACCACAGCGATTTACAACAAAATCGATGCTAGTAACTAGTCTAGTAGATACTATATTGGAACGGACTATACCTAATTATGATTGTACTAAATAATATGCTATACACACCTAAAACCTCATCAACCATTCATGCAAATGATCTCCCGGTATTCGCTTGCAACACAACCTTCAGGATAATGCAATCTTTGTCATCTATTTCTGATGGATCGTCGCCAGGTACACCACAAAGGACACGACAGAGAATAGCGTATTTCAAACCGTCCTGGCTGGTAACATTGTGTTGCAGGAATTCAGTGCGATAGAGTACAAAAAAGATGTTTCAATCTGACTTTCTTCTCAACTTCATGATGCTTTTGGATTTGAACACCAAACATATTTTTGTTCGTGTACACTTGTTTTTTCTCTACCCACTACATTTTCAGAAACACAGGGGACATCACCCATAAACAATGAAAAACATGGACAAATATATATATACCTCCACAAAATGATAAATTCAGCATAATACAGAAAGCTGTACCACTACAAAATCACAAGCCGGCTTGACAATGCTTGGGACAACATTCTGAATGTAAGAAGGAAAACCCCTCTACAAAATCATATATAATCATAACTGAGTAACTTGCCATTAGAAGATGCCTAACACGGCCCCACTACAAAATGGTAAACTTGCCAAAACTGCAATATTTGACAATTTGCCTTCTACCCATGGATGAGTATGACCCATCAATGGTTGCCATTTTGTAGGGGAAACGGATGAGGGGACCAATTGTTTACATATATTAAGCGAATGCCTAGTGTGTCCCTGGTGCAAAATTCGCATGTGAAAAGAGGGCATCCGGCATAGCGGCATCCCAATGCTGGTCCTTGGACTTCACCTCCTTGAGAGCAGCGTCCAAGTTCTCATAAAAACACGTCCCTTGTAGCTCTGGATGCTGCGGGCTGTTGCCAGAACTGATTTCCTGGCTTCGACCCCAGCAGAAAGCAGCCAAACATAGGCATATCATGCCGTATCATTATGGGACATTGGTTGAGGCACGTTGGAGCTAGGGGTAACTGAACAATCATGCGCATGCAAGCTATGTCATGCAATATCTCATGGCACCTCAGCTTCGTCATGTGTTGAACCTCACGGCACGGGATGCAACCAACATTTCAACATTTCCAGGCTTGAGACCGAAGGATGACTTGAGGCTGCGACATGCCAGCCAAAGAAACCCTTCATGCAGCCGTCTATCCATTTCATCCACCTTGGATACTGTGAGTGTGCAGGCCTGTTTACAAACCTGTTCCGAACATACTAAGGATAGCAAAGGTTCCGCTGTCTGGGGAAGATCTCCTCTTTGCCCCACCAGCTGCACCATCTATATCTAATGACTAGTCGGCCCCAGTACTTTCAGCTTCATGAATCGAAGCGAACCTGGCAACAAATTAGGCCAAGCTACCGGCAAACGTCTCCCTGCGGCAAGGCCCATGTCGTCAAGGGCAGCTGCAAACTCATTGTGGGAAAACCTCACGCAGAAAGGTACGTAGTTTTTGAGGCCAGGTGGAACACTCCCTCCCATGCAGTTTGCCTGTGATGGATGTTCGTCATTGTTTGTCCAGGTCTTTTCTGGATTGCATGCAGGTGGATGTTGAGTTTGGCCTATCTCCCTATATACTCATTCCTTTTCGGTGTTGTCTTGTAGACCTCCCATTCTCCCAAATAGACAGAGGTGGCTATAAAACCCGTCAATTTTTGAGTGAGAGCTCCCCATAACTGTGAATCCAACAGGATGGGGAAGCCGACAAAATATAATGAAATGTAGTGAAGTATAGCTGGTGGGGGCCGATAGCATCTCTCATCATAGCCCCAGACTACAAATCGCACATCCCACCCCGTAGGAATACTTTCGTGTTTACTCCACGCAGGCCAAGGGGCTTGCACTTGTCCCCTCTTTTACAGCCAGATTTGAAGAATTTGCACGGGCGCTTCATAAGGGCCCTCAAATCTTTCCTAAGCAAACTTCTGTTGGCCAACAGGTCAGTTTTTCACAATTTTGGAGTGTTTTGGATGGGAAGCTGCTCTGTATCTTAATTTAACAATCTTAAACATGTCAACATCTCATGGGAAATGTATGGTAAGTCACTGCCATGTCAACACCAAGGCTCTCCACGGCATTCACCTTGAGGCGGGAGCCCATGTCATCTGTCACCGCTGAGATGCCTTCGTCACCGCCCAAGCGTTCCCTCAAATCCACCTTGAAGTGGACCTCATGGCTCAGGTGCTTTGGGGTAGGATGGGGTAGGATGGGGTACTTGGCTTGATAAGACGTGCTAGTATAATCTAGTATTATATTATATAGTGTGTTTATTGTTTGAATGAATTTGATACTTTGAGTCATACTTGACAGTGACACAAAATGTCAAAATCAAAGTTGCTAGAATCTAAGTGAATCATAGTAGTGAATCTAGGCTCTAGAGTCTAGAGATGTTTCTGTTGTCTTGCATTCTTTTCATCTAAGTCGCAAAGCGTTCCCAGAGATTGGAATCTTCCAATCGGAGAACTCTTTGCAATTTGCGGCCAGGCTCTACGCGAGCTTGGTTCACCAACTCAGCGGGTTGAGGGATCAGGTTGAAAATCCAGCGTTATCTTTAGAGTGCATAAGAATGACATCCTCAAAGAGAATAAAGCAACTCAAATCTCAATCTATTTGAAGCTTAGCCCAGCACGCACTGCATGTGCTGGTACCCGGGATCTGCCAAGCGTTCAGGTACATGGACTGGATCTATGCATATCTATGCTATGTGCTTCCTACTCCACGCTGTTCGAATGTCTGAAGTCGCAGAATGATGGCAGGAAACATCGGGGATCAAATTCGATACAGCATTACCATTCGCTTTCACCACCATGCCCCACTTACAAGGACCATCTGTCAGCTGGGACCCTTGTCATCCCTTGGAGATGTAGCCTGACATCTCATGGTGATCGCGGAAGTGCTCTTTCGTCAAGTCAGTTGCGACGTTCCTTCAAAGCAGTCACAAATGGCAACCAGTCGTTGTTCAATATGACAGGTGCAACAGTGACAACGGGGGTCAAGCAGCGGCAGCGGCAGCACAAGTCCACTCTCATCCGCTCGCATGGAGGAATCCAAGCCAAATATGCTTAGCTGATCTGAGGCTATCTATAGTACCTGTTCCTTGTTCAGTCCTCCAGTGCAGGGGGACCTGCATGAAGAACTTTCGCTTCAGGACCTTGTCGATCTCTTCTGCAATGTCCTGACTGCAAGGATGCTGCCAGGATCTTCCGTTTAAGTAACAAATGCATTTGCAAGGCAGGGTGCAACGCGTGTCCTTTTCATGGACCCGTTGGTATAGCACCAAGTACTCAGGATAGCATTGGTCGGAATAGTAAATCACGAGCTCTCGAAAAAGACCTTGGCATGCTTGAGAGCATGGCATGTCTCAAAGGACGTCTGACGTCAGTGGGTAAACTGGCACAGTTTATCAAGCTTGCCAAAATCATTCTAGTGAACTTAGTGAACAGTCAAACAAGCGCCAGTCAGTCACACAAGCAAAGCTGATGCAGGCCGCAAATGGCTGCATCATCTCCGAGAGCAATACGTGCGGTCCATGTCTTTCCAAAAAAACGTTTGCCCAAGACTCAATTTGGACGAGCAACGCTTGCCGCAAGTGGAGTCATATTCCATTCTTTTCACCTTGTCACCGGCGTCTGGGTCACTGGCTGTGACATTCATTTTCCCCATCGTCACACGGCAAACCAGAACTGCGAAGACGCCCTCCTGAAGACAACGTTGGAACTTCTAAGCTGAACCCAACCAGAAAGCAATAAAAAACACAAACTACAGGCCCGAATACTTTACTCAAATTTAACTCAACATTGACACAAAACAACCACCTGAAACCAGACAGCAACAAAAAAACACATCTTACCAAAGCCAAGCCACGTAGTAGCCACCTGGCTCATCTTTGGCATATTCATCTGCCTTTCATTTTGCAGGGTGACATGGAGCAATAATATCGGCACCCAGGAACGGCTCCCTGACCCACCAATTGCCCACCAAGGTGCCTTGGTGATGGATTCTCCCAGGTAGGCGCCCCTGCCATAAAGGGTGCCGGTGCTGGAGCCAGCCAAGTCAATATTGAAGTCCTTAGAAAAACAGTCGCATGAGTCACTCATGAGTCGCATGCAGCACTTTTTTTGAAGGAAATTCATGGACCAATGGACTCTTGATGTCGATTCAACCGAGCTTCATTCTCAGCAATGGAAAGGGCATAGCGAACAAATGTGCCATGAAAGGCATACAGCTCATTCACAGATGGATCCAAGGGAGCGAACATACCTCGGCCAAAGGCTATTCCCTTGGAAGCCTTTCCCAAACCTATGACAAATCTGAAAGGCTGAGTGATTCAAGTATCACAATTTGGATCACTATCGATCATCTGTTGTACGATCTGGTATGTGCTTTTGATATAGTTAAACGATGTTAAACGTTCGATCAGTCCAAAGGCATGAGTGCAATACTCAGGAGCAAAGCCCGAGCTGTGAGTCAGTTCAATCAACCGTGTGTCGTATGCAATGTATGCGAAGGGGATATAAGGGGATTCCGGGAAGCGAAGGTCATATGCAACTCATCCGAAGCTTAGGAGCTGCTGCGGCTTTGCACCACGCTCTCTGTCAACGGAGCTGGGTCCATTTGTTCCAATGCTTCGCCGGATCTCCGGGAACGTATGACATTCCTCTTCGCCACGTAGTCTCAGTTGAGAAGACGCGTAAAAACGAGTGGATTGATCTGAAGAATCTGGGCTCAGCTCGGGGCTGCCTGTATGACACTGTATGAGGCCAAAGTATATAAACAAACGAGTGCGCCACACAAATGCAATGCAGGACGCTACAGCAACATACAAATCATACAACAACAATAGAGACCCCAAAGGAGGTGTCAGCAATGGTACGCCATGTTCTTAAAAAATACTCAAACACGCACGAAATGCAGTGCGGCCAGGAATCTTCGCCACATATCCGCTGCCTGTCATGGATAGTTTCATTAATTGACAACGACGAATGACAAGCTGGACGAAGAATAATGATAATAGGTAATGAGTATGATGCTGCTGCTGCTGCTGCTGCTGCTGATGATGATGATGATGATGATGATGATGATGACGATGACGATGGCGATGACGATGACGATGACGATGACGATGATGATGATGATGATGACGATGATGACGATGACGATGACGATGATGATCATGACGATGACGATGACGATGATGATGATGATGATGATGATGATGATGATGATGATGATGATGATGATGACGACGATGACGATGACGATGACGATGACGATGATGATGATGATGATGATGATGATGATGATGATGATGATGATGATGATTGATGCCACATTTTTTCCTTACGCTGCGATGCATGATTGAATTGTCAGGGAGTCTCGGTCAGCCACCGACTCTGGACGAACACAACCTGACTGTGATGTTCTGAACAGGTTCACTTTCCATGTATGCATGCACTTCTGGCACCTCCACCCTGATCACACGCCGGGTTCGGAATTGCACAGGTAGTCCTGGATCACCACCAGGCCTGATTCGTCTGTGATTCCTTTGTGATTCCTTCTCTTTCTTGCTTTGTTTTGGCTCAACTGCGGAGGATTTGCAATAACCTCTGCGTTTTGAAATTATGCATTTTCCAATTTTCCACGAAACCCTTGGGATTTCCAATGTTGTGTTGTCTTGTTTGCACAGTATGATATCGTGGACCCTGGATGCAGCTTTCTGCAGCTATGGCGCTTAACGCAAGCGCATCCCCCAGGTGTTTTACCATGCTCCCCTGTTGGGCAAGGCCGATCACGGGTTGCACTGGCCACCTCACGCCACCATTTGAGACCCAACCAGGGAATACCAGGGAACTCAGTAAGCCCAACCGGCCCAACCCTTAAAGAATCCGCATGATGTAGATAGTTGATGATAGTTGATGGTTTTTGAATCGAAAACTTCTCACTCTCTCACCCTCTCTGGTTTGTGTCTCAGATGGCACCCTGACAAACATTTTGTATCAAGGCACGTAGGAAGCTTTGAACATCTCATCAAAAGTACTGTGGATGTCCTTGTCTTGCGTGTAGTACCTCGGTCTTCCGCCACAGGACAAAGTTTCAGTTAGATCGAGTTTCCTCCCAAGAAGATGGAAAACCTGAGAAAAACGAAAGAAACATCTACAAAAACTTGGTCAAGCTTCATCTCATCAAAGCTTTCATTGGCTGGCGTCTTGTTGTGGTACCTGGGCAGTAGGGACAATGACAAAGGGATGCCTCTACTGCAGCTCACCAGTCAAAGGCTATTCTTAGCACCTTGGCCAAACGACCAAACGTGGCTGCCAAAAGAACAACAAAAAGCTTAGCGACTAGCCAACTATAGCAAAGCACTTGGAAACCGCGTTAAAGCCACGGCAATTGTGTGAGAGCTGAACCTTTCCCCGAAGTATATACAGAAGCTACGGACACTGCAAGTTGGCCGTCCATTCTTTTGACTGTGCCCGTTTAAGTTTGCGCGTCAATAATGAACATTGGGGTGTGCTAACATCAAAATAGACTAATAGCAGCAATAAATGCTAACTACTGACCATCTCCCAATGTTCACAACTGCAAATCCAAGTGCCAGTACTCTGGGCAGGTATCGGGACTGGAGCTGGTTGTGCTCACAGTACTTCCTTTGGGCGGTCCACCCGACGCTGCTCCACTTGGCTTGGAGGGCTCTGAAGAGGGGGTGTGGTGCACAGGGCCGGTGCTGGGTTTACCTCCGCCAACTGCACCAACGGCTACGGCCGAGCCAGCCGAGCTGGTAGCCGCAGAGACTGCTGTCGCCGCAGCTTTTCCTATATCGGTTTTGGTACTGCCGCCGGCACCCATTGCTCTCCTTTGTCATGATGGGTTTTGAGCCCAAGTGTTGTGCTGCAACAAGGCTTGGAATGACTGGACATGACTGTGAATATGTCATGATGTGGCTTTGGACAAACTGTTCCATAACCTACAGGCTTCAAAGGCAAGTTGTAGACTCGGCATGACTCGGCTAGAAACAAGCAACAGCCGAATTATATCACCGTGCATGCATGCCTTGGAACAATGTGAAGTCAGCATTGTGAAATGCGTGGCTGCATTAACAGAGGAGGCCAACACCTCGTCTGCTTCTGTGTCCGTTTTCATCTGATCTCTTGTAGATCTGCGCGCTACACCTTTCCCGCTGCTGTGTCGCGGCTGGAAGGAGACTGCCCGTTCACATCATGTCCCTTTGCTACCTGAGAACAGACTGGAAAGAAGCCATCCCTTTGCACAAGAAACATAAATGAGCGTAAATGAGCAGACCTAGTATCTAACAACATGTGGCAACCAGATAGATGGGCGATGCATTGCACTAGTCACTAGCTTGCATGCATTGAACATGTTGAACCTTTAAGGGGAGTGCTGCAGGAAGAAGTGGCAGCTCCCAGCGAGCAAGCTATTGCGTGACCACATGTCTTGACGAGGGAAAGGCATGGGCATGAACATCCTCAAGAGCTTGGTACTTGTAGCTCCTATTGACCAACCTCATCATCACTTGCGGATGGTGCCCAGCTTTGTTGATCTTCTGTCCTGACATGAGATGCAATACTTTGCAACTTCTTGGCTGTTATTGATTGGTTGCCAAATTTGGTGTACACTCTCATCATAGGATTCAAGCATTTATTGAATCAACCGGATTCATGTGGCAGAAGCTGATGCGTATGATGGCCCATGTTCCTATTGAGTAGGCTTCCCCTGTACGCCCGGAAGCAGCAAGGTATTTGGCACAACGACACGAGGTGAACGCAGTTCTCTGTTTGTTTTTGGGCCTCGTTTCTCCTCCCACTTCAGCTGCTGCCTGTTCAAAAATGACGTGACCACGACAGCAGGCACCACTCAGTTCCAGCCGATTCCCTGACAAGCACTTGAAATGAAATCTCTTACATAACCTTGCCAAGGAATGTTGATAACATGTGCCAAAGCGTGGCCAAACAGGTTAGGCAAAAAGATTCAAAAAACCACCACTCACTCTGGGCTTCCGCTCGTCCAGCACCGAGAAGAGCTCACCCAAACGAACATGGCTTGCAGTGCTCTGTTGCTGCGGTCTTAGTGCTGCGGTCTGTTGGCTTGATTGGTTTGATCGCGGCGGCCGCGCTGCGAGACATCTGGGGCCCACGCCCATGGTAAGAAAAGCGAAGGTCTCCTGCTGTCATGGGGCAATCTTCTGAGACGAGGTGGCATGGCAAGCTAGAAACTGTTGCAGCTTGCGTTGAGGGCCAAGCCATTCTTATCCAAACTTGACGCGTTCAGTCGCAGCCTCGCGGGTCTCGCACAAGATCGAGGCTGAACAAATGCTTGCGCAATGCGCAGCTGCATCGATGAGACAAAGCATGGGAGTTTTACGGATTCAACATCTCTCACTGCTAAGCTTGGCTATGTGAACAGCCAGTTGTCATTGATGGAGATAGATCCGCTTTGAGTAGCAAACTCATCTGCGATGTGTCCAACCTCAATGACACAAAATAGATAGAAAAAAGCACCACCTCGGCTCCAGCACATCTAGTTTGACTTTTTGTGGCAGTTGCAAATGCCTGTGCAAACATGTTGCAAACGTCCTTTTGTCTGTGGTCTCCAGAGCCTCGCGCTGTACCCTCCTGCAGGAACTTCAAGAAGTTCTTTTTGGTGATGATGCCCTGCAGCACATCCTCTCAACAAGCAAGGTCGCCAGGTCACAATGGTCAGAGCACATATATCAGCAATGCCAATACCAATCTGCTCTGGCAAGCAAACCCTGAATGATGCTCAAAAATATTGGCTTATGAACATAAGAATTGTGAATCCTGTTGTGAATCCTGTGCACAAAACAAGCTCAGGTGACTGATGCTTGATACTTACTCATATACCAGCATTATTGGAGACGCTAGGGCAAGCGATTGAGGGTAAGGCTAAGGCAAAAAGCCTAAGTCAACTTAACTTAGAGTCAACTTGCAAAAAACTGTAATACAGGAGTTGGGTGAATGACAACGAAACGATACAAAGGGACAGGCAATGAACAGAAAAACTCATGTTCGCTTGGAGTCAGAGCATGAGCACACACCCACAGCTTGTGCCTACTAGCTGTTACTAGCTTCCAAGCCAAGAAACTCACAGTTGACATGAACCAACCAAGCATGCCATCAAATCTGTATATTGTCGCATATGATCTAACCGTAAAGCAGAACACTGTGTGTTGTAGTACAATGCATGCTGAACAGTAAAAAAATTGGCACATCTTCACCCTCATTGACACCTGACAATCAGACCTGCTCTTTCTCAAGTCCACCTTCCTTCCAAAAGAGTCATGTGATTATAAGCGCAGTGTATTTTCAAATCAATGAAGAACCCGGGATCCATTTCAACCCGCTATCCGCTGATCATCTTCCCGTTCCTGTTGCCCACCAGGCACAGAGCCCACCACAAAGATGCGTTGACATCCAAGCCTCGAACGACAGCAACAATCCGACATGACATGGGCATGCTAAAAGCCATCAAGGGTCCAAGATGGTCCAAGCATCATGACCTGGCACGGGTGACCTGAGCTCCCAGCTGTTTAAAGACCTGATGCGCCTGTGTCAAGGGCGCCTGGGGAACCATGCGCATCACCTGCAGTTGCCATTCCCTCTTCAAAATAGTCAGGCAACTGAAGGGATTAGGTGATGGTGAAAGGTGTGAAATTGGTGCGTATATGGCAGCATCGAATATAACATGGTAAACTCGTGATGGGATAATCTGTTCCGAATTCGCAAGTTAGCTGTGAACTCTCCACGCGTGCATGGTGCAGTTCAACATATGAGGCGATGACCGTGGAGTCGATGACGGGCAAAAGATCTTCCAAAGAAACCACCTCTTGCAACTGCTGTTGACCGATGCTATGCATTTGAGGTCAACTTCGCAACTTCGCTACAAAAGGGGTCTCATCACCTCTTCTCTGCACAAGAATTTGGCCTCGTTCTGACCGCGGACAAGCTCCATCCGTGTCAACAAGTCTTCCAACCTTCGCCAGCGCGGTGTTTCAGTGGCATTTCGGCATTCCATTAGTGTCGATCTCAAGTGCGGGAATCTGCTGCGAGAACCAAAACTGTGTACCCAGCGCAGACCGTCGCACGTAACCGACCTTCGTGGGAAAAAAAAACGAAAAACACAAAGCTGTCTGACAGCTTTTACATGTTCTCAGGACATCACAAAGAATTCACCATCCACAATGGGGAAACCCCTGAAGGTAAAGGCACGAACCATGACCCGGATGTCCTGGTCAGATTGTACTCCAAGGTTTGCCATGAATGAAGTATGACATCCGCGGACAATGCACAAGGGGTCAGCCTAATCATGCCAAACATATTTTCCAACATCATCAGTTGCTTCATGGAACTGGCTTTCGTGTTTCTTATGGGAAGCTGTCCTGCAGTCGAGGGCGAAGATTCAGGTTGAGCTTCACCAAGCCTGTGGGGCTAAAACCGATTAAACCAATCAGGCCCGGTGTTTTCATGAGTGGCGATGGAACGGCAAACCTGTTTCCATGATGTCGCAACATCGTTCAGTGAAGGTGACATCTAACCTTAGCCGGGTGATTGGGCCTTGCAGAAGTGACTTTCTCTCATTCGTGTCAAGTCAGCAAGTGAGACTGCACACATAACTAGCTTCGGTTGGGGGTCATGAATCCACCAAATCAGTTGCTGCTAAAATCCTGTGCTTCTAAGAAGGTTCCAGGCAACACTGCTGCGCATGGTCACTCTTTCCGAATACAACCCCGGGCCCGATACTCCTAGTGTCATGATCATATTATTGTCAATAACATCTGTTATCAACTCATCTCAGCCATCGGTTCACACTGATGCTATGTTTCAACCACCATTTTCTCTCACCAAACTTCTTCTCGTTCTGGTAATTGATGCTGGGCTGCAGGCTCTTCATGCAAAAAGGGATAGCCTTTCAGCACAATTTGCAGATCATAGATGCCTGGCAGTGGTGAAACCATGGACTGGTGGTGCTGGAAGTGCAGATCCTGCAAGGACTACAGAAGCAACTCCACATCCTGACCGTACAATAGCCTTGGAGAACATCTTCAGGAAAATCATGATTCATAATCCATCGCGAGACTTTCACTTGCTTTGTTGCAAAAGCGCACGCAAGAAAAGAAACTAGACTCTGCCAAACTGCTAAAAAGCAAAACGTTGAATGGCCGCAAGCACTGATAACACTTTGTTGGCGAGACCTTCATTGAGTGAATCCCCCACTGCTTTGGCCAGGAGAACTGAGATCATGAAGGGGACAATGTAGTCCAAGCCTGCAAAACTCCGCAATCTCCAAGAAATAACAAAATCCAGTGAGAAAACCACACACATTGTGGATATTCTGGTGTTAATGAAGTTGCCGAACAAAATGCATGGAAGATCATGGAAAATTAAAGTTGCACAGCTGAAAACGCATCAAGTCTACTGGCTGTGGGAGCTTCCACTCTTCACTGATCAAAATTGGGAAGCAGCACGGAGTAGAGAAGCAAAGGTCAAGTGTTGGTGGCTTCAAAGTGCCCCCACTGTATAGCAACTCTGTAAAGCCACCAATTCTAACGCAAAGTTACGATTTAGGCCAATACTGGCAGTATTGCGAGTCCTCTCCAAAAATGAGGACGAAAATGGGGTGCGTCAAGCGTGGCATCACAAGCTACAGCTGCCGTTGCATTGCCAATGGGCATGGACAGGTGTGCCTCCAGTGAGTTCCAGCATGATGACCACCAAAGATATAGTCCTTGCAAGCTTGCTGTCCAATCCCTCTTTTTGTGCGCTACTTGAATTGAGTACATTGAATCAAAACAACAAGAATGCACATCCTGTGGGTGCATGGAGACATCCCAATTGTACGAGCGCGGCTGGCCCATTTTTCATTATATACTAGGGAGAAGGGGAGAAGACTGGAAGAACTGAAACAGCATCAAGCAGCCGCTCTGTTGCCAAACTGGGCAATCGACATCCTACTCACCCCGCCAAGGACTGATGCCGCACCAACCATAGAATAAACCTCAAAAGCAAAAGCGGTCCCAGAGTTGCAATGATCACGTTTTTGGCTGGGAGCTTCTTAGGGGCAGGCGCCAGGATCAATCTTGTGTGGAAACCTCAGCTGTACTTTGGCGGGAGCATGCTCCACCACCAGGCGTATAGTATCATACCATCATACAGTCATAGCAGTTGAGATCGCATTTTATCTTGGATTCATGCTGAACTGCCGTCTTTCTAAGCAAATCTTCGGTTGGTTCTGTTTTTCATATACTCAACATTACTCAACCCACACTGAGGATCTTACAAACGGGTTCCAGCATTCAGAGCTTTTAACCCCAAAGCTAAGCAGCGCCTCAGCCGAGCCACGGATCAAACGACCAAAAACGCACAACGGGGGAGTCTTCAGGGTCCCACCCAAGGCACGCCCCGATGAAGAGTGACGGCACAAAAAGTCCAGCAGGACAGGCCTGGAGCAATGCAGAATGCAGCCAAACTAGACCTTGTTACTAACACCAGTTGTGCAACATCTTGACCTACAGCGAATTGGAGGAATAATGTTTCTTTGTCCCGCTTGGATAATTCATCTTTGACAGGATGAGCCGTACTACCAACTACCAACATCGCTAAATCTTTCTGGGAGTCATGCCGCTGGGGGGTGAAGCCGAAGGGTGAAAGAGACAATGCTGTGAGAATGAAACCACAAGCATCGGACGATTTGCTGCTTGCCACTACTTTGTAAAACTTTGTAAAACTCAGCTGCCGTGCCGTGCCGATGGTGAGCACCGTCTGACCTGTGCGGCAACATCTTTTAAGCTTCAAATGTCATCAGCTGCGTGCGGCCCTGAGGTCTGAGCAAAAGCGGATTGCAGCGGCCACCCCCAAGGAGGTCAGCAAACCATTTCCAGAGGACTGGCAAGGTGGCCAAGAAATCCAAGAATGCTGCCAACATTACCCAAAAATGTCCTAATTGCTGAAGATATTTCCCGATGGTGTGAGCAGATTCCATAATGCAGCAGTGCGGCGTTGCTGTAGCCATCTACAGTACAAAGGCCGAATTCTGCCTGCAGCCTGACAGGCGCGTTTTCACAACATGAACCTTCCAGTCTCTTTTCAACTAAATAATGCTGCCTGTGTTGCAATAGCCATGAACTCTCACAATGCATATCAATCTTTGCAGCATTTCCACTGGTGCCCTTTGACCCAAGTGGTGAAAACAGGTGTCTGCCAGCCGGAAACTTGGGTGGTTGTTAAGATTAAAAACTTCAGAGCAATCCCACCTGTTGGGATTAAGATGGATTAAGAGTGACCGCAAGAAAGCTAACGAGATATTTCGAAGTCGGAAGAGTAGTCTCCATCCCAACATCTTGCCCTTGCTGTCATGCCTGCTGCGTACGGTCTCACCGGGCTCGTCGCTGCAAGTATCAAACAGAGCGTGAATGGTCTGTGCCTCGGGGCTCAGGGATGGTCGCAGTCTCAATATCCAGTCCAGCTCCTTCCTGGTCCTACCCTGGATTCTTGCTAGGTTGAGAGGTATGCCAGGAAGCTCAATAAAACCACCTTCCAATACTATACGTAGCTCCATGGATCACAGTTGAATTTAGAGTTTGTTGTGAGTGTTCACCTTGAAGTTCACAAGAATCATGCGAAAAATCTCCCCGCTGTGAAGAGAAGCGTCTGCTTGACTAGGTCTTTCCATGTCTTTCCCCTTGAACGGCCCATCAACCCAGTTTGTAATTTCCTGTTGGCGGACCTTCTGTTTCGATGCTCCTTGGCAGCATTCCCATCCGTCGAATTCTGACACCAAGTTCCGTACATTGAGGTACCGAGTCAAGCTCAACGGCCACGACGAAATCAGGGTCACAAATGCAAGCAATGAAGCCTTTCGGGCGGCCGCATTGATGCTGTGGCCGCACATGTTCCTGAAACAACATGTTGAAATGATATCATTTCGCAACACTGTATTATGAATGTATATTTTGAACTAACTATTGAAAAAACATATATTTTTTGAATAATTCGCGTGTGTGATGGCACGCTGCAGCACAATGTTTCATCAGATGACACGGAAACTACCGACTTGTGCCCTTAAGGTCCCTCGTTGGTGCAGATTCATCACCCGGCAACCCATCCAGCCCAAGTAGCCTCCTGTACAGGGCCAATCCAACGTTTGAAGCCTGGCTTCGCTTTGAAGGCACACCACCTCAGCTGAAAATACAGTGCACCAATGCAAGGATTGAACAACCTTCTGACTAGGAGATGCTGGAGGAGAAAGGCTTGCTTGCCTTTCCTTTTTTCTTCTATAGAACTTTGGACGGTTTAAATAGAGCTTGGCACATTGGGGCAACTGCGCAACAGTCAGGGTCCCTGCCGAATATTCAGTGCATTGAAGAGTGCACCAACCTTAGAATACTAGTGGGCGCTAGAAGCTTAAGATGTGATACCCTTCCGGCTGATTCTGAATCGTTTGGGCACCCTGCCAATCCACCGGCAGCACCCAATAGTGCGAACATTGCCTGCCAAACAGTGGAGATGCTCCAAACCCCATCCACAGCAGCTATGCGGTATTGTACTATATCAAACACTATCAAATTACTGTAATCTTTCTGGAGCACGTTGTTTCAGAGACCGTTGGAATCTACCTTGAAACAGTATAGATCCATACATTTCACGAATGCTAGTAGTAATCATCAATTCTCGGCATCCTAGAAGGACCCCACGGACTTCCAAACAGTTGGCCCACTGAGCCGCTTGACGTAGTCACTTGGGTGCAAGGTCACTGTATAGGTCCTTGAGCCATGCATTTGTGGGCACTGAATTCATCCAAAGTCAGCATCAGAGGTGACTGTATTGAGGCGCAAGCACACTGTACAAGGTCATATGCCCAGTGCCGGTCAAGTTTGACACAGAAAGCAATAGGGTTGCAACAACCTCGGAGGTGTTTGCCCACGATCACCCAGAATTGCTGCAAGGTGCTGCAGTCAAACCTAAGGCCCGGACTGATGCGACAAATGCCATTAACAGAGTGCGTGATGGGAAAAACGAGCTCACCTGAATTAGATCCACTTGTTTGAGCATGATTCGGCAACGTTTCAGATCCCTCCGATGACTCTTTGTCGCTGCGCCGCTGCGCTTACCGAAAGGAAGTCGCAGAGCTTCTTTCTGACAAAACCGGTACACCTTACTGATGCTCAATCGGCTGGATTTAGCTTGATTCCTGTGCCACAGGAGCTCAAGGGCTTCCATGAGATACCATAGCGCCGCAGGTCTGTCTGAATCATTTCAAAGGAAAGCACATCATCACGTAATCCACAAAAAACAAAAACATTTATTTTCAGGATGCCCTTTTCTACCGCAGGTCAGCTAGTGGTTGTGAAATTGTTGGTTTGCTTGTTGGTTTAGAATCCGGAGGTCACTGATCTCCCGATTTGCAGGGGAGTAGATACAGTATTGCGAATGCGCAATCGCCAAGTCATCAGCACTCTTCTTTTTCTCAGGCACTGTGAAAGGCACCTGGATGGAGTTTACACAGGCTTGCTACCTTCAGCAGGGCCACCTGTGAACCTGATATGATGATCATATAAGATCATGACATGATCTATTAAACATATCACACGCATTCATGCGCATCCTGCGTCTTCTGCACGTTTGCCAACCTGCATTGGGTGAAACAGGGGCAAGGGGCTGCGCTGCTATGCGCTGTTTTTGAACAGAGCTGGCATAACCAGGAACACACCCCCTGTCGACACCCTCAGGCGTCAGCAAATCAAATGCTCTCTTTAAAAATTCATCAACAAGATGAACAAGCCACTACTGAACCGGACACGCTTTGCCAAGTGAAGAGGCCTTGCATGATTCGCAAGACTTGCAGCATGGGGCTTCACAGTTTGGACCACAGGACTCCATGGATATAACTGGAACAGCCTCAGGCAAAACAAACATCAAAGATATCACAAGCTTCCTGCTGTCAGAAATCTCGCATGTGATTGCCAATTGCAACATGTTTTCAGGCTCCAATATTTTGTCAGATGCAAGATGGTAAGCAGATTGATGCAGGTCTAGGCCAACCTAAGCATCCTAAGCGCTGCACCCCACATGGCGACAACAATGGCAAATCTTCCGCTTGCAATTCCTCAGTTTGACTCGAAGGAAAGAGGGGCTTCCAAGCACTTTGGCATGACCTCCTATGACCTCCACATTGAAATGCTGAAAAGCTTAGTCAGGATTTCATCATGCCAAGCCGCCTTACACACACGCACATCTGACTGGCTGCCGAGAGGAAGCAACGATGAAAGCATCTGCGAGACATTTGCAATAACATCAGGGCCTCGCAAGAGGGTGTCTTGCCCTTTCAGCCGGTGCTATCCAAGTACCAGGCTTGAAAGGAGGCCATACGCTCATAGACATGTGTAAAATCTGAAAAACCACATGCTTGCAGTGCCCTCAGGCTTCTACTTGGTGGTAAGGACCTAGGACCTTATTATGGACCTGTAGCATCGGGCAACATTGCACACGGTGAGGAAACTTAGCAAATTCAAATGAATGGCTCATGTCCCGCAGAACGAAAATAAACAATATCAAAACTCGAGACTCAAGACCAAGGAAAAGATTTGGCCAGGACCGCCTTCTAAGTGCCAAGACCACTTGGAGTTTGGAATGAACTCCAACTTTGACCCAGGCATGATTTGCTGCAGCCTTTGCATCGCTTCTCCCACTACTACTAAGGGAGCTTGGTCGCTTGATGCAAGCAACACAGGTGGGGACTCCAAAGGCCATACAGGTAGAGATGTGAACATGCCGGTTGTGTGCTCAAAATTGTATGATGGCTGCAGCATAGCCATTTTCCAGAAATTCGCAGATGCTCCTTCCAACGCCTCTTTGTATTTCCGTTTCGTGTCCTCTACGCCAGATGCACCGCCGGTAGGATACATGAAATCAGGCAACAGAGTGAGAATCGAATCGTAGTCACGCTTCCCGTAAGTTTCTCCCAAGTAAGCCATGCGTTTTCGAATCTTCTGTGCCAAATCAGTTTGCTCGAAATCCGGCGCATTGAACAAATGAACATTGATGATCAACAAGCCTGTAATGAAGGGTCGCAACTCCCATGCTAGGAATGTTCCAGGACCAAAGGAGCTATCCACAAGAACAAATTTTGGGCCAAGTTCAGGCAACAATGCCTGAACGACACTTCTCAAATCCTTCATGAAGGGTTCGAGTCCCTCCCCGAGCAATCCGGGTTTCACGGAGTCTTCATTCAAAGCCCATATCTCAAAGCCTTCTGAAGCTGCCCAAGATTCCAAAATCGGTTCCTGTAATGACCATGGGATGAAGCGTGGAAATCCCAAGTAGAGGATACGACCAACCGCTTGGAATCTTGGTGCGATGTGCCTTACAGACCGCGACTCTGGACCCAAATCCAATACAATTGTGGAGGACTTCACCTGAAATCGTCGTTGTCTTCTCTTACCTTGGTTTTGATGCAATCTCATCACGGTTTGTTTTCAGTTTTCAGGATTGTTTCAGGACTTGATACTGCAACCTCCTTGTGTAGCCGAGTCAACCTTGCATGCCCGAAGGCCCACTAACCATGCGAGTTCAGAAAGACATAATTTAGCAAATTAAATCATGATGCAATTGCGGTAGAATCCAAATCTAATCTTAGAACAGCGACGAAACTAACAGCACAGCCAGCGGGAAGACAAGTCGCCACATTATGAAAGTATATGACATTTCTGAAAGAGGGGTTCCAACAGTCGGGTATGACATGGTGTGACATTCTCAGAAAATATGCACAAATAAGACAACAATGGGTTCCTCTTGCGTCTTCATGACCAAATCGAAGTTTCCTTTCGAGCCAAATATTTCCATCACCCTTCTTGTCATCTGGAAGGAATCGCTTCGGGATGTTAGAACCGCCACGAGGAGGTCTCTAAGGTAGCCGTGTTGCGTTGGTTGCTTGCACGTTGTTCCACCAAATCTGGATGCGCCTTTTTTTGCCTCGGAGAGGATTTCCAGCTATTTCTCTGTGAGACCGCAGGTTGCACACTGGAAACCACTGGAACATTTTAAAATTCCTGGTTCATGATGTATGTTGAGGGCCTGATCTTTCTTGTGCCTTCCACAGCTCAAAAGGACAAGAGAAGCCGATGCACATCCCCCCCTTGTGCCCCCCAAACAAGGCAAGGAACTCCGCTAGCCAATCGAGAACCTGGGCAAAAAGAAAGCAGTAAACAGAATACGCTTTGGCATCAGTGCGTGTGGAGTCTACCTGGACAGATCTTGAAAGACACAAAGTTGAATCCTCAAGGGATTCAGAAACAATGGATTCTGAGATCACTCTCAGATCTCAAACCCTTCTGTACGTGGTTTGATCTGGTTCGACATGCTCGAGAAGGAGACTAGAAATTTCAACAGTGAGACGGACAGTGACAAGAACATACAGCAAACAATTCAAACAATCAGCAAATCAAGCACTGTCTGCACTGACTAGTTTGTTCATTTTTCATTTGCATCCGTGACACAGGTTGATAGGGCCCACCCTTGACGGCTGTCAAAGCCCAAACCTCCATACGATCAAAAACGCGCAAGCCAGCCTTGGATTGCACAAGGCTTAGAAAGTTCACATGACATGAGATCTTTGAAAGCCAAATCATGACTGAGTCAGACCAAGTGAACAAACCCGCATGGATATCATTGATGAGTCGTTATATACGTCTCCCATGACTCCGAACAGCTTGGCACTTGTCAGTGGCATTTCAGATGCATGAAGTCGCTCATAGTGGCTGGCTCCTTTTGCGGGGGACCAATGATCAATGGAAATGGGAACCCGATATCCATCCATCGCAAGTTGCTGCTCTGCAGTGCCGAGATTAATGCAGCTAGGCAGCGCGATTCCTCATGCAAGAAAACTTCATGCGGCTTCATGGAAATCAATCCACCAGGCTCACTTGCAGCTTGGAGTGAAAAAGAATGAAAAAAGACCTTGACAGAGTCAACATACATGATTTATAGATAACATACTTCGTCATATTTTTACCTACATCTACATGTACCAAGTTTGCAGGTAAGCGTCCCTTTTTTCAAATACCGTGGGTCAGGCGCCAAATGACGGAGGAGCTCCAGTGTGATCTCATCAGCATAAAGTGGAATCACATGTGCAGGTGCATTGCCCTGCTTGTCACGCTGTCCTGCCAAGGGATCCTTTGTTGCACCGACTGAACTGTTTTTGAAATGCTCTGAGATTCGAGATCTTTGGCGCTAGGACCTTGCAACCTGAAGCAACCTAAAGCAACCTGCATGAAACTTCAATAAACATCAATAAACTTCTCCTGGTTTTGCTCCATTCTCCAGCAAAAACTTTACACCTTCCACATTGCGCCACCGTGTAGCATTGTGCAGGGCAGTGTAGCCTCGACCATCTTGAATGGTGAGGTCAGCTTTCCTCAAGGACAAATGCTAGGCTGCTAGACATGATTTTTTCGACATCTGTACAGATTTGGAGCGAAAATTAGAGAATGCAAATCAATATAATCAATGATCCAGAGAGGCAGTGATTTCAAGGGAAATGAAATACGCCCAAATGCCAAGCGTCAAATGCAGCAAGGAAGCAGCGTCGTTCAATGACAAATTTCGCACCGTCATGGCCAATGCCAAGGACACCCTGTCCTGCAAAGTCGTCAGCAAGTCAAACACCAGGTCAACATCCTTGGCACAACGAAACCATGGTTACGGGTACCCGGGTTGACTTGGGGTGACTTGGTCTTGTTTTATTCAGAGTCGGAGTCTGACGATGTGATTCATATGAACAAACTAACGACCGAAATATTGTATTGTAAAATACGATATCATATCAAATCAAATCATACATTGAATTATATTATGACATTGTATCCTATCAGAATGAATTTGTGGCAATTTTGTGGCATATTATACAAATATATATTATTCGCATTCTATTCTGTACAATGTGTATGATTTCAAAAACCAAGCATTTCAAACAGTTCACCACCATCCATTGGAAGTACATCCAATCCACTGACATCTGTTCAAATCTGCCTGGCTCACAGTTGACACGCCTGATTTCACTAAGTTTCACCGTTTCACCGATCACTGACTGCTAAGGTGTCAGCTAATATCTCCCGAGTTGCTGTGACCTTGGCTTTTGCTGATGCGGCCTTCTTGTCGATGGAAGTTGCGGAGAACGTCTTGTTGCGAATCTCTGTGATGTAGTTCCTAAACGTCTCCTGGCTGTGGCAGGTCACATCTGAAAGTCATCATTAGCTCAAAATGGCTGGCATCAGCTGGGCGTAACACAAAACATGACTTCTCAAAAAAAATGATGCAACACCCAGAATCAAAGTCAAGAACAATCAATCTTGGACTTGAGAAGCAGCTTCTCAATGAAATCGAGGCTCCTTAAGGTCTTTGTTGGACACTGACGCAGCTTGTCGCAAATGCTTGGCTCTTGCCAGGATGGACCTTGGGTGTGGTGGAAAGCCGAAGCCCCGTCATTTATACATTGATTTATCAGCGTTGCAGGGAAGAAAGGCAATCGAGATCAACACACAAACACTGGAGCATATGAGTGATATGTGTCAACCCAACAAGTTTCTGTCAAGTGGCTCCTTGAGCGCCGGGACGTTGGCATAAACGGTCCGGGCCTGAATCAATGGCTTATCAAATAGGTCTGCCGGCAGCACTGTGACAAGCACTTGTGAAAACTGAAGGGTCTTTGGCAATGGGCCAAATATGACCAAATTACAAGCGTATGCCGCATAGCATGAAGAACGACAGTTTGAGAGTTGAGACAAATAGAAACAACAAGCTGTCTTTATTTGCTGCTCAGGCTCTGCGTACTGTTCATCAGTCAGAGCCACCCGAATGGTGGACACTAAACGCTCGAAGTAGATCCAGCCTGATGCCAGTTGTTAGCTTGTGTCTTCTTTGTATTCTTGGCACGCCGATTGGGTTTTCAAGAATTTGCAAGCTGACATGTTGCCTTGCCAGTCTTCGATGCTTTGAATCACTTCAAACTGGAGCTGCTGAAATATTTACTAAGACACATTGCTAGCAAAAAGTACTGGTAGTGAAGATTCAAGCAGCAAGCAGCTCACAAATAGATTCACACAAATCTACAGTATAAGTCTATGCTCAGCATGAGGCGATGAATCGCTGATCCCTGTTCGCCTCGCTCACCAGCTGGAACAGCATTCCGTCTTCCCATTGGTGACGGTTGCACCACAAACCTTGGACAGGAAAACGGCATCAAATATGGACGAACACGATAGTCACAGGCGAAGATGGCAAGAAATGGCAACGGTACAATCGCCATCCTGGAAGGAATTGGGAATTGGTCGAGTAGCACAGGATCATCGCGCTCTTTGGCAGATGGCACTTCTAGATGCAAGAGTCGACGCAGGCTCAAGCAGGTAGTGCCTGAGGCATGATGCCATGGAGCTGGACGTCAAGTGCACACGGATCGTGCAGGGCACCTTTAAACCCTTAATCAAATTGTTGCAACCAGTTTTCAACTGCCTGAAAAAATCTCGAGCCTTCCGTCTCAAACAATTTCAGTCCATCCCGGCTAATATCTGGACTGCCTCTTCGTCGCAAGGCATGGAGCTCCGACACGCTGGTTATTCTCGATAGCCCCGAGGGATCGGTCCGAAGCGTGAAGATAGGAAGCTCTGCGGTGCTACCGTCCTCAAATTGCCAGTGGCATTGATGGTGGCACCGAAGTTTGTGGCACGGCACACCCCGTGGCCCTCCCTGTGGCCCTCGGTCCTTGGCCTCAACTACATCATGAGCCATAACACGGGAGCCCATCCTCGGTTTTTTCCATTTGTTGTCAACTCACCCAAGAAATCATTCACAACAAAGGAACAGCAACATATTCATAATGAAAAACATGTGCTTGCCCAGAGTCTGTTTGAAATTCATCCGACAAATCTCACTCCAGTTGACCTTATTTGTGGAATTGGTCTGACTCCGCAGGGTCGGAAAAAGGATGAATGAATACCATGGATAAACGATAAACGATCATTGAATCATTGTAATTATGAATTTGATCTATCTTGATCAATTCGAATTATTTATTCATGTATGAATCCTGTATCTTTGCTATAAGTGGTCTCACGTTACCATGACTCCGCAACGTTTGACCGCAGCTGAAGTTTCAAAGGCAGCAACCATCAAAACACTTTTGAGGTCAGCCAAGATGCATGACGAGTGGTTTTTTCCACTTCCAATTCCGGCCACTCACCCTCCACATGCAGGACCGCATCTGCAGTGAAAAAGACCTAGAAGTCCGAATGGTCGGATTTAGAAGAACAATTGGCTGCAGTTAAGTGGCTCCAAAGTTCATCCCTATAATGCTTGAAGTACCTGTGAGGAACACCTTCAGATCTTCTGTGTAAAAGTCGTGTTTTGGACCCGGCAACACATGAAGTGAACTTGTCCAAGGGTGCCTGATCCTGGACACATGTTTGCACATCACGTCAGTAAACAACCAATCCTCCTGACCCTGGCCTCTGGCAGAGCTGCTATTGCACTGAGAAAAGCTGCCTGTTCTTCGGGAGTTCGCTCTGTTTGTCCAGGTTCGAAGGGATTCTGGCTCATACCTGCTTGCTGAGAGGCCCGCAACTGCAACACTACCACACAACAAGCTACACATGAAGAGCAAGTTGAATCGAGTACTGGAGTCGCATAGTGAGACCCGGGAGATGATGTATTGAAGCTTAAAGCGCTTTGAGTTTTGAGTACTGTGCACGTTGGTGTCTTGTGGGCAATGCTGCCTCACTATTTTTGATGGCTGTTTGGTCTGACTATTCTCGGGACAGAATGAGAGAAGTTGTCAGCAATTCTGATTGCAACACCAAGTTGCTCATGAAGTCGTAGAACAAAAGCCTCGGTCTCCAACCATTGTGCTTCTTAAAACCTATAGCTCATCTGAACCGAACATATTACATATATATATATATACATATTACTGTCTTCCTACTTAAGAAATGAAAACAAACTTGACCAACTGTGGGGGTCAAATTTGCCAAGTCTCGGCTCGCCAGAGACCTTGTGATCCTTCAGGGCCTGCCCAGCGAAGCCAATCTGTTGACAGATCTTGGATGATCTTGGCATGTCACAACACTCTATTGGACACTCCAAACAATAAAACCAATCTGGCCTCGGCAGTCAGCTGCTTTATCTCCTGTGCTTTTTTGCCTGGAAAATCTGAATGCCAAGGATTCTCAGGACACTTTTTCAAGCCTGCCATTTGAATTGCATCCAAAAGGCCTAAAGGATCTGGATGCAGTTGATGAGACCAGGCATGAGATACAGCCAGCACCAAGTCGTCTTGTGTTGGCACCCGTCCTTGGATGACTTCTCAGCATGCAAAACCCATCATTTTCATGCATGACTTGAAACCCTCTCCCACCTCGAGAAGTGGCCAAGCTGTCAATTCCTGAAAATCCATGAACATCCAACCTCTTTCCAAACTTGCCACGGCTCGCTCATTGCCTAGCTGTCTTAACATCTCTTGGTCTCAGCAACGGGCCAAGCTCTAAAGTCTGGGAAAGTAGACAGAATGATGGGAAAAGTGTTTACTTCTTTACAATTCCTATACCAGGGCATGCCACCTATCTGAAATTTGGAGGTCAAATTCTGCATCTGCTAGCACTTTGTGTAGTTACGATGCAGCTGATAAATCGAGGAAATACATCATCTTTTGTTGCATTTCAGCTGAGCCTGGCACATCTTGGCCATGGTATTGGTAGCTCTTCTACGACTTTTACTGGCCTCATTGCAACGCCACACGAAGTGCGAGAGGACTGCAAAGAAATGAGATACCTTGTTTGACTCTCCATGCAATAGCAGCACACGTTTCCCTGCCCGAGGCACCTGCCTTCGTCTTTGCATTATGAAGTCACCCTCTTGTATTGCATTCCCCGCATTTGATAGCTCCATGCTTCATACGAGTACTAACCCCAAACATCTATTCTATGAATGCGATCGGTCTCACCTTGCACCCCTGGTAGTTCCTCCCTTCCCTGCTCCGTCACGATCTATCACACCAACCAGGTGACGGGAAGCACACAACCTCTTCAAGGCCAGCTTTGGCAGTGACCTGATCTGCGAATTTAAGGAGGTGTAGAGCTTGAAAACCATGTGCGGGCATAAGCCAGTCTTCAACCATTCGCTGCCCCTAGCTTTCTTGGATGTTGCATATTCAAGGTAAGTGGCATGGCATGGCTGTGAAACTAGTGATGCCTCCGGCACTTCAATTCAAAGTTGCTGAAAAATGTATGTAAACCGTAAACCTGTCAAATATTTGGGATTTTATCCAAAAATCTGCAGTACCCACCAGTTCTGTACCTGTCTTCCCCGTCAAGTCCCAGAAGCAGTTGCATGACGAAGATCCTCAGAATAACCCCTCGACAGGGCCGCTTTTCTGCTTTTCATGGCACATGGGTTCCGGAGGCCAAAAGCGGTTCGTGGAGTGTCTTTCGGCTCCGTGTGGATGGCAAACTTACGATAGTGTAGAAACCAAGAGCTGTTTGTGCAATATCGAGGCACTTGGACATTTTGGATTAGGCTCTCGGAGCCTATGGCCAATTACTGAACTACCCATGCAGCTACAAAAAATATTTTATGGCAATCGATTTGCGCTTGAGCCAAGAAATAGTGCAAGCCGAATCACCAAACCGGAACATTGGCATAAAGAACGGTGACATACGACATTATATGCCGGCTTCCAACTCAGCACATTCCAATTCTTAAAAAGATATGGTAGAATTATGATAGAAATCTTCGAACTAATAGATTCCAACTACCACAACTACCATATGCCAATTTCTTATGCCTTTCATTATGGATAGAATGTGGGTAGATACGCTTCAAGCTGACCTCCTCGAGGCTGAAGAGAACGCCACCCACTGGGGTTCCAAAGGCTGAACTCACCTTAGGTCGTATTTCCACTTCCACTATACATATATTCTGACACATATATACACATACACACACACACGTATTTTTTTGCATAATATATATATATATGTAAATATTCCAATGACATTCTGATGCTATCTTAGATTCTTATGGTGGTAACCAATGCATCATCAATTCATTAGTTTTCTTCAAGCTTCTTGTGCATTCTTTGACTCCCAACTCCTGCTGCCACAGCTGCAGAAAAGAGTTGCTGCCTCATATAATGCCATCCAACGGCAAAGGATGCCATGCTACAAAATATGTGGTATCCATCTTACATACTGTTACCACCGCAAAACAGCCCTATGTCCTGCCTCTTTCCTTCGTTCCGAAATTGAGGGAAGAGTCTTGACCTCCCAGGTGTCAAGCTATCATCATGATGCAAACTTGTCAACTTCAACTTAGCTTCTTCTCTGCATCACTGAGGCCATAACAATAGATTGGCCCAGCAAACTCCAACATGAACCATTGGACCTCAGCCCGACCACATCCGAGTATTCTACGTATGACGTATGATAGACTCCGTCCCATTATGCTTCCTTCACCTCTTCCAGAGTGTGGTTTAGCAGATTTTAGCTATTTTTAGCTCATGCCGTGGCAAACTGTCACCTAAGCATCAGGGCCCTCATGGCCCAAGGAAAGTCCTGAAGCTACGGCAAGAATGAGGCATGGTACCTCCGGACATTTCTGCAGGGCGGCCCCACATGTATGAAGAATGGGAAGTTTTTTTACATGCATGGAATATTGATAGATATTGATAGGACACAATATATTGACATCCTTTGAAGTGGTGTTACAATACATCGGACATAGCAAAAGAATGCAAAAGGGCCTTGATGAATAAGGTGCGGAAGGTCGCAACCTCACAAAAGATATGCTTCCGCGCGCAAGCAGAAATTCTTCAATTTATTTCAATTCCATGGTAGCCTGAATCTGGACCGTTTATTTCATGCATAAACCACGGTACGGTCACAACTCCTGCAAGATTCCATCCTTGTGGGGTGGCAACACACCATCGGGTGGCATAGGTTGCTTATCTCATCTTCTGTCGCTGTAGCAAATTAAATGTCAACCCACCGTTGTCAGACCTCCTGGACTACTTTGTAAGACTGTCAGGTTCAATGGGCCCCCAAATTGTGTTCGTCACGCTTTCTCGAGATACGATGAGGTATAGAGCATGCAAACTTAAACCCTGATAGTATAAGCAGAACTGAGGCTGTCTGAAACACCGAATGAGAAAAGTACTTTATTATCTTTATTCTTTTTGAATATCCTTCCAGCACTCACACTTAGAGTACCTGCTCAAGATTTATAACGTAACATCTGAGTCTAAGATCTCTCCCTGCACTTCAGGGCCTTATAATCGCTACAACCATTCCGAATCTGGGGTCGAGGCATCTGGCAGGACAAAGCCGTTGAGAATTGTCTTCACCTGTTAGGCCACGGGTTCCAATCGACAGGTAGCAAGTCATTGCTTGAGACTACACCATCATCGGATCGTTTTTCATCTAAGCTGGTGCGGGCTATGCAAGTCTTCGTCAAGTATGATTGTATGATGGGTACAATGCCGCCTTGAACAGAAAGTTTCGATCCTTGTTTCTGTCACTCCAATTTTTTACTATTTTTTCCCGCATGTTGTTAGCACTTTACATGGCCTGCATTTCTTTAATTTGCACCGTTGCGTTTTTGGCTGCAGCCCCGCGGCTCCAACCCACCTCTGGAATTCCAGAGCCGCTGGCTGCGGGTGCGAAACGGCTGACAATGAAGGCCTCGGGAAGATCTGGGCAACCAACTTGTGAGAAATCCAGTGGAAATGATCTGCGCAGAATTTTGCAATGCCAACTTCACCTGCATCACCTGGCAGTCTACGAAAAGGCTCTCAGCTTCTTGCTGATGCTGCAGCCATCCATGTGCCTATTAAGACAGCAACTGTGAAAGAAACGCAAATCTTTATTGCCACTTGCTAAAAAATTGCTAAAAGGCAATCAGCTTCACGTGGCTTTACCCAATGCATAGAAGTGCCACATAGGCCTGCCTAGGACCACTGACGCCGCGAAGCCAATGATGTTGTTGCCCCAAGAGATCTGTTGATCCAATCAGCGCTGTCCCAGTCCCAGTTGAAATTGATCGATTCGATTCAATCCGGGCAAAGTTACATTGTTTGACTTCGAGAGTGGGGTTCTTGAATTTCAATTCTTTTGGTTGCAATCTTGGCAAGTTGAATCTGCTTGCTGCTTTGATCATTCTTCCTCCCGGAGAAGTCCTGTCCCTCTTAAGACCAATTTTAAACTCACAAACGACACAGACAATTGAATACAATTGACATGTAGTGTGTTTGTGTTTCTGAGGCACCAACCCATTGACCCTTTGGACAATGCTCTTCACTCCTCCCAAAAAATCACGTTTTGTTGTAGCAGGTGCGAACATGTTTACATCCTTACCATTATGTGATACATCAAGTTGTTTTCTTGCTTTGCTTATTTTCTGGGACATCTGAAGTTCTCCTCTTGAAGCGGTCTTACAACCCTCCAGGATACTTTCGCGCTACACATGCCCACCAATGCCAAACGCCGATTACAAACCTTTCGCATCTTTTCTTAGTGGCACATCTGCTCACATCAATGCTGAGTAGCTGTGCTGAATATGCTGAAATAGTCTCCTCAGTGGTTCTGCTTCGCAGAAACCAAACCTGAAGGAGGAGAGAGCACCAACCTTGGATCTGCGGAATATGCCATTCGCCAGGTCAAACCAAATGGCTAGGAAACCTTTACGCTTAGGACACTTCAGTAGCAATCTTTCGAGGGTTGGTGGATTGTTGTGCATTTTGCCAGGTGATCTTGAGAATTGGAGTCCTATCAAAATTTGTATCATCTCCCGACAGCTTCTCCCAGAATGATCTAGAAGGTTGATCAGTTGATCCCAGCTTGCCATCTTAGTTGACCCAGTTGGAGCTACAAATTGGAACTGCTGCTGCAACCCTGAGCTGGCGGCTGAAATCTCGATGAGGACGTAGGTTGCGTAACACAGGGCCCCAACACCTCTTGTTAACGTGGGTCTCTGAATCCCCATGCCACAAGACTTCGTCTACATTTAAACCCTTCACTGCCACGTGTGAATCTTGTGAGTCATGGACGGAAAATAACAAGTGCGCCTTGCTAGGATCAGGTACTGTGGGCATTGTCGCATTTTTCTCAGACTGTCGGTCATTCTAATTGCTGTTGAGATAAGCTGGCTCAGATACAGACTTGCGGCCAAACCCCAGTTCTGGATCGCCTGGGTCATTTGCTTCACTTTGTGGTACTGATATGCCAGCTGTCAATGCTGTTCTAAGCACATGACCCAGCACCAGCTTAACAGGCATCCGTGTGCCTTGTACAAATTGAGTGATCATATTGGCAAATTGTCCAAGAAAAAGAACGGATCTCCGACACGCCACAGGCAAGCTTTCCAAAGTGGAAAGCCACATGCTGTTGCTATGATGCGCCTGCCGCTGTGCAATGAGCTTCTTTTCCTCCTCGTGCAGCTCTACCTAAACGCAGCCACTCCCATTACATTAGAATAGCCCAACCACCTACCCCCTTCAGCGAAATGAGAACCTAATTCGTAAAACCTCTGAACCTCCATGACATCTGTGCAAGTGCCTATCGATTCATTTATTTGGTTCCACTTCCACACGCCACAACAGCGTGCCTCCGGACTTATGCAACTGATGTCAAGACTTGCCCGCTGATTGGCTGCGAAGGCTTCAACGAGTGCAGTTGTCTTTTCATGCTCCGGGCGATCACTGTCATTGTAAGTCGCAGAAACTGTACACTGCACATCAGCAACTCAAGTCCATCATTGGCAATGCAGCAGCACACAAATGATGCAAACCAACTCAGCGATGAAACATCCCTACAGGAAATCAAGTATAGACACAGTGGTCGCGTCCGACACTGCACTGTACACTGTACAAACAAGTGGAGTGATTCAGCCATTCCAGCTAGTTCCTCGCCTTTTGCAGGCCGCTCGTCGAGACAAGAATGCCTTAGCATCTGGTACTTTGGGAGCTAAACTTCTGGTCCTTGGTCCAGGTCCCTTCGGCTTCTTCCAGGGATCTGCCACCCTTTTTCTTACGAAAATCACGGGTGGTGTGCGGGCTGGCACAGGGGCTGGAATCCTTAGCTGATACTCTGCAACACTGGCTTCGAAGAGAGGCACCACACGATGATTTTGGAAAAATACCATGAAGTTGCCCCCGTGACGGACAATCCCTGTTGGTCCATCCAATGCTGCACAAATCAACATAGGCTGCATATTCCCGCGTGAATAGCCCCAAGAGGTTGATGCACTGTCGGATCTTGCGGCATAAATACCGCAGCCATAGGCACTTCCATTGGCAACTTTGATGACATTGCCCAAGCCTGGAACTAGCAATCCATCGTTGTAGATGGATGGAAGTGATTTTTGATGTGTACCATGAAATGCCATCAGCAACTTGTTGCTTCCCTCCAAATTCTCCGACTCCAAAGTATCCATGAATTTTTGCCTCACCCATTGGCTGACTGGAGTTGCTCTCAAGTTCCAACGGCTGCACCGATTGAGGTAGAGGTGCTGCAGCTGTTCCAGGAAGCAATGCCCATGCGAATAGAAGAACTCGGAGCGGAACTTCTCGAATTTGTCGTATGGTGCTACTTGCAGGCAGTAGGAGATGTCCACAGTGTACTTCTGACTCAATTCATCTATGTACTTCTCCTCTGGGCTTCTTTTCTTCTTCTTCTCGCTTTTTCTGGCTGCCTCCCTCTGTTTCATAGCACTGCAATGGCGTGCCGCCACGATACTTGCCCGCAACTCAGCTGCTTCCCATGGAGATCTGCACGACTGAATCTGGAGATGCATGCTAATGTCAGAACCTGATTCAGATCCTGCAGTAGTAGAGCTACAAAGGGATGCCACCTCTGACTCCTGGGACTTGCCGCTAAGAGAGGACATGACATGAACATGTCTACCAAAACAACTCGGTTGTTAAATCTATGTATAGAATCCCCTTGACCAACAACATGGATGGGGCAACCTAAACATGCGTATTGTCTCTTCAGCAAGGCCAAGTGTCATCCAGCTCTTTTGAGCTTTCCTTGTTCGTGCCTGGAAATGGGTCATGCTGCTCCATAGAATCAAAATAAAGGTAAGCTTCCAAATGCAGGCTGCCACTAGGCCCAAAACTAATGGTTTTCTGCTCTTCCTTCATCTGTCGATGCTCATGGCAAGCATCAAACACCGCTTCTCGTAGCTGTCGGCTTTGAAGTCTTCGACTCTTGCCTTAGGGCCGTGAACGTCGGTTCGTAAAGTCACTGTCATCTGGCGGAGACATCTTGGTATGTTGTGTGATTGTGCTTGTCGAAGGCTTGTTGTCTAATGACTTTAAACTTATACATACATAATATATACGTCGAACTCAAATGACCCATATTCTAGAAGTTTCGACCCAAGAAATGGAAGGTCAACCCCCCAAACAAGAGGTCAGTTGGGATGTAGGCGTTATATCTCTACACATATATACACATATAGACTATCTTCTATTAGCGGGTTCCGCTCGTTTGTCTCTTGCTTGCATTTAGTCAGGAAACGAGAAAGTTAGAAACAAAGTTAGAAACACCAAATCATGAGGCTCACAAAATGCAAACTTTTGCACAGTCCGTTTGACAAACTGTACTGCCTAGCTACTCAGCTCTTCTTTTTCAAAGCGTCTGGATCGATTCACGCTGCGCTTTACGGCTGACCGTCCAAGACCAGAAGATGCAAGGCTGAGCTCAGGAGTAAAACCGAGTGATTTTCGATCACTGCGTGCCTCAAGGGCTTTACGATGGCCACGCCTCATGGACCATCCGCGTGGCGGAAATGCTTCAGGTCCGTCATCATTCGAGTAATCACAATCCATGGCTGGATAGAAGCAGCGAAACTCTGAGGTGTGTTCTTCAGCCCTGCCTTGAGCTCTGTATGATAGGTGACAGGCAATAAAACAGAATAAAACGGTTTTTTCCACAGAAAAAAATGTTTGAAAACATAATCAATCATAAAGCATCACAAAGCCTGCAAGCATTGCCGTTGCAATTTGCAATACACTGTAATACTATAGCGCGTAGAACGGCGCAATCCAAAAAAAACACCCCTGACAAAACAAAAACTATCAAAAACTGCACCTTCGACCTTCACTGTCTCTGGGGCTCCGTCTGTGCGGACTGTCTCCCAGGAAGGTTGTTGTTGCTGGCGCCTCCACCTGCCATGATGTTTGCTGAAAATCTCCCCCTCTCTTTTTTCATCTGTTTTCCTGCCAGCGATCTTTCCACAACTTTCCATCTTTGGTCATGAACATCCATATCTTACAGCGTATCTTCATGTGAATCCTGCCTGCCCCCTAAGGCCCTAACCCATCCACGAATAAAGCTTCAAGAAACGGCCATTATGGGCCATTGATCACCATTGTCCCTTCATAAGGCCTAATTAGACCCTTATTCCTGTCGGGTAACCCGGTAGCTTCGTGGGGGGCTAGGAGTCCCACGATCTCCTCCAGCCAGGCCGGTGGTACGGCTTCTTCAAACCGCTCACGACGCGCTTGCGCCAAGCTTGCAAGCGACTTCTGCGACCTCAAACTGGCATGAAGTTCTCATATAAAAACTAGACCACACTCTGGCCCGAAAGAATGATAGCCCAACGTGGTGTGGTGTTATTGTGGTGGTGTGGTGTTATTGTGGTAGTGTTTTAGTGGTGGTGTAGTGGTGTTTTTGTGGTGGTGTGGTGGTGTTTTTGTGGTGGCGTGGTGGTGTTTTTGTGCTGTTTTTTTGTGGTGTTTTGTTGTGTTTTGTGGTGGTGTGGTGGTATTTTTGTGTTGGTGTGGTGGTGTTTTTGTGGTGGTGTTTTTGTGGTGGTG
>DF239335.1:140722-180204 GCA_000507305.1 Breviolum minutum Mf 1.05b.01 | reverse complement strand
TGGTGGGATACGTATTGGTGGGATACGTTTTGAATGGATATGTGTGGGATATGTGTGGTGTGATGGATATGTGTGGGATATGTGTGGTGTGAGATATGTGTGGGATATGTGTGGTGTGAGATACGCCAACAATCTTCTGAAGAACCCTGCGACGAAACGTCTTTCGGGAATACATAAAATATATATTACATAATAAAAAGATATATGTTTATTGTTTATATATACATACATGTACAGATCATGTACACGTATTTTCATCATCATCTCATGTATATGTGTGTGTGTGTGTGTTGAATGTCTTTTGTTGAAACGTCAGACATGTTGAAATGACATCTCACGAATACTGCATGGCACTTAGGGTCCAGCGAGCTTCTTCAGCGCTAGAAGTTGAGAAGGTGCGCTCCTACAAAGCGTAATGTGATGTGGGGGCTTCCTGCCCATCTTCGGAAGTTCTCAGTTCACTGTCCTTGTTGAAGTGCTCCGTTATCTCACCTTCAATTGTCTATGATTTATGATCATATATCTGCATACATCTGCGTAGCCCATCAACACTTTGCATGGCTGAGTTTGTAGCTGCTCTTGCCGAAGGTCGTGGGTGAGAACCTTCGGTAGCATTACACTATCAGAGTCTTTGAATCGTTCCAATTACCGTCGTATCTTTGAGCCACCCACCCTGTGCCATCTTCGTCTTTGGAAGGGCTAGTGTTGGGAGCAACCTCAGCTCAAAGTCTTACAGTACTCAGTACACCAAAGATCTTGCAACTTCCACAGAACTTTCACCACTTTGTGGCGTCTCTGATTTCATGGAATCACATAGCGTCAATGGACCAACCTATAGACCAAGCACGAGCAAAACGAGCAAAGTCATGTTAACTTTGAGGCAAGGACTGGAGGCTGAGCTCCATCAAACAACGCCATGAATTAACATAATTAACTAATACATGACAGCAGCTCAACACTTGAACGCCCAACAGCTTCTGCTTTGACTCTCAGAATGAGCCTTGCAACTTGTGATGAATGCTCAAAACACTAGAGACATTAACGAATTATATACGTATGAATTACTTGCGGCGAGGTTCTTTCATGCAGCTTTCACACTGACGAATTCCTTTGGTCATTCATATCACAGTCGCTTCCGAACTGCATTGGCGAGGTGGAACAAGATGCGAAATAGTATCAATGCGCATCATGGTGTATGCAAATAACGTGCAAATAAATATCAGGACAGCTACACCACGATGCAAACTAATCGACTGTCCTTATGGGCCTTACACAGTTCAAACCGCAAACAGCTAACACCAGAACTATGGTCCTGATCAAAATAATTTCAAATACCATCAATCATCACCAAATAATGCAAGCATATACCTGCATGGACTATCAAAAGCCCGGAAAACCATATATTATATGCATATAGGGGGGCTGGATCGATACGTATGTCTTGTCACTGTGCGTATGCCTATATCTTAATATATATATATATGTGTGTGTGTGTACTGTAGATATTCATACCATTGTTGTTGTCCTGTCGGCATCCATATCATCCCAGATCCGTGCTGTAGCTTGCACGTACTGTCACTTGCTTGGATGTCTTCATGTTGAGCATGCCAGATTTTGAGCCAGCTTGGGTGCACAGCACGGCAGTGCCTCAAGTCAGTCTCACAGCGTTGGCTCTTGCAGCTATTGCAGGCTTTCAGGGAGCTTCAGATTTCTCCAAAAAACCGGAAAGTGAAGATGCAGTTCCCTTGCAAGGACAGTCGTGACAGTCAGTAGTCACTCTGAGGCTCATTTTCCGAATCATTTGTCCACTCCAATTTTCGCAAAAGGTATGTCGACTTTGGCCCGGTAGCTGCAGTGTTTCTGCTGCCCTAGCTTCGCTTGGAAATGAAACCAACGCTCCACATAAACACTGTAAGATCTACCTGTTAGATCCTGCTAGAAATAAATGCAACCTAGCGCAACCATGGTGATTGAAGAAGTTCTAATCTACCAACTCGAACCCAGTGAAATCGATGATCACATTGCTAAAAGCGATGGTTAGTGACTCAGGGATACATGTGGTCTAGTAAAGTTGTAAGTTTCAAGATGTTTCAACTATGCGGTGCACTTGGCACTTGACTCATTCTCCCGACCGGAAGCATGTCACTGGTCACGGCGAAACCGCACCTCCTGATCCTCCTGTTAGCGGGCAAATCATGACCAACATGGAGAACAGGTGTCGCTTTGCTACATGCTGCCGCTAGGTCGCTTAATTTGATGTACTGTGCTTACAGTAACTGTTTGGTTCACCATGGTCGTGTTGCAAGCTGCAGAACTCGATGGGCCTGCGCTGGCTTCTGCATCTCGCTTGCGCATCAGGAGGTTGATCAAATCAGCCATGGGTTCGAGCCTAGCACCAGAACATTGATAGTGCATGACCTTCCCTCAGCTTACAATGCGGACCTGGCTGGACACTTCCGTTTCTAAGTACGCTGCTCTGACTCCTCAATCAGGTCAAACTCTTTCACAAAGTACACGAAGTGCTTGAAGGAATGGTTCCTTGGGCTGTTCAGTCTCGGTGAGGCTTCTGCTTTTCTTCCACTGCATGGCATGCAGGTGTGTTTGCTTGTGTTTGCATGCACGTGTGTGTGTGAGAGAGAGAGTGTGTGTGTGTGTGTCATCTGTGTGTGTGTGGCCAGTCTGTAAAGACTTAAAACTTCAACCGTTTTTGAACTTGAACAGGGGGCCGGAAGGAGCGAGGGGGGTCTCCGGCCAACGAAGACACCCCCTTCACTCCGTGTAAACGTACCTGCTTTGTTTGAACTGTTGATTCCTGTTGTGTTGATGGGGTTTGCTTCGTAGGTTCTAGGCGTGGGTTGAACTGTTGTCTTCTGTTTTGTTGATGGGGTTTGCTTCGTGACTTGCGTTTCACCTTTAAGTGTCAAGCTGTTGTTTCCCACTCAGAATTTGGAATCATGCGATCAAGACGAAGCACTAAGGTGCATAAAATGTACAATCCAAGTGTGTGTATGTGCCTGCCTGCGTGCGTTTGGTTGTTTTGGACCTGCTTCCCGACAAACACAGACTCGACTAAGTTGGGCACAAATGAGCGTCTGCATCACTGTCCACCATTTCCTGCTTTTACAAAATTGGATAAGCACAACTGTACGACTGGCATCGATTGCCTTCAAACCCAGCACACTGAGTGTCTGGTGCGTTGGAAAATGCTTCAAATTTCTTCGCAACCTCGCCTTGAAGTGCGAATGGAAAACGTGCGCGTAAATACGAAAGAGACGCTTGTAGATGACTTTGATTCCCTGCGCATGAGATTGCAGGAAGTCAGGGAATCTCAGGGCATCTCAAATCTGCAATTTGCTAGGCCAAGAGTTGTGGATCACCTCAGGCTCGATTTGTGTACGGGTCATTTGTATGGTTAGTTATGGTGAGTTGGATTGGTATGGATTGGTGCTGTATCACGCATGTATTGGGCCAAATTTGGAGCCGAACCTTCTTAAAGTTTGGCAGGAACGGCTGCCCCGGCTGTACAGGCAAGAAGGTCCTCAGAATTCGAAGCGGCCCTCGCAAAAAAACTCAATCAGCAAAAATTTAAAGTCCTTATTTGAGGTGGTTAGAGCCCCTCAGGATGCCAAATTATCCAAATTATGACCTCCACAATTCCACACATAGAAATAGAACGAAACAGAAGCATACTCCATACTCCATACCTCTCAAGCATCAAGTGCCCAACTCATCCGCAAGCTGGGATTCTACCTTGCCAAGGGAATTGTCGTGGAATGGCTAGTTCTTCCACTATGAAGTCGAATGCCCTTCTTTGGGTGAACGGTACCTTAAAAAAAAAAACAAACATCTCCACTCCATTGCAGGAGCCAGGGCTCCCGACCCAAACCAACAACTTTTCCATATACTTTGGCGCAGAAAGCTGCTGTGGGGTCTGGCACGTCGGCGAAGCGATCAGTTGTTCTGGCTGAAATCCTTCTTAATTTTTCTGCGGTGGTCGCTGGGGACAGTATCCATTAGTGGTGGACTTCAAAGCACCTTTCGTACTGCTAGAATTAGCATGAACATAAGCAAGCCAATGAAGCGCAAGCATCAACGATCAGAAGACCTCATATCACTACATGATTCCAAATCCAACATAGCATCATACATCTCCCCTAATTAATTACAGTGGATGACAGATTCATGCAAAATACCATTAGTGTCTAACATCTCACAGGGTTTCACAATGCCCTTCTATATCCATTATCTGCCTTGACTTTGTCACCATCAGCCCACTGCCAGCTGTAGCTTCCCGCTGACATTGTTGGACACGTCTGCTCAGTGCAAATATCCTGGCAAAACGGCGAAACAAATCTATCACTGAAGGAAGTGAAAGCCACCAACGCATCCTAATCAATTCTGCAATTCCAAGTAGTCGCCTTCATGAATCATCATGACAGGATGAACGCACAAACCAATGATATGACGAACAAAGCAGCAAAGTTTGACGGCAGCACACTGATGGCCCCAACCAGCAGGTTTAACCTTGGCTGTCGGAATCACGTGATGTCAAGGCCAATGATACAGGGAAGCAAAATTCGCCTTGTACCAAATCTCAAGAATTAGGGTTGGCTAAGGTGAAGACTCATTGAAAAGGTCCACTGTGTTGAATGCCTTGGCATGGGTTGCCCTAGTGAGGTGCAGCCCGGCTCAACCCTTGGAATGATTGCAAGATATTGCAAACCTCCTGAGATTTTCGATTTGTCCGTCTTACTGCTTGAAACTTTTTCAAAAGCTGGGGCCCACCATCTGCTGCATGCCCATCACATTTTTGGGAGACTGCAGGATAAGAAGATCATATCTTGCGAAGCTATTCCTTCATATTCATTCCCCAATTTTCAACAGTCATGGTTCAGCTTGTTCTTGGGTCATCACCAGCCATTCCTCCTCACTGCATCCAGTGGGTAATCGCACCTGAACAAAATCATCCATGATAAGAAAGCACAAGAAAAATGCTGAGCAATACAGTCTCACATTCCATCTACCAAAAGGCCACCTGATCTGCCCGGCCTGAGCTGCCAAGTCCATGCTGCCCAAAGTTCTTTGTCGTGACATTATCAGGTCTGAATATCCTTGGCAGCAAAGTTCTGATTCCGAGGAACCATAGCACCAGGCATCCTTACTCAAGAATTTTTCACTACCATCTTGGCCCAACGCCTTTCCTATGTTGCCAAAATGAGGAATGCCGTGGGCCGTTCAGCTAAAATCACTGCAAACATGAGTAGTATGACTTCAACTGCTCAACTGGCACGGGAAACTTTCTTGGACGCACACGCGAGTCTGCTGGCAACTTTCTTGGAGGCAACAAAGTTGCCTGCTTCCTGCGTTAACGCGGAGGAAATACTCTATCTATGCAAACGTCCTAAGGACTGAATTTTCGTGTGCTTATCACGGGTTGCTCGCATCACCAACACAACAAACTATCAATTGACAACTGTATCAATTGACAACTGTCTATCTTTTGTTTGTGGTCGGAGAAAGGCACAACATCATACACACTCTCTACCGCCGCGACACAAAGCATTTTGAACAAGACTGTTGACCGCCAGGATGCAACTCCAAATAGGATCCAACAAGAACGGAAGACCAAGTCATTACATTCACATACAACAACCGTTTCGTCGTCTTGTCCCTACGGCAGGAATACATCAAAGTATGGCAAGAGTTCCTAGATCCATTTATCGGCAAGCAACCTAAACCGTTCATAGGAACTCACCCAACCATCAAGCCCAACTGAGCTAGTGCAGCCTGTCTTCCCGCCATGGACTACTCACCTTCCACCATTTATGCAGAACATAGCAAGTTTTGGCAGAAGGTTGGCAGGGTATGAGCAAACGTAGTTCGAATTTATTTTTGAAGTTCTAAACTTAAAATGATAAACGAATAGAAAGGCCACTAGAAAACCCCTGAATGAACTCGCAAGGCTTGCGAAGTGAATCTTCCTAAGTCCTAATGTGCTTATCAAATCTGATCCAGGAAGCAAGGAATTGAACTTGACTTTCCAGCAAATGAACTTGACTTTGCAGCACTGGCTATCTGTCCAACCGGTGTTTGTGCTGGTGATTCACGAACAGCTTTGGAATAGGTGCTTTGGTCACAATGTTGAACCAATCATGCTATCGTTCCCCAAAGATGGCAGTCACTTCTGAAGTGAACAAGCCTTACAACCCAATTTTCATCAAGCCGCAATTTGAATAATCTTACCTTGGAATATCAAACACCTTCCCTTGCGTCTTCCTGCAAAATGTTGTGGGACGCCTCTCTCAGCAAAACCTGGAACCTGCATCAAATACATTTGACAACCAATCTATAACTAGCACCTATATATACATAATATGATGATATGGATATGGTCGACTTGGTAAACTAAACGAACCAAACTATATACAGTATACAGTTATACAACTATGCAGGTCTGGGATGTTTGAAAATTTGGCATTTTCTTTGCAGATTACCCAGCCAAGCCTCAGGAAAGGGAACGGGAAGAGTATTTGGCGAAGTGGAAGTGTAACCAGCCAAGTTTGAAGGACCATTGGCCTCAGCATTTTGGCTGTTGAAAGACGTTCCCTTGACACTCTGAATTTCGACATGAGGTTGCAAGTGCTCGTGCCGCTAGGTGAACTGTGGTATTTTCATTTTTTATCATGGATATTTCATGCGACTCTGAAGGGTAGGTCATCTTTACGTCATTGTCTTGCGAGAATTTCAAGTGATGCATTTGAACAATGCTAAATGATTGCTTAGCTCACAGCCTCCCCCATCACATCGAGCTAGGCCAGTGTCCCTGCAACTCTCACTCACTCGAGCCCAAGATTGCAGTGTCGTTGGCTTCAAGGACGCCCTTGGCTGTGATTCATTAAGGTAGCTTAAACAACCCCTGTTATCCTGTAACAAATCCCGGACGCAGTATCCTTTTGCCTCAGTTTCTTATGCAGCATTCAGCGAACCTAAGGCGGAAAAAAGAAATAATTACATCCATATTACATCCAAATAATCCAAATACCATGCCCAGAGGTGAGAGGTGGTACTGCGTTCTCATGTCCAATGTCCTTTCCACAGAGTCACGTCTGAGCTAATTACTCTATCAAATCTTCCAAGCCTCCGGTTTTCGGTTTTCACAAGCCATGAAACATTGCCTGTCGTTACTTTGTGACCCGCACATACCCGCACACGGTAACAAGTCAAATATCACTCACCGCAAAAACATCCCAAAGATTGGTCCGGACACGTGGCGTTGCCCAATGAGACAAATAATGCACGATGATATCATCGTATAATATCACTATAGATGCGCTCCAAAAACCTTTCCACTTCGTTTTGAATGTCCTTGCCCATCACTCTTGTCTCCCTGGTCCTCCGGCTTCCCAATCTGACAAAATCCAAAACTACAGCCGTTTTGCACACAATCTCATTCCCCAACAACACCCAGTTTGAAACAGCCTGGTGTTCTGGAGGACAACAACAGGCGGGCGCACACTAAGTTGGAACTGCAGGCCGTGCTGTACAGCAAAAGTTAAAATGAAAGAGAGCGAGAGAGGGCCCTCCAAAAGGGCTTGATTCTTGATTCAAACATGGCCATTCGTCACTCCTGTAGGCTGCTGCAACTGGTGGCGCCTGCTTCAAGATCTTCTCGAAGCAACATCTTGTATTTAATCTATAGCTTATAGCCTATACAAACATACTGTCTACAAGTCCTCCTGGCCGTACTCATCCTTCCAAAGCCCTACTCTTCGTAGCAAATTATTGGATGGCACTGAATTCGGATGGAGCGTCTTCTTGGCTTGATCGGAGGCCCTTGCAACAGGAAGCGCAGTGTCATCCTCCAAATCAAGTGCAACAACACAACAAACAAAGAGTGAGAAATTGATGAAACATCAAAATATATTTGATTGATTTTGCAAGTCTGTTATGTATACAGTACATATGCAAGTGTATATATGCTGCATAATATTGCATAATGCATATACTCCTCTGTATACGTATGCGTGCGTATGACACTGAATATCTAAATAGCGTCTCTCAAACTACTATTGAAAACAGCTGGTTCACAACATCAAAATTCAAAGAACTCCCGGGCCGGTGTTTTGAATTCATGTGTCAACAGGAACTGTCAGGTATTGAAAATCCCAAAATCAACTCAAACGACTTTGAGTGAAAAAAGTCTTCGTTTGAAAAAGAAACAAGCATCCAGCAGTCCAAGCTCAGCCAATACACCAGCTTGATCCCAGTAGATATGCTCGTGCTCAAGGCGCCACAAGCCTTGCATGTTCTGCCCAAACCGCACAATTGCCACCAAAGGGAACTCCAAGTGTTTTCCAGTTGGCTGCACTCCGGGGAGGAGCCAAGGAATGGGTTTTGTATGATTTGTCGAAAGTAGCAGCTCGTCCACCAGCTGGGTGTTTCCCACAGTCCGGGACACGGTCTTCAGGGTCATCTCTGGGTTTGAAAAGATGAAATGTTCGCCATAAAAGTGACTCAGCATCCGTTTTCCAGTGCCTCCAATACTGGTTGGAATGTGATTCACATGTGGCTGCTCCGTCATAGTCTCCATGGTCTTTGCTACACTCTTGTGGCTTGGGTCGAACTCGTACTGGCAGTGTGCATCCCACAAGTCACTCAGCATCTGCTGGTGTGGTGTTAGCTGTGCTGATTCACCTGCAGCGAGTTGCATCCTTCCCACATGTCCACATACAAGCAAAAGTGCAAGGAACAAGCCCATTTCCACAAGGCCGTAAAAGGTGTCACTACAGCCC
This sequence comes from Breviolum minutum Mf 1.05b.01, assembly GCA_000507305.1. Classification (NCBI taxonomy): domain Eukaryota; class Dinophyceae; order Suessiales; family Symbiodiniaceae; genus Breviolum; species Breviolum minutum. The sequence continues at coordinate 171,412 of DF239335.1, read as the reverse complement.
CTGGATCGAAAGAGAGATTCTGTGGTTGTGATCAACTGAACAGGATTTCTAGGGCAGCTCATATGTACTTATTGTGACCTCGAGGAACAAAGAGTTTGATATCTGCATCATTCTGGATGTACTCCTGGCTTTGCAAGTTCAACTCTATGTCTTTTATAGGCTTTTGTCATCTTTATCCCCTCGCCCAACATCAAGCAACTATATATCATATGATATCATTCCATGGGTCAGAAGACCCCCTGTCATGAGCCAGCACTTGGACAGCACATGCAGTCAAGATGTATCATGATGTGTCTGTGGCAGTAGATGTAGGCTTCTGATCTGCTTTGTGCCCGATATGAGACTTGGACCTTCGCTGCGTAGAAATGATACTTGCACTGCTTTATTTTATTGTCTCGTGCTTGTGTGTCGTGGTCGTTCTAAGCTCTTTTCGAAGGATTGTCTGTGCAACATGGTCTTAGGGACAGCATGCCAGTCCGAATGACCAATGTGACACTATTCGCACTGGAATTTGAATACAAAATTGCTGTAAGACCGGGATTCAAAACATCAGATGTTTTTCTATGTGTAGCAGTGAAGTGGCTCTGTTCTCAAGCTGACCAATCTTGAACGACATAATCAATGACCACACATTGCTTTCCCCAGAACCGCTCTTCATTTTTCCGCGCCGAGGACACTTGATGCCAATTTCTCAATGCAGTGTGGGCCAACGTCTGCAGCTTCACACCTTATAACTAGTGAATACCATTATTGATACTTAATTCAAGGGCATCATCTGATCCATTGGAACATGAAAACACGATCAAACTTTTTCGAGAAATGGCCAAGGATCACTTGGACTGTCTCGCTTCCCGGCTCCTGGGCGAAAGTTCAACGTGTCTCATCTCCGGTGGCCGTTCACCACATGGCCATTTGTAGTGCCATTGGAATGATCACCACGCCGCCGTCCAGTATGGTCACTGCGACTAAGCAGAGCCTCTGCAGTTACTCGAACAAGGCAAAGGAAAATTGATTGATTCATGCTTGTAGTTCAAAGTTTTATAGCAAGCTCCAGTTCGTTTAATGATACCATTTCATATCATGTCATGAAGCAAGTGTCATTCGTGCAAAATATTATAGATACATCAAAATACAAGCAAAAGTACAAATATAAAACATAGTGGAAAGGCAGTGCTAGTTTCTCTCAATTTTCGCATCTGTGTCAAGGACTTGAATTTCCCCAGCTGCCTGCACAGGCGCTTCAATGAACACGAAGAGGATGGTGGCAATTGCTGCAGAGCAAACAAACAAGGCTGCCTGTGAGGTCCCACGGGTTGGTTTCTCTGCAGGAATCTCTGAGCCCTTTGCCGGATGTGTGAAGGGAAGTTGTAGTTCTTTCAGAAATACAAATTTAGATTGCAACTAGTAACTGGNGGCTCTTACAAAAAGCAAGTGTCCAAGTCCATTTTTTGCTTACAAATATGACCCTAAAACTGGTTTGTAGAGCACCCAAGTCCTCCCTTTCTGTAGTGGAAATCCAAAGGGGGATGTAACTGGTGTAACTGGTACTTTGTTGGCGCTGCCGTGACTGAGGTTTTGCCAAATTCCATCACGAGCCTCCAATTGATTTACATTATAATATAATATTGATTCCTTCTATTCATGCAAGAAACCCTTCAGAACCCTTGCAACTTGCCACCAATGAACGCCAAGAGCTTTCTGAGATTCCCACCGTTAGCCGCAGGAACAAACTGGAGCTGGGCGGAAGATAGACATCATCACTGCTGATGCCGTTCATGCCAGTCTCAGCGGTGAAATGTCAGCACAGGAAAACCGACTGCAGCATACAGAGTACAGTGTACAGTACTGCGATCCTACTTCTCACTCATATCCCATGTCCGTTCCTCATGTCACATGCTTCGGTGCACCGAGACTCTGTGAAACCTCGATGGATTTGCAACACCTTGGCGAAGTGCGGAAAATATCCGCCGCCAAACGGGAGACAAATCTCCATCCTCTTGTCTACCCCAAAAAAAGGGGTTGCCATCTGAACACAGCTGGAAACATCATGAATGAAGTATAGTGCCACCATCAAATGGTGGTTGAAAGATAGGGTTGGCCAATCTCTCCACGATTGCATGTGATGATGGTTCCGCCATGATTTTGCCATCTCTATTGCATCAGATTTCAAACGTTGTGGCTGCCCACGAAGCTTCCGATCGAGCGACATGATAGACACTATAGATGATATACTTGCACTGATGCGGAACATGAAACCACAACAGGAACATCAAGGCTCATGATTTGACGAGCTGCAAAGAGATGGGAGATATTGATCTGTCCGCAAAGTCTTCCAAGAGCACTACAAGGAGACCAACCCGGACCTTTGCAGGGAGAAGGGTGTACGCATCACGTCCCATGGTCCACAGCCGGCCGACACTATATTATCTAACCCGGCTTTTCCCATGCTGACGATACTATCTTATCACAGCATTATCACAGCACTATTCCTTGGCATGACCCACGCACAGGGTGCCCCGAAAAAAGAATCTCAATGCACAGTAAATGTGGTGCAAATCCGATTCCAGGATCTAAGTCAAACCATTGCATATTTTGATGCTCTTGACCTATGTCAACTCCCGAAATCCAGCCTGGAGAGGAAGCTTGCGCATCCAACAAGCGCAGCAGCACCACAGTCCCCAGCAGCACAGGGAGTGTTGTCAACACCCAAGGGGAAACACCCAGCTGGTCTGCAAGCTGTCCCACCTGGTATGAGCAAAATCGTTTGAAAAACGGTTCTGGATGGCTGTGGTCTTTGTTGGTCGTTTTAGCCACTGAAGGACATGACAAATGTATAAACATTTACGGTGATATAATGCATCACTGAAGGGCATATTGACATCATATTGACAAAGCTGGTGACGATTCTGATTGCACCTGCAACTCGGTCTGTTGCTTCTCAATGAAGGTCATGAACCCGAAAATGCCGTAACACGCCAAGGTGAAGGACCACAGAATCAGCCTCCAATGAAGTTGGCTCAAAAAACCATGCACTGTTTTGAGTTCTAGTTTGATATCATCGCGCTGGCAGTGCTATGTACCCTACAGCATGTTTCTCATCGTTTTACCTGCAAGGTGCAAACCAACAAAAGTCCATCTCTTTGCGAATAGGTTGCTGTGTGGATTTACCATTCAGCAAGTGAAGAGCCTAACAATGGAGCTGCATGCCAGACCTAAAGACACACTTGAATAAAATTACATTTAATACATTCACATTCTAATATTAGCGCCTTTGGATGATTCCTCGCTTGTCGACTTGCCCTATCTTGCCCTTTGCCACTTGCACAAGATGGCAAAGGAATTCGCAGGGAAATGAGCCGCCCAAACTCATGTCCCTCAAAGCTACCGGTAGACCGTTTGACTTATTGCAGCAGGCTGTTGATGCGTTCACACAATCAACATAACATCTAACATAATCTACAACATCCTCCCTCATCGCGGCTGCCCAACCAAAGCCTCACTGGCCAATGTCTCTGTGCCAGGGTTGAGGCTTTGGGCAGGCCATTAGCAACCGCAATAGTCAGCAGCCCAACCGGCAAATAATCAATACACCTGGAGGAAATCTCAAAATCTGGGACTACCAAATCATGCTCATCCACAAACGCCAACTGCCAGAAACAGAAACATGGTCCAAAAGAGCAACCCTGAATGGCATCCTACACCGCAAATGCAATTTGAAAAATGACTACCTTGCATTCACGAGTGCCTTTGCAAATATGGGGACGGGGTGAGAGGTCCGTTCCTTAAAGTTGGTCACCTTGATCTTTAAGAACTTCTATTTTGCCTTTGGCCTAAATTGCAGAAGTTCCACAAAAAACACATGGGCTGCACAACCTTTCTCTTGGACATAACTTTTCACTCGCTAGTTGCTTTTAGTAGAAAACAACTTCTGCGTGCCACTGGTAGGGGCACCTCTGTCTGTGGATCGTGAGTTTGTTCCGCAAAGAGGGTATACTTCCCCCAAAGCAACCAGGTACAAAACGTTTATGTATTTTCGGCAAATGAAAATTCCATATATAATCGAATCCAACTTTTGGAATTAAGGTTCGCCCTCAGATTGAAGAAATCCTGCCCTCAATCCCTCTGTCCTTGCAGAAGGGTGCGGGGCCTGCAGCAGTGGATAAAAAGATTGCAGCACGCATGAACCTCTATTCTCTAAACAACCGGAAGGATTTTGAGTCATGTTCAGTCTTTTTCATGTATATAATGGTGTAAACATGCCTAATATCTGGGTGGTTCTGTACGGTTCTATTATAGATACTTGTCCCAAACTTGCGAGAATCACCCCAGAACGGGCAGTGAGGTTGTGCTGTTTGTTAGCCAAGCGTCGTCCACAGTACCACGGCGAGCAACAGGAATATATGCCAAAGCCTAGGGGACACGACTTCAACATCGGCAAGCCATAGCCCGATGATAAGCCCATGTAAACCCAAACTCTCAAATCATGCTCAAAGAACTTCACAGGATTGTGCATCGGAATCGATCTTGATTTGTTACAGGAGTGAGGCTCCCTGTGGATTCATGCAAAACATCACCGATCAAGAAAGCTTAGTGTGTTAGTGCAGCTGCTGGACAGCCATGTCCTGCACACAGCATTCATCAACCGCAGTCCAACCCATTCCCACTTGTTGTAGTGCCTAACACTGTCATGAATCGTGAATAGTTGCTGCCTTCACTTTGAAGAAAACCTTCCATCAAGGGTGGCCAAACGCTTCTGAAGCAAACAGCCCGGAACAAACTTGCAATGAAAAAATCGCCATGTTGGGATCTTCAACAAGTCTTGTTACTCGTTTGGAGTTTGGAGCATTGAAACTTGACAGGGGCCAAGTTGTGACCAGTCATCACAGGTGTTGAAATCAGAGAATATGTATTTGGCTCCCTTCCATTTATGTGGGTGTAGTGGGCCGCATAAACATTGGGTAAAGAGTGGATTTAACATGATTAAATTATAGATAGATACACATATAATAGACCATGATAAAGCTCCTGCTATGCTGACAAATCATTCATAATCCCACTCTCGACCAAAGGCCATCCAAAACTAGCGAGTGGCTGAGAGCAATGCGCTCAAACGTCTCGGCAAAAGGAGAAGGGCAGCCATCAGCACAACCTCGGTGGCAACAATAAAAGTGTAAAAGTGCAGGCTGTGACAGCTGTGACAGGTCCATTTTGTGATCTCGCAAATGTGACAGCATACTTCCAAAAAAGCACGGCAAGATGATTCAAGTTTGTATCATTTTGTATCTAATGTTTTTTGAAACATGTTTTGTGCATGTTTGTCGTATTTGTCAAAACTTAGCTTGTGGCATCAACTTGATAACACATCTCGAAGATGCTGATGTTGTGGCAGGTGGAAGGGTAAGCATGGGCGGCCTGCATCGTCACACGTCGTGTCAACATGTTGCCATTCCCCCCTGCATAGATGCACAAATGTTCTGCTCTGCTCTATCCTGTCACTATGAACGACCCCGTCGCAAAAAAAAAGAAAACATCTTTTTTGCAATCCGCATTTTATCAGAGCAGGCCTCGTGAACCAGGAATATTGTCGGAATCAAGTGTTTGCCACGCATGCAACTAACTCCTTGGTGTTACAGGAAATTCATCTGCATACAGCATACAGCTAATTCATCTGCATAGCACTGCCATTTTCACGCTTGTCATGCACTTGCCCTATGCCCTATTCTTGTTTTGAAGACCTTCATACTAACAGGGCAAATCATCCGGGAAGGTAGGCGCATTCTAAAGGGAACTTGACCTCTTCAATTCCGTCAAGAGCACCTGGCTGAGAGAGAAATTTTCGAAATCCGAAATCCTCCGAAATCTGCTTCGACTACTTTGAGACTACTTGGAGCAAAGCTTCGGTTTCGCCAGAACCAGACATAAAGAAAGCGGCTCTTGCCTGCCAGGACCGAACACCCTGTTTCACTGGGATCAAGGCCACGTTAGTCTGCATGACCTCATACCAGATCAATGCAGCAATTAATGACCCATAATGAATCATTAATCAATATTAATTAATATCTAATCGTGACTTGACTACTCTAAATTTCATTGAACCTCCAAGATGGCAATGGCAGATTGAATGTGAAGTACCTAGGCCCAAAACCGCGCTCAAGAGACCCTCGCTAGTGCCTATGTTTGGAAGTGGCACTTCCTCAATGATCACGGCCACATAAAAGTATAGCCATATGCCAACCTCAAAAGTCATCCAAGGGCGACTGTATCCAAAGATGCTTCAGACCTAGAATTGATGGTTTTATGACAAGATATTGCCCGGATAGATCGTGGGAGAGTGATCTTTGGCCCCCTCCTTAAGGACATCCTAACTACAACCTTCTCTAGTCATTCATAGCCACATATCATGATATATGNATATATTGAGTACGGCCCAGCTACAGTAACAGTGCAATAAAGCTTCCAATATGTAATACCTATAAAAAATGAGCACCAGGAAATCTTTGAAAATTAGCCTAGAGATAATCATCATTTTTTGGATCTGCAGGTTAACCACTCACCTTGCAAACGTTGCATCCTGTTTTCCACTCTGCCAATTCACCCAAGCTCCCCAATTTCCAACCACCACTTCTCCAATTTCTTCAGGCTTCCCCAAACTTCCAACACCACCTGGTCCATTCCCTTCAGGCCTTACCTCAGGTGTCTCCCCAACTTCCACCTCCCACTCCCCAAGCTTCCCCATTTCCAACCACCACTTCTCCAATTTCTTCAGGCTTCCCCAAACTTCCAACACCACCTGGTCCATTCCCTTCAGGCCTTACCTCAGGTGTCTCCCCAACTTCCACCTCCCACTCCCCAAGCTTCCCCATTTCCAACCACCACTTCTCCAATTTCTTCAGGCTTCCCCAAACTTCCAACACCACCTGGTCTATTCCCTTCAGGCCTCACCCACTAACTCTGACTGCTAGTAATTTAATCTAAAATAATTAATTTGATTACTTATTTCATATTTCCTCTTGCTTGTTACTAACACTAAGACTAGACTATGACAATAATTGCACCTACAGCCATACATTTTAAATTACTATGACTAGACTATGACTATGACTATAACTTTTTTCTTTCTTATTTATTATATCATTTTATATATAATTATTCAAATTGAAGTATTCTTTATTTCTATCTCTATGATATCATTTCATATCATATCATATCATATCATATCAAATCATATTTGTACATGATATGATATGAATGATATGATATGATATGAAATGGTATGAAGATTTGATGTTTTTGTGAAATTAAATTGTTTATGCTTCATGACTTTTTGATATTTTGTTCCTGATTCCTACTGTTTACTTATTTATTATTTCATGAATTAGCTAATTAGTTTAGTTTATTTATTGTGTTTTCTTGTTTTTTTAAGGCTGAGCTTTTATTTTATTTCATTTTGAAAATTTGACTAAATAATTTAAATGTTTTTTATTTAAGTTTTTGGTTTTATGTCATTTATGTCAGTTTTATTCATGTTTATCACTGTTTATCTATTATCTATAGCTTATGTGAATCTGAATGCTGAATGCACATTTGTTAAAACTGTTTAAACTAGGACATTTTACGGTTCAATTGTATTTTATTTTAATTTTCTTTTATTTTGTACTTTATGTTAAATTAAATTACGGTAAACAGTAGATGATATTTGATATTTGTTGCTTTTCTGTACGAGAGTGTTTTTTTTTAATGTTTTTTTCTGCTTTTGTTTTTCAAAGCGGTTTTTCTGATTGTTTTTTGCGTCTTTTTCCTATTTCCCTTCCGGTCACTTAGTAATGTAAGATATACGCCAGGTGTTTGCCACAACAAGAGCGCATCCCCAGTCAGCTTGAAGGCTCAAGCTGAATGATTTTCCAGGATGGAGCCTGGTGAAGTTGCCATTCGTTCGGTGGCTTCCGTGGTTGCCTACTTTGTGGATGAGGGATCAAAAGCTTTCCCAATCCATGTTGCTGTGGCTGCTGTTGAGCATGGCCTGCAGCGGAAGCTGACAGATGCGGAGGAGTGGTTCAGCTCCAGTTCTAGTTTGCATTTTAGATTTGATTTCAATATTTTTTACAGTATACAGTATCGTATCTCACCTCTTTCAGAATTTCCATCGAGTCTTGGCTGTTGTCATCTCATCTCATTGCAGTTTTCTCATGAAATCAGATTTGGAGTTGGGCCAAATTTATTTCCTTGGTGTGGTTGGAAGATTGGTCATTCTCATTAGAGAATATAGCTTTCCAGCCAGCCAGCGATTGAGCTGTCTCCGAATTCCGAATTCCAATCGTAATAAACCGTAAACCGTTGCCATTGCAGGCCCATGCAGCAGTGCAAGCCATCACCTGGGAGATGGCATCATTGGACACGAAGGAGATTAAGGGTGGTGATACAGTGATACAGAGTGATACAGTGATACAGTGATACAGTCGATAGTCGTGATAGAGTGATGATAGTGATATTTGATATTGTACTCTGATACTGATAAAACAGTGATACAGTATATACAGGATACAGATACTGATGCAGCCATCCTGAATGTCATATTGCCTATTGCCAATTCCTAGATTAGACGTATGTCATATGATATTTTGAAATTGAAATATGGCTGTGGTCCTGGTATGGTTCCGAATATGGTCAAACTTGTTGAGCGCTCCTGCAAGCGCCAGGATGCAGTGGATGTGATCCTATTCGATGTGAACAGCTCAGCAGGCTCAGCAGGCTGGATTGTAAGGATGGTCGCTGCTGTCTAGTGGCATTAACTTCATTTGCTCTGCTGCTCAGTAGATGAAGCTGCTGGTCAGCAGCCTCCACAATTGCTGCCTAGCAACATGAACTGCTGATCAGTAGCTTTCAGAATTGCTGCCTAGCAACACAAAGTGCTGATCAGTGCTTTCGGAATTGCTGCCTAGCAACATGAGCTGCTGATCAGTAGCTGTCGGAATTGCTGCCTAGCAACATGAGCTGCTGATCAGTAGCTTTCAGAATTGCTGCCTAGCAACGCCAAGTGCTGATCAGTGCTTTCGGAATTGCTGCCTAGCAACATGAGCTGCTGATCAGTAGCTTTCAGAATTGCTGCCTAGCAACACAAAGTGCTGATCAGTGCTTTCGGAATTGCTGCCTAGCAACATGATCTGCTGATCAGTGGTTTTCCGAATTGCTGTCTAGCAACACAAAGTGCTGATCAGTGCTTTCGGAATTGCTGCCTAGCAACATGATCTGCGGATCAGTGGTCTTCCGAATTGCTGTCTAGCAACAAGAGCTGCTGCTCAGTGGTTTTCCGAATTGCTGTCTAGCAACAAGAGCTGCTGCTCAGTTGCTGTCTAGAAACCGGAGCTGCTGGTCAGCAGCTTTCGGAATTGCTGCCTAGCACAAGCTGCTGCTCTGCGGCTTCAAGCTCTTTGCTTCTGTGGTGGTTCGCTAGGTGTGGAGAGCCAAAGCCGGGCAAGTGCTTCAACAGCAACGAGCGCAGAAGATTCAGGGGCTGGCGCGATGAGTGGTGCCAGCGAAGATACAAATGGTGAAAGCGAAGGTCCCTAAACATCCTGAGGCCTGAGGGCACAGCGAGTGAGTGTCCTATTTGAGGTCCTGCATAGCAGGCATAGCAGGATCAAAAGGCAGTAAGTACCAAGAGATGTTTGGAACGACGCCATCAGATGTGTATCAACGTTGTTACTCTATCTTGCAAAAAAAAAACTTGATAGGATAGGGATAACCGGGATAGCGATGAGTGCTAGTACCTTCTATTCAATTTCCAAATATGTTGTTTCTCACTGATCCTTAGAGCCAAGTTCCAGTTCCTGTCAAAGATGTTGTTGTTTTCCGTTAGGGTTGTCATGACCCTCTTCAAACCAAAGTGCCTTCTTTTATGAAAATCCTGAAACAAGATTTTAAGACCGGCCCTGTCAGAGTCACGCATCATTGCAGTCTGCTCAGGGTAAAAATGTTTGCTGTGCTGATACTCCTCACCTTGTTTGATTTATGGCCCGTGTTTTTTTTGATCATGGGTTTGCGTTGTGATCCGACATTGTTTTCTAGTCAATCAAACTGACCTGGGTTAACACAGCTTAAGATAAGGCAGCTGGTCATGTGCGAACTAGAAACAATTGATGAAACTGAGTGTTTTCAGATCCATGTGTTGCAGATTTTGAAATTTTGCAAGAAATTGGTTCTTCAGTCATAAAGTGCAAGTTTTTGGACTTTTTGTTTCGAGTACAGAGGTTTGGAAATCAAGGGTTGTCGATTACAGCAGCCATGTGAAGCATAGTAGTTGGAGAAGTCTTTCAAAGCTCCATTGAATCATACATAGTCACACTCATAGTCACAGGCAACAGGTGTCAAAGTCTTCCTAAAGACTTGAACAGTTGGACTCATCTCCAGTATCTTAGAGGACACAAGTTGACATGGGTTGAAGCGACATGACCGACCTTGGGTGAAGTTTTAGTTTTCATTGCTGCAAGATGTGTTTATCAATTGCCTGTTAAGTCTTTTAAGTACATTGCAGCTCTTCATTTCTGAGCTGTACCTTCGCAACATGTTGCCACCTCGCATCAACCGAAGGGGCAGGGTCAATGCAAACTACACCCGTATAAGGAACAACCAGGCAGTACTGGGCAACTTTGCAGTCACTGTTGCAGACGATGTGGAACCACTTGATGCCCGTAATTTGGCTGTTTTCATTTTTGATTTGGTTTACACAAAAAATTATAGACTGACTGTTCATTCGCATTCATCTTGACAGTAGCAGCAGTGATCACTGATCCCTGCTTAGGATCAGTGACCAACGATTACTGTCAGATTTCTTGCCCCACTTTTCAAATTGTTTGCGTAAGGGCAATTCCACTGTTGATGTTGATTGCTGGATAGCCCCTGGGCGCTCAACAGAGGAAGCAACCTGAAAGCCAGCACCATGATTGGGAACGCCTTCAGCAAAATGAAGCAGAAGGCAAGCGCTTACATGTCCAAGGGCAAATCCTTTGTACGATCTACTTCGCGGTCAGTTTTCCTATCAGCTGCAGCTTTTTTGCATGGCCAGAAGAGGTGACACAGACTGCTGCTTCTTTGTAAAGTCTCTAGAGAGAGCATAGTTCATATGTTTAATTTGCAGAAATCAATCATTTGATTTAACTCATTTGAAAAATGAATGTTAACGTAACATAACTCACAATGATTTTTTATTCATCAATCAGATGATTCGATGATTGACGTGTGTGATGTGTTTTGCATTAAACAAGTTGAAGAAAGTAATGGTAGTAATTAGTAAATAAATAGTCATGAATAATTCCTGATTAGTAGTTAATAACAACAGAATGCAGAGAATGCAGAATCATCAGACATCATTTATCATTGATATCTTATATCTGTTGGAACTTTTATAAATCAATTGAAGAATGCCCTGTGAAGCAAGTTGACATCAAATTAATGATTTGATCCAGACTCATACTACTACTATTTCTTCTACTACTACTACTACTACTACTACTACTACTACTACTACCTGCCAATGTAGGTGCTTCCAGCGAAGAGTGGAGCAGCAGCCAAATGTTTGCGCACCTGCTTCAAGTGACTCTGCTTTTACCTTGAGCTTTGGGTGGGATGAAACAAAGCAAGCAGCAGCCAGGCCCCGGCAATTGCATGAAGAGGTTACCACAATGAGACTAAATGATGGTCCTGTGGAAGGCAGTGATCAAGACCCCACTGAAGGGAGCCTTGGTTTCAGATTTGGAACTCACAGCCTTTCCTCATGTTTGTTTTGGAAAGGTTCCACAGTTGTTCAGCTTGTATAGTGCCATTGGCAAAGAGCATGGGTGCCAATTCCAATTTGGATTTGCGCGGTGACACTAATTGTTTTAATTTCTCTTTGTTCATGCAGCTTCTTCTTTTTTTGTGCTATGGGCCATTCAAACGTGGCAGCAAAAGGAATAGCCGGAAGACAAGCATTGCAGCCAGAGGTCGCGGTCGTATTGAATTTGTGCACAGCTTGGTGTGCAGTGGCTGCGTCACAATCAAGGATTGCCTGGGGGAAACCAAGGAGGAAATCATTCTGCCAGCACAAGGAGTAGAGTCAACGAAATCAGAAGCGATTGGCGGCAACCTTGTCAACTCCTTTGAAAGGTACCTCTTCGGCAGTAGCCTCGACACCTTCATACTGACCCTGGCTGGCAAATTTTCAAATGTTAACTTTTGTTGTGTGGGGGACTCAGCGGGTGCCAATCTCAAGTTGGCGGAGCAGTTGTTCAGCTACTTGCAACAGGTTTGCCGAAAACACGGCATTTTCATGACTGCAAACTTTACGCCGTGTCAGCTCCACCAAGCTGCCCGGATTCTGGGTTTGTACCTGGAGCACAATGCATTGAGCACAGCCTTGTTTTCTTGCACAAGGCTTCACCAACACACAAATACGAGGAAGAAATTCCGTGACCGAATGAAAGTTCTGCTGTCTGAACGCTTCCAGTATTTTGCAAATCAGCGGCCACCCCTTTGTGCGTTCACAACTTCCAGATTCAGGCGAAACCTTTTCGAATTAGTCAGTGGGTCCTGGCGAGGAGAAACTGAGGAAGAAGTTCATTCTGCCCGAACGGACATGGTGAAACAGGCCTTGCTTTTCTTCAACGGCAACATCAGCCAGAATGGGTCTTGGAGTCACTATTGCAATGGCTGCCACAAGAATGAGCATGAAGCGCGCCAACATGTGACACGCTTGCATGTTCTTTTGATGACATGGTGACATGAGTGACTTAGTATCACCAAAACTGCCCCAATACCAATGCCTCAATTGTTCACTTTTTCAAGGATGATCGCCAGCGAAGGGTCAGCTAAAGTTAAAGTTGTTTTGCAGGTTCAATGGCGACATTGCTATGGCTATGGCTCTTAATATTTCTGATGCATACGGTACGATCATCACAAGTCACTAAGGAATGATCTATGCATTTCAAGCTGATGACTTCCAGTCCATTGGTCATCAACATGACATAGAGGGGTCATATCATATACATATACAGCAAAAGAGTACAGTGAGGTACAGTGAGTCATATAGAACGTATTGTCCAACTTCTTTCACTTGTCACATTGCATAAATAATTTCTGGCATGGAGATGCCTAGAAGTTGAAGCTCGGTAACTAGATTTCACACAAGACTGTCTTTTGAAGCCTCATATCTTAATTTGACTTGATATTCCAATCCAAAGGCTTGGCAGATCCTCCTGGACATGCATTACAATGCCGGGAATGAAGTTTTTGTTCCAACAAGATGGACAAAAACAGGGCCAGCGTTGCAGCAGTGGAGCAGGGGCCTTGCCATCCACTTTGTTCTTCGAGATTCCTACATGAGCAGTGATGTGTTGGAGGCTTTGCCATTTCCTTTCGTGATTCAGTGTTGTTTTCTGATTGCAAGGCATTTCTTGGTTTTCAACAGACCATTGCAATAGTTTGTCACCACAACCTGTAGTCAGTTGCCATTGTATGTTGTGTGGACAGCAGCTTGCGCCAGGAGGATGTGGCCAATGCAAACGCAGATGACCAGTTCCATCGAGCTATGGCAGTTCGAAAGAAGCGATCCAAGCAGTTCTTAGAGAACCCGCTTTGTATCTTCACAATGCTCAACACATTGGTCTTCCATCACTATTTAAGTAGGGTGACAGCAGCCGCCTTCGAGCTTCACAACTCTGACAAGGAAGGCATCCCATTGAAGCCAAGCAAGTTGCAGGAAGCAAAACAAAGGAAGCGCCTGCTGTTCAAAGGTGCCCAGGTTCTCGAAGAACCGCAAGATTCTGCTGAAGAACATGCCTCCTTGCTCAAGATGTATGGCCGGGCCCATGAGGTGGTGAAGCTTTTGTGGACTGTCCTTTCCTCTTTGGATGCCATTGAAAGAACAGCCTTTTGTGTGCCAATGGCATACTGGCCAGAAAACATGTCGAAGGCTGATATGTTCCAGAGACTGTCATTAGATATTTTGAAGGGCATTGCTGCTCTAAAATTTCGAATCTTGGAAAAGAGCGTCATGCCTCCTTACTCACTCTTGGAAATCGCTAGGCCAGGAGCTAGCCCAGAGCTTCTTAGTGCCAAGACACGTGAGTTCCTGAGCACACCTCAATGTTGTTTGGATGCTTGTTGGGCCAAGCCAGTCCAACAAAAGGTTTTGAGCGAGGCAGATCAGCCAAGGACTCTCCACATGCATGCTGCAAGGTTTTCTACAAGTTGTCGTGGCGTTTCATCAAGGGAGGAAGCATTGCATGCCCAGCAGAGGAAGCATGCAAGGGGCTGGGAGGGTGCACCAATCTTATTTGTGAGGCAGGCAGCGGAAAGTGTTCTGCAGACAGCATGGGATAATTTTTCTGTAAGGACAGGCATTCAAGAAAAGGGTGCCCCAGAGAAGGTCAAGGCTGCAAGCAAGATTGTGCGAAAGCGGGTCATCAAGCATGCTAGGCCCAGACAACTTGGCAGTCCTTATTTTTTCTTCCGAAATGCTGCTAAGAAGAGCTCCACAGAGACCAACGAACAAATCCACCGACGATGGCATACTCTATCACCTGAAGAGCTTCAACACTGGAAGATGAGACATCGTTTGCATTCTGGGCGAAACAAGTGGATGAAGGCAAAGCTGGCAAAAAAAAAGAAGCTGAAGAAGAAGCCAGAAAATCGGTCAGCACCCCATGGGGCCTGGGGGATGATCGCTTCCCACTCAAAGAATCTTATCTTCGCGACTTCCTGCAGCCATACCAGCGGAAACATACAGGATTGAGAGAGCTGCACACCTTGGAGAAACCAACCCCTGAAGTGTCTTCAATCCTTCAGGAGACGAAGCAATACCATTCCATGGACACTGCTAATGTTGCTGCCAGGGCATTTTTGCATCCATCAGAAGTGACAGCTCACAGTGACACCTGGGCCAAAGTGGCGGAATTGCCACGGCCCAGGAAGGCTTGTCCAGAACTTCATCCTGGGCTGTGCAAAGAGGTGGATGCTGCGATTCTGCCCAAGGTCAATGGCTTCTGGCAATCATTGCCCAAACATGACTGCATCCTCATGTTGGTACGTAGTGGGTCAGCTCGGCAGCGAATTGCAGTGTTTGCTCAGCTGGTGGTAGGACAGGGTTGCGTGAGTTCAAAAATGGTTGAGATGAAGCCACATTCCAACTGCTGACTGGATTCTTTTGCGTTATATTTCATGTCTTCTCATTCATGAAGTCTTAAACATTGGTTTCCAGTGAACTGCCAATCGTCAACACGTCAGTCCTATAGTAACGAGAGATTGGCTAATGTTATGTGAAGAGTCCGTATGCGGTTAAACAGCTAAAGTTGCCATTTACGTTCATGACTGCTAGGGTCATTGCGCTAGAGTCATAGCTTAAGCTGTGGTACATTACCATCACACCCACCAATCAGGACTCAAGCGTCCAATTCGACTTTTCATGGCTCCTTTAAGTCTTGAGGGCCATGAAGTGAAGAAGGTTCCAGGGGTCGACAATTGCCATCTTTTGCCATACAATCCAATGGCAGCTTATCCGTTTGAATTGCGATTGCAGCGTGCAAAGGCAAGGAGTGACTTTGGAGATTGTGGCCTGTTTGGACAGCACGAGTTTTGCAAGCAGGTTCTTTTGCTTTGCGATGACCCGAAAAAATGGTCCATCCAAGAGTTGCAAGCAAATCATCAAAATCTGTCCCTATTGACAGTGATTGGTGTGAAGCAGGATTATGGCTGTGCCAAGGACAAAGTCACCCAACCAGAGTTTGATGCGCCACCTTCCATTGTCCCTGGAGAGGACATGGATTTTTTTGATATAGCGTCATTGGCGCCAGGGGCTGTACTTGAGAAACTCCTCAAGAAAAAGGCCCAAAGAATGCAGCAAGAAGACTCGGAGGGAGATGAGATTTCACAGATCTCAGATGGAGCCCCGAGCGATATAGAAATGGATGATAACGACGTTGGCCAAATGTTGGAGCAAGAGTTTGCCTCTTGTTTGCGCATCAAATTGTTTGTAGCATCAACAGTACGTAGTGCACTCAATTTGGTAGCTTTTGCATGCATGCTCTTGGAACGAGGACATTCAAACACAAGTTGTCGTCTATCAA
This sequence comes from Breviolum minutum Mf 1.05b.01, assembly GCA_000507305.1. NCBI lineage: Eukaryota > Dinophyceae > Suessiales > Symbiodiniaceae > Breviolum > Breviolum minutum. Next base: position 155,315 of record DF239335.1, on the reverse strand, counting down.
TCGTTGTTTTGTTCTTGGCTCCGAGCAGAACGCACAGCTGAGGCACCCAACAAGAAAAGGAAGACAAGAAACTTTGGTGAGGATGCCACTGGTGGTGGAGGGCAGCCAGATCATGCTTCTGACGCTGGCTCTGTGTCTGATGCTGGTTCTCGTGCGCCAAGAACAATGGCCACAGACAAGCAGTTGGTGGAAGAAGCCTTGAAAGAGGATGGCAGGCATGCACGAGTCGAACAATAAGTTAAGTATTGTTTTAGTCTATTATATCGAATCATATCGTTAATTTACTATTGACTATTGTTTAATATTGAATTGGTGTTTTGAGTTTTCAGTGCATTTGATCAATCACCTGTGAAAAGCAATCAGATTTAGATAGCAGGCTTTAAGGATGCCTGACGGCCAATCTCCAGTGTATTTTTCAGTACATCATATGCTGGTGCGTGATGAGTGACAAGCATGAATGATTCATGATTACAAATTGAGTCTTTGCAAGTCAGGAAGGCCATTTCAAAATGATGGGAGCAAGACATTTGTCTTTGCAAGGTGAATGTTTTCAAAATTGATGTAGAATTTTTCGTTGATCGCTGATCAGTGACATAGACATTGACATCCACATGTCCCCTGCCACACACATTCTCCGCCATCAGCAATCCAGACCACCAGCCTTGATAACGTTCATTCAAGCCAGGCAATTTACATGTGAAGGTGAATATGAATATGAATGAATATGTGTAACAGTAATAGTAATAGTATTAATGATGAATGAATATAACTTATGATGAGATATGATAGCACCACCTTACATGCGTTACATGACTCCATGGTCCTAGATTCTGCTGCAGAAACATGACGTGTACTGACGTACCATGAGATGTTTCTCCGTGAGGGATTGAAAGGTTGAGCACAATGAATGACCACGTGTTTTTTGCCAATTTCAGGATATTGTAATTTCAGGAGCGGCAATGCAATGATAAACGCAAATAATTCAAATAATGAAAACTGTTCTTGTTCTTTTGCTTTTTTGCAGCTGTTTCTTCCTAAAGTCCTGAGAGGTGGCCACTGCCTGATGGTTGCCGTATCTACTACCAAAAAAGATACAATACTTTCGCTGCATTTTGCAACAGCAAGCGGATCAGTGGAAGCACCTACAGCGTTGCTTCTTATGGCAACAAAGGAGATCAGAGGGTTGCCCAGAGAAACGCAATAATCCAACATCATTTGCTGTATGGCCCGGCTGTAGCTGAATCTGTAATAGCTTAGCATAGTCAGAGTCATAATTGAATTTGAATGAGTTGGTAATAGTAGTTGCTAATTTGAAATATGAAATACTGAAATGTCACGTCTATCGTCTATCCGTCTATCGTTATGTTCTATGTAGATCTAAATCTACTTAATTTGAGTTTTACTGCTGGCTAGTATCTTTGCTTGGGCAAGCTCAACCTCAAAGCTGAGCAGTCCTTGCAGGAGCAATTCAGATGGCAGCAAATCACTTGCCTTCAAGTGCAAGCTCCAGCAAAGGCTAAATTGTGGTTGCCTTCAAGCGCGAGCTCCTGTTTGAAAGTTCCAGCTTCTCGGTTTGAATTTTTCTTTTGAGAAACCTTTTTTAATTGGTTGGAATTCTGAATGAAGACGCCCGTAAGGCTAGGCACCTGAATATTCACACAGGTTTGATTTGATTTGGTACTACATGACACTATGATCAGTTAGCTAACTTCAATCTGAATCATACAGCAATTTTCAGGAGTTACCTGTAATTTAATGGTTTCTCAGATGTAGAAACAGGTACAGTGTAAATATGTAGCGCTATACTACGAACCATGTTGGTTTCAAAGTGCCTAAACAGAGCCCAGCATTCTCAAAACCAGTTAGATTCTTTACACCTCGCAAGGCAATACTCGCAACACCATGCACCATGGTCTGACTTCAAAGAAGTGGCACTAACTGATTCGGTTTCAGAAAATGGCACCAGCAGATGCGTGCTTTTCTCACAGAATCTTGTTATAACTTTGGAAACATTTTTGAATGAGGTTTGACAGCCGCAGACTTGATCCAGTTCAGCCATTCTATGTTGTAAGTTTTCTATTCCAATTGCAGCCTCGGTGCGGAAACATCATCTCAATTCCATAATGTTTTGGGCTCAAAAATAAGATTTACTATACGAAATGAAACGTCGCAGTGGGAAGTCCAACTGGCCATCTGGTAAGGGTAGGGATGCTGGATGGAAGAAGTCAAATGAGAAACGGTCTGCCGAAAGAAAACGGCTGAGAGAGCATGCATTCAGCCAGTGCTGCAGCAGGATTTTTGAGAAGACCAGTGTGGAAGTTTTGCAAAGACGGGCTTTGCGAAAATACAACAAGCTCCAAAAACTTGCAGCAGTCAATGAAAGCATAGTTGCTTGCGACGATGAGACACCATGGACACAGCCCAAGTTTCACACGGAGAAGGAACAGTGTCCATGCCAAAGAAAGCTAGCCTTTGGGGACAAATCAGGGGCGCTTGTTTCAGCAGATGGTGCTGATGAAACAAATCATGGCTTAGTTTCAAGTGAGGGTGAGTCTATGCCTGAAAGTTTCAAGTGTGTTTTCCAGGTGTGGAAGAAATATTTCTGGTCTATTTCTAGCTCTGATTATTCAGCACCACCATTGCTGTATGAAGACCCAATGGCTGAGTTTTGTTGAAGCCATGTTTTTGCGCCGAAGTTGCAAGACATTTTGTGTACAGTGGATCATCATTTTCAAGTGAAAAAGTTGTTTTCTTTCAGTTGCGGCCAGGCCTACAATCAGTCTATATACGTTCACCTTTAGATTTTCTTCCTGCGTAAGTTCAAGTACATGCTGTGAATGTCATTGTTTGTATCTTTTGCTGGATTGCTCACAGGGTAGGGAGATGTAGATCAAAACATAGACGACACAGGTATGTATGGAGTGTGAACGTTTACTCACATCAGCTTACAGCGAATCTTGCGGCTAACAATTTAAAACAAAATTCATAACACTTTTGTGACACTTTTGCCAGCAGCTCAGTTGTGCGGACGCCTCACAGACCTTTTGCCACCAGCCCAATGGTGGGCGCCCCACACAGAGCCAGAAACTGAAGAAACCCAGCTTGTCATATGTCAATCAAGGATTGAAATGCGGCAGGCTGAGTTTGTTCTGTTGCTGGCTCTGTGTGGGGCGCCCACCATTGGGTTGGTATGGCATGCTGCCACGGCACTGCCTATGCAACTTTTGGGGCAGCTTAGCATTGGGATGAGTGTTCTATGATGTACCTGGTTCAGGAGTTGATTGTTTGCTTCTGAACTTTCCAGTTCTTTAGTTTGCAGGGGTCCATCCGTTTATATTTTATAGCTTATCATAGTCAAAGTCAAAGTCACATTCTCTGTCATCTCCCATAGCATTTCCGAGGAGTGTTGTCCCTTTTTTCCTTCATTGTTTTTCAAAACGTGTCAGGACAAACATCCTTGATCATCTTCGTCCTGACCTCAACTCCTCTTTGACAATTTCATTCAAGTTGAGACTAGATGACCAGCAACCTGGTTGTTGCTGACTAGCATTCAACTAAGAAATTGCTGACTAGCAATGAGGTTGTTGCTGGCTAGCATTCAACTAAGAAAGTGCTGACCAGCAATGAGGTTGTTGCTGCCCAGCAACATCCCTCGTTTCATTCAACGTGGAAATTGCTGACTAGCAATGAGGTTGTTGCTGGCTAGCATTCAACTAAGAAAGTGCTGACCGGCAATGAGGTTGTTGCTGACTAGCAATGAGGTTGTTGCTGCCCAGCAACATCCCTCGCTTCATTCAACGTGGAAATTGCTGATGAGCAATCAGGTTGTTGCCCTGAGTCTGCTAAACTAGTAAATTTACTAACCTTAAAATTTAGTATTTACTAGGAAAAAACTACTTGTTCAACTACTAATTTTTTCATTGGATGTTGAGTGTGTTGTCCTTTTGCCTGTCAGACGTTTATTTGTGTGCCTGTGAAGTATTTATTTGTGAAATGCTTACTTGTGTAAAGGTGCGTACTTGTGTGCGGTGAACTTTTTACTTGTGAAATGTTTACTTTTGTGAATGCTTACTTGTGTGTACTTGTGAAATGTTTACTTGTACATACATACATGCATACATACATACATACATACATACATACTTACATACATACATACATACATACATACATACATCAACTTTTCATGGTTTGTGTCCCAGAAAGTTCATAAATGTTGTCGAGATGTGTGCAGTATTGTGCATACATGTTGAAAGGCTGCATGCTGAAATGTGGACCAATAAATTTGGGCTCATCAGTCAGTGTTTGTCAGTGACTAAGGCTTGATGTTCCAGCAGATTCCAGCAGCAATGCAATTTACACTTATTATGTATGTGAATATTTCAAAAACTATGTGCAAAACATCCATCACTTACTGTAAAAATATAATACATCAAAACTCATCACCAAGAATGCTCTGAAAAATCGATCAAATACATCAAAACATCCATCACTTAAAAATATAATACATGCAAAACGTCCATCACTTATCCAACATGACGATGGATAGTCTTGACCTGGCCCGTCGCTATTTGAAGCTGTACGAGGAGTTGCAGCAGGATGCTGTGACATCACTCTCCCAGTCCTTAAAGAGGTTCCGCTGGTACGCTAACCAGAACATGAAGCCGCGTGATTATGTTTATCAGTGGCATTTATGGTACCACGAACTTGTGAAGAGACTTGGCTTTGATTCATCAGTGAGTCTAACTTAATTAAGACTTCATTTACATATTGTCTCAAAAATGCCAAGTGAACTGTACACTGTTCTTTGTTGACATGTTTCACTTCTTTCTGACTGTTTGCCAAATTTTTTTTAGCATGCCTTTGGCCAAGGAGGAAAACATTCATCTCCATTTCGTGCAATCGTTCGTTTACGGAGTGTGGCCAAATGATCTTCCCAATAGAGCTTGAAGACATGTACCTGAGCAACCATGAGACAGTTGCTGAATTCATGGAAGCCTGGTGTGCCTTTGTTTCTTGGTTGGATGTGTATATAGTGGTCTGCCAAGTCTTTTTCACTGGCTTTTGTTTTTTCGGAATTGATTTCATCTATTTAGCATGTTTTGTTTTTGTTTCGTATTATTGCATTCTCTTTTGCTGGCACAGGTCAGAGAGAATGACATCGAAGCCAGTGCCAATGCAATGAAATTTCAGGACTTTGTGAAAGTCAATTGGATGATCAAAACGCACTGGTCGAAAACATCTCCAGTGCCATCATCTAGGCAGGAATTGCAGCTTGTTTGGAAAACACAGCAATGCATTTTTTCGGGTTGCCAGTTTGTATGTTTCAATGTACATGATTTCAAGTTTTGTTGAAATAAATTCACCCATAGATTTTAAGTCCCCAATCTTCAGACCAAAAATCCTCAGGATTGACATGGTGCTGCAAACGGACTTCCTCAATGCTAAAGAAAAACATCAGTGGTTGGAGGAGCTTGGTGCTGGTGCTTCACAAGTTCGGAGCAACCGATGGACGAGACGCTTCAGAGCAGTGGAGGTTTAGACAAAGCCTCTTGAGAGGGGTGGGGTCTGTTATGAAAAATTGGTCCCCTAGGTTCAACAGAAATTTCTCTATGAGATCCTGATTTTATAATTCAAGTCACACGATTTGTTACATCAACTTACAGTTCACCTTGGGGCCACATGCTCGTTGACAAATCTGAAATTTGTCTCAACTGATGCAAGTTTAACTCGCTATCTTTCAGACTGCGTGATTTAGACTTGGAAAAGACCCCAACCTCCAAGTGAAGGATCTGACAAACTTTTTGGTTTTGATGGTTTCAAAGAAACCATGGAATTGGAAGCCCAAAATGTGCTTCCTTCTTATTCGAAATTGCTCTGTTCTTGGGAGCCTGGAATGATGGTTTAAGATAAACACAAAATTGATGGAAGCCCAAAATGCGCTTCGTTCTTACTAGAAATCCACTAGAAATGCTTTGTTTGCCCAAGAACAAATGTGGCAAAAAGAAACGGATGAAAACCATGACGGATCTGAAAGCTTCAGAAAAAGAAATGTTTCTAATTTCTAATTGATGGAGCAGAAAAGACATGTGCATTCCCAACATCTTCAAAAACATTTTTCATCTCACAGTAGGCTCGATCTCCAAATGTCTAAGGGAAGTCTCTTTAATTTTTCTGCCACTTTGAATGACCTTGACGCTCCAAAAGTGTTTTTTTCATGAGACAGTGATGACATGCTTACTTGTTCATATGGTATATTGCTTGTGATAATTTTACCTGTTCATATGGTACTCAGTGATGTCTTTTTACTTGTGGATTTTGTTTCAAAAAGTTATCATGCGTGGGAAAAAAACATGTTTTCAAAAAGATCATTGTTGGGGTTGAAAAACAACTGAGCGTTGCGTGTGAAGAGAGACATGGGGATGTCACAAAGATTCCGGCTTTGTTTGTGTTCTTATATAGTTTCTTGGAGGATTCTAAGTTTTGGCGCAAAGCAACTTTTGATATTTGTATGCTGTATTTATGTATTTATAAACTGTTGGTGTTGTGCGCTAGTTGCTCGTGGAGTTGTTTCTTGTTTGTCGGTAGTGATTTTCCATAACAAAGCTTCGTCAGGTGCGGTTTCAAATTAGTAAATTTAGTAGGATTACTAAATTCATCAAATTTACTAAGCTTCAAATTACTATATTTTCAAAAACTAATTTTGATGAAATTACTGATTTAACAGGGCCTACTAAATTTAGTAGTTTAGCAGACTCAGGGTGCTGACTAGCATTCAACTAAGAAAATGCTGACCAGCAATAAGGTTGTTGCTGACCAGCAATGAGGTTGTTGCTGCCCAGCAACATCCCTCATTTCATTCAACTTGGAAATTGCTGACTAGCAATGAGGTTGTTGCTGGCTAGCATTCAACTAAGAAAGTGCTGACCAGCAATGAGGTTGTTGCTGACTAGCAACTCAGTTGTTGCTGCCCAGCAACATCCCTCGTTTCATTCAACGTGGAAATTGNAATGAGGTTGTTGCTGGCTAGCATTCAACTAAGAAAGTGCTGACCAGCAATGAGGTTGTTGCTGACTAGCAACTCAGTTGTTGCTGCCCAGCAACATCCCTCGTTTCATTCAACGTGGAAATTGCTGATGAGCAATCAGGTTGTTGCTGACTAGCATTCAACTAAGAAAATGCTGACCATCAATGAGGTTGTTGCTGCCCAGCAACATCCATCATTTCGTTCAAGTTAAAATTTCATATCCTGCAGCGTGATTAAACGTGGGAAATTCATTCAAATTGGCTTGACTTTGAAGGCTTCAAGAAATCTGAGGCCTCAATTATTGCTGCATGCTGAAAGATGTGTTGTATGCTGTTTGCTGCAAACTTTGAAAGCGCTTGCAAAGGCGTGGCGGAGTTGTCACTGTGTGTAAGGATTGTTAGTAGAAACGCACTGTAACTTTTCAAGCCAACGTTCTGGCTGATTGTTCATTGTAGTCAGTCTATTGAAGAATTTGTGGTTGATTTTGCTTGGCTAGGCAGATTGAATTTTCAGGATCATGTTTGATTTTCGTCGACTTTGAGCCAATTTTGCTGCCCAGCAAAATGTTGAGTGTGGGAAAAAACATTCAACGCAAACTTCTTTGCCGCTAGGGCAATTTGTGCTCACAGCATAAAATCACAGCGCTGCTTCATGGTCACATTAAAAGTTTCTAAACAGTAACAAAACCACATGCCACCAGACTATGACTAGACTATGACTATGACTCATGACTAGGTTACCTATAACGGTATACGGTGTACGGTATACGGTATACGTTATAATAATTTTATAACACTTGTAACCTATTTAAGCCTGCCTATAATATTATTATGTAACTAACTTATAACTTATAACTAAGACTATGACTATAACTAAAACTTAAACTATCCAATCTCACGTCAAGACCTCATTCAGCAATGTGGAGCGACATGGAAGCACGGAGAGTCGTTCTGACAGAGTCGGATGAAGAGTGGCTGGAAGACTTCACAAAAAATGCGAGACGTTGTAAAAAAGCAAGGATTGACAAGAGTGAGATGGAGCTCATCAAGGTGACAGAGTCTGACGAAGAGTGGCTGGCAGACTATGAGAACCACAAGATATGTGGAACCAAGGCAGGTGGCAAACAGCGGAATGGTGGTTGGAAAAAAGACAAGAATATTCATGGAAAAAAGGCAGGTGGCAAACAGCGGAATGGTGGTTGGAAAGAAGACAAGAATATTCATGGAAAAAAAGCTGGACAACAACATGGCAAGAAGAAACATGGAAAGAAACACGGTGAAAAGACCTGGCGGAAGGGTGGCAAGGAGATCCATGGAAAGAAGGAACATCATGGTGCACATGGCGAAGAGTCTTGGTGGAAGGAGGGCAAGGAGATCCATGGAAAGAAGGAACATGGTGCACATGGCGAAGAGTCTTGGTGGAAGGATGACAAGGAGATCCATGGAAACAAGGAAAAGTGTGAGAAGACCTGGTGGGAGTATGACAAGGAGATCAATGGAAAGAAGGAACATGGTGAACATGGCGAAGAGGCTTGGTGGAAGGATGACAAGGAGATCCATGGAAAGAAGGAACACGGTGAACACGGCGAAGAGGCTTGGTGGAAGGATGACAACGAGAAGCATGGAAAGAAACATGGTGAAAAGACCTGGTGGGATGATGGCAAGGAGATCCACGGAAAGAAGGAACATGGTGAACATGGCGAAGAGTATTGGTGGAAGGATGACAAGGAGATCCATGGAAAGAAAGAAAAGTGTGAGAAGACCTGGTGGGAGTATGACAAGGAGATCCATGGAAAGAATGAACATGGTGAAAATGGCGAAGAGGCTTGGTGGAAGGATGACAAGGAGATCCATGGAAAGAAGGCAAACTGTGAAGAGACCTGGTGGGATGATGACAAAGAGATCCATGGAAAGATCCATGGAAAGAATGCAAACTGTGAAAAGACCTGGTGGGAGGATGACAAGGAGATCCACCGAAAGAAGGAACATGGTGAACATGGCGAAGAGGCTTGGTGGAAGGAGGGCAAGGAGATCCATGGAAAGAATGCAAACTTTGAAAAGACCTGGTGGGAGGATGACAAGGAACATGGTGAACATGGCGAAGAGGCTTGGTGGAAGGTGGGCAAGGAGATCCATGGAAAGAAGGAAAATTGTGAAAAGACCTGGTGGGAGGATGTACAGAAACCAAGACCCCTACCAATACCTCGACCGCTCAGACAGTGCAAAAACACAAACCTTGAATACAGGAAGCAGATGAGCGTTTTGCAGTACATCTTGGAGGCCAAACACGTCCAGAAACAAGACATGCGGATCTTGAAGCGGACCACCAAGAATGACAAGACGGATGGGCAGACATTCATCAAGGAGATCAAGAAAGAAAAGGGTGACAAGACCGTCATGGTCGTCATACCAAAAAAGCCCAAGGTTGTGCCGCCGCCAACACACATACTGGCAAAAAAAATGCTGGGTGCTGCTAAGTGTAAGAGCAAGGCAAAAAAGCCTAAGCCATCTTCCAGACCCACGTAGATTGTGAAGTAGATTGAAAGGGCCTTGCTGCCCTCCTTTTTTTCCAGGAACTGCCCCCGTTTTTTCCAGGCGCTGAACGAGAAAGGGCATTAATCATTCCCTTGGATTGTGACCAAGATACTGTGTTGCAAAAACAAATTAAACAAAAACACCACTGAATCAATCACAAATCAAAAACAATCCAAGAGAATGGATGTTAAGGAACATCGTTCAAATTTCAAGTTCTTAAAGAACACAGATAGAGGCCCTGCAGGTTCAAGGACAAGTGAGAAAAGCCAAAGAGAAGGAAAACGAGAGAGCGTTGCATCATGGATGCTTTTCCAAGCAGCAAGTTGATTTCACATTTAGCAACCTTACTACTTACTGTGAACTTTCCACAGTTGCATGACACCTGGACAGGCATTGGATGCGATGAGCCAGCATGCAAATCGCGCTCGTGGTATACATTAAGCAGTGCTTCTGCTTCATGTACAACATGAGCGCAACTTGCCATTTGGTTTCCCACACTCTTGCTGCAGTGGCTGGAAAACCTCTTATTGGCTCTCCGAGTCGTCTCGTAGAGCCTATAAGGGGTGTTCCAGCCACTGACTGCCACCAGAGACATCCACATCCACATCCACATGTTGCCCCACTTTTAGCCCTGCCACCACAACAAGCTGCTTCAGCTTCGTGCGATGGCAGGGCTAAAAGTGGGGCAACAGGTGCACTGACAACACCAGACCATGTCAGTTGACTGGCAGCATGACGCTCATGCTGCTGCTCAACATGCTTTGTTAGACAACTGCCTTGGTAGAAGTAGCCCCTGATGGGATGGAGATATGGAAGGCCAATCCATGATTCACCTTCCAAATCCACATCATTTTTCAGTGGGCTTTGGTGGTCAACAATTGCAGGACGCTGAGGATGCAGGACTGTTCATGCACAAAGTTTTTTGTCCTGCGCAGTCTTGCACCCTCAGCGTCTGGATTTCAATGGACGATTTGATTGTGATGCTGATGCTACTTTTTCATCCAAGCCACACATATGCCGCTGACCTGTTGAGAAGGAGGAGTTTGAATTGAGTTCCATTCAAATTCCTTATCCTCAACAGGTGCCATCTTGACTGGTTGTAACCAGATAGCAACCAGATAGAAACCAGCCTGTGATGCATAGGTGTTGCTTGGATGTCATGGTGTACATAAGCAGCTTGCTGCGATGGCAGGGCTAGGTCAGTGATAGCAGGCAAAGCATGGCTAAACGGCAGAGCATGTTGACGAACAACATGACGCGTCATGCTGTTCGTCAACATGGTCTGCCAGAAGGTGGAAGGTGGTCCATTTGCATTGATCACCTTTCAAATCTCCATCATGATGGCTGCAAAGGCAGAACAAGTCAGGATCATCACTATGCTGGCTTCAAACAGCTTCTACCACGGCTTCTTCCATGGCTTCTACAGCTTGCATGGTAGAGGCATGGTCGAATCAGGTGATTGAAATTCATGAAATGCACGTTTCGCAACTGTGTGAACCCTGGAAGCAGGCATTGGATGCGATGAAAGAGATTCAAGTTTCTCAGCGAGCTGGATGCGATGCCATTTTCTCATCTAAGCCAGACAGATGCTTGGATGTCAGAGAAGCACCTTACACTGTGCCACCTTCAGCAACAAACGACAATATTGTTTGCTGGACAGAAACTGGGGTTTTGTGCATTTTTTTTTAGCTTCAAATTGAATCTTTCAGGGAGAATACACAGTACATTCGTTTTTTCAATGTCTTTTCTAACCAACTTGACGAATTGCACCTTTTTCAGTTGGCCTGTTACCACGCCGGAAGTTTTTTTCTACAAATGAAAGTTTCCAGCTGGAGGTTACAACACTACAGTATCAGTACTAGTATGATTCTGAGAAGTAAGATTGCTAGACAACAACTTTGCCATTTTTGTAAATCTATCTCTGCTCATTTGCTCCTGCTTAAAACCAGCAAGCAGACCAGCTATACCGATGCCGATATGGTTTTAACGTATATTATATATACCGACCGTAGACCGTTATATGCCGTACAAATACGGAAAAGGAAGTGCTTGTTACAACACCCAGCAGCAGCATACATTTAATAGGATGCAGGATGCCAGCTTTTGATGTTTGGCTTCTACTTTTTCAACGGTAGCTTGTGAATAAATGTTGCTTGTCCTAAGTTTTTGATGAAGGCTATCGCTTGTCAGAAAGATCTTCCTGGTCAGCAAAGATCAGAGGAATGTCTGCTTGTCGCACCATTCTGACTGGAACAAGTCAAGGATGAAACGTAGACACATGACAAATTTTTAGTGATACAAAAAGGTGTAAAGCCTGTAAAGCCAAATAGAAAGTATGAGGAATAGAATTCTTGTAAGGCCAGTGGGTTGGGTCCATATCATATGCTACCAGAAGAATCCAGCTAGCCTACTGAGATCAGATTGTAGTAGTGCAGGCATTAATTTTTGGTGAATCTGGACCACAAGATAAAGTTAGCTCTATTTTGAATGTTAGCATGTGAGTGGGTTTGAATTTTATTCTCAAATTGTTTGTACACCAATGATTGAATTTTAATCACGACATTCTTAGTTCTCACTTCTAGGATTTACGCGCGCGCTCCGGAAACTTGGCGAAAACCATTAAATCTCCAAAGCAAAGGTAGGCTTGTAGAATATTTTTCTGTATTGTTTTGCAAATATAGAAAACAATTTCAATTTCAGAAGTCAGAAAACATGACAGTTGACTTTGATTTCAATTTACACTTTGCCACATGTTGCCAAGTGGTAGTTTCATTTTTGCGCGCGCGCTCCGTTTCTTTCTACATATCTAACCATGACAAAAGAGCATGAAAGAATTGGTGTTGATTGGAAAAGGCCTGGAGCCACACAAAAAATACCGGATTCTCTAATGTGACTTGAGCTAGATCTGGACGGTCAAAGTCCATGTCAATGGCATGAAATGGTCGTAAATTGTACGCGCGCGCTCCGTTTTGTCCTATGAAAACTTGAAGCAAAAACACTGAGAGCAGATTGTAGTAGTGCAGCTTAAGAGAACGGTGAATTTGGATCACAAGATAGAGTTGGTTATAGCCCTATTGTCAATGTTAGCATGTGGTTGAATGCGATTGCTGTTTCAATTTTGTCTGTAAAACTTCGCCGATAGTCTAATCACCACAGCCATAGTTCTGACCTCTAGGATTTACGCGCGCGCTCCGGAAATTTAGCCAAAATCCTTAAGTCTTTAAAGGAAGGTTAGATTTGTAGAATATTTTTCTGTTTTGTTTTGCGAAAATATAGACAGGAACTACCAGTTTCAGTTTCAGAAATGGATTAGGACATGAAAGTGAACTTTGATGTGGTATTACGGTGAACCACTTAAGCGTCATGACTCATGGACTCATGTAGATGTGTTGCATGTTGCCAAGTGGTTGTCTCTACATGTCTACAGCAGCACGACAAACAGAACATGAAAGATTTGGTGTTGATAGGATGCTTGGAACAGTCCAGGAACCCAAGCAAAAATAACAGGATTTTCTAATGTGACTTCAGCTAGACCTGGACGGTCAAAGTCCATGTCAATGGCATGAAATGGTCGTAAATTGTACGCGCGCGCTCCGTTTTGTCCTATGAAAACTTGAAGCAAAACATTGAGAGCAGATTGTAGTAGTGCAGCTTAAGAGAACGGTGAATTTGGACCATAAGATAAAGATAGCCACTATCTAAGATAGCTCTATTTTCATTGTTGGCATGCGATTGGGTTTGATTGTTAATGAAATTTTCTTCTTATATATTTTATTGTCTGTGAAAACTTTGCTGATATTTTAATGACATCCTTAGGTCTGACCTCTAGGATTTACGCGCGCGCTCCGGAAATTTAGCCAAAATCCTTAAGTTTCTAAAGGAAGGGTAGACTTGTAGAATATTTTTCTGGAGTGTTTTGCGAAAATATAGACAGGAACTACTAGTTCCAGTTTCAGAAATGGATTAGGACATGAAAGTGAACTTTGATGTGGGATTATGGGTTAACCATGTATGCGTCGTGTAGATGTGTTGCATGTTGTGAAATGGTAGTTTCATTCTTGCGCGCGCGCTCCGTTTGTTTCTACATGTCTATAGCAGCACGACAAACAGAACATGAAAGATTTGGTGTTGATAGCTTGGAACAGTCCAGGAACCCAAGCAAAAATAACAGGATTTTCAAATGTGACTTGAGCTAGACCTGGACGGTCAAAGTCCATGCTAATGGCATGAAATGGTAGTAAAATTGTGCGCGCGCGCTCCGTTTTGTCCTATGATTGTGTGAATCGAAACACTGAGAGCAGATTGTAGTGGTGCAGCTTAAGACAAAGGTGAATTTGGACCACGATAAAGTTAGCCTGTTGCAATTTTGTTTTCAAATGGTTTTTTAACATTTCGTTCATTCTCTAATCATGACAGTTTTAGTTTTGACTTCCAGGATTTACGCGCGCGCTCCGGAAATGTGGCCAAAATCCTTTCATCCTCCAAGAAAGTCAATATGTTTCATTTTATTTCGATATATTTTGAGGCTTGCAAGCTTACTATGCCTGGGTAGCTGTGCCACATGTAGTTGTGTCAAGGTATCTTTACATTTATGAGCATGATGACAGCACATGAAGGACGTTCTGTGTAAACTTAAAGGAAGACACATGGGAAAAAGACATGGCAAAGCTTCAAGACTAAGCTGTGCAAACTAAAGAAAGATCTAAGGAATGAAACACTTGCATGGATTGGGTATCTAAATGTTAATTTTGGGTGTTATTTTGATTTCACATCTAGCTTGGTTTGTTGGTTGGAATATTCATGGGCACGTCCTGGCTTTGAAAAACACCAAGTTCTTGCAGCCCAAGCGATCATCCAAGTAAACCTTACACCAAAAAAAATGGCATAGTTTTGAGAGCAACACACACAGTAGACAAAAGAAGCAGATGTCATTCGGCCACTAAGTACATGAAAAAAAACCACCAGAGGAAGCACAAATTTGAGCACCAGCCGAGGCGATTTTGAGCACCAGCCGAGGCGATTTTGAGCACCA